>CM053583.1:364316085-364344704 GCA_028627135.1 Pseudochirops cupreus | reverse complement strand
TCCATCCCACAAGTGGGATTCACAAGCTCTGGGTTTTAATAGTCAACCCAAAAACCAAGCCAATACAGGGGCATCTCCAAATTCTATTACCATTACAGGAAGCTGTGCCTTTTCCATATGTCCAGAACTTAGCAGACACATGTAAAACCAAGCACAAGCTGCTTTCCAGAAGACTGCTGCTATGAACAGCTTCAAGGTTCTGATAACACAGTATAGTGAACTCTCTATTTATTCAGTAACAAACTAAGACAAAACATTCACAGAAATCAAAGTACAGCAGTCACAATGTTATGGCACAACAACTTATCACTAAAATGACCACATAGTTTTCACCCAAGTGGTCACATAGTTTTAAGCAAAAGATAACATTTTTTTAGTAACATAATCATTTAAGTCCTTAATTCAATCATCCTTAAGGAGGCAAGTTTCCTTAATTGACACAAAGTACAAAGGTCAAAGTTCTCTACCCCTAGATCACCTTGACTTAATCTCTTCAATCAAAAAGTCCTCTTTCCTCTTAATTGGATAAATCGTCAATCATCTAAATATAAAGGTCAGAGTTCTCCATCCCTAAGCCACAGTAAGTCATTATTTTCTCCATTTGCATTAAATACCCAAGGAGAGGTCTTTTCATCTTGACCTGTGGCAGGCCCTCAGCTTCCATGGTTCCTCTTCCATGGCCCCAGCTCCTTGCGATATCTATCCAACTGCCACCTGGATTAAAGTGCAAATAGCTCTCACTTCCTTGTACAGTTCCTGTTCCATACTGAAGCTCACAGTGTCTGTGAGGACCTCAAGTCCTTCACAGTTTCTGTTCCTGGAAAGACAAAGCTTAACACAGCCACAATAATATTCATACTTATTACCAGCATCCTTATCAATTCACTTTCTTCCTGAGAAATCAACATAGACCCAACAACAAGGTCTGTGACAAAGTAACATCAAAACAGATAAAGTACCAGTACCACAGTCATGCTTCCTCCCAGTTCTCCTTTCTTTTCATTTCTTAGTTCTCTTTGCCAGCAGTTATGGCTGGCCCTCAGAAGTTCTTGGTAGCTCTGGCTAGTAGCTATGGCTGGCCCTCAGAGGTCCTCAGCAGCTCTCAGAAGAAGTTCTGCCACCATAAGTCCTGTTCTCAAAATCTTCTTTCTTCTCATTTCTCAGATCTTCTCAATCCTCTTCTTAGTTCTTCTCAGTTCTCTCCTCAATTCTTAGCTCCTCAGCCTCCACAGTGCTTACTCCCAGAAATTCTGGCTCTCTAGCTTGGGCTTTTCTTTATATAAGGTATTAGCTCCTCCTTGTTCCAGCCCCTTCCTGTTACATCAGCAAGTCCATCCCACTTTGGGATTCAAAAGTTCTGGGTCTTAATACTTGACAAAATCATGAACTTGGAACAAGGTGCAAAGTACCTGTTTGATTGCAAATACAAGGGGCAGGGAAGATCTTCTAATCAGCATTACCATTACAACATATAGTGGGAGCTTAATAAACATGACGGCTTGAGGGTGTACATGGGCTCAAATGGCTGAATTTCAAATATAGAAAAGCATTTGAAGAAAGCTAAGTCAGAGTTTAAAGAAACTAATAGTGAATTTGAACCCAAATTATTTCATTTCATATCAATCTTCCATAGCTTGGTGATGAAGAACATCTATTTACTATCTGCCTTCCTCCTGTCTACACTGTCCTTGAACCTAGGATCTGCTTATCTTCTTGATGACATGGCTTTCTACCTTTGTTTCTCCCCCCAGACAACCCTGATCATAAGATCAAAAAAGTCATGTATTTAGAGCTAGTGTGATCTACACTATCTAGTAGTTTAACAAAGAATGCCTGTGGCTTTTCAGAAACACTTCTAATATATATGGCAGCACATACTAACATCTTTTTAATATGGGAAATGAAAATCTTCCTGAAAACTTTATGACAAACTGGCATAATCATTACCTCATTCCTTTGTCTAAGGGAATAAAATGACTTAAATAGTACTCAACAGAATTACATGTGGCAGCGGGGATGGAGAAACTCTCCATTACAAACATTTCTTTCTGGGAAGTATTCAACAATTGTGTTCCATGGAATTCCTTCAATATTTTCCAACCGTAGGTATCATTACCAGCACCATCCAAGGGACATAGCTCAACGACCTAAAGGTTAAAAAATGGGGATATTACCAAAAAACAGTAATGTGAATAGACATACGTTACATAGGTGTATACTATTTTACATGTCATAATGCATTTACATATGCATAGTCTTTGATATGAGCAACGATGTGAAGTAAACAGGTCTGTGATAATAGAACCACTTTGAAAAATAAGAAACAATATCCAAACATCAAATAGCTAATATGCTGAGATTTGAATACAGGCCTTTTGAATATTAGTTCTATCTAAATTCTTTGCACTAAATGTTATCTACATCTGGAGTCTGAATGCAGATCAAAGCATACCATTTTCTCTTTTTTATTGTTTTTTTCTTTCTCATGGTTCTTCCTTTTGTTCTGATTCTTATTCCACAACATGACTAATGTGGAAATATGCTTAATATGATTGTACAGGTATACCCTGTATCAGATTGCATGCTGTCTTGGGGAGGAGGGAGGCAAAGAGGGGAGAAAAAAATTGGAACTCAAAATTTTATAAAAGTGAATGTTTAAAAACTCTTTGAGTAAATAAAGAGATTATTTCCACTATGCCACACTGCCTTTCTTCTTCATGGGAGAGGAAAAAATCTCTAAAATATTGCTAAAAATAAAGGAGCATGGAGAATTCACTTGAGAAAAATTAAATTTGTTTATGGCTTTTCAGAAACACTTCTAATATACATGGCAGCACATACTAACATCTTTTTAATATGGGAAATGAAAATCTTCCTGAAAACTTTATGACAAACTGGCATAATCATTACCTCATTCCTTTGACTAAGGGAATAAAATGACTTAAATAGTACTCAAGTTTTTCTTTTGGTGGGTGGGGTGTTTCTCCTAATGTCCCCTCATTTGAGAATATAGCTTAATCCCATTTTGGTAACAATTCCTTTCCTCCTTTACCCTGAGTCTGTACCAGATTTGTCATGTGATTTATGCATGTGTATACACATACACACATGCATACACATATGTATATATGCATATGCATATGCAGTTATATATACATATAATTTTATCGTTGCTTTTAATTTTTACTACACAGTCATGTCTCCCCCAAAACCTCCACCAACCATTTCCTTAGAACAACCACACACACAAAAAATTCAAAAAAGCCAACAAATGCAATAACCACATCAGTGAATGTATGATGCATTCTATACTCTTAGTCCCCACTTTTCAAGGAAGAATAAGAATGTATCTTTCCTTATCTGGTTTCCAAGACCAAGATTATTCATTACCTTTCTTCACAGTTCCATTGCTTTGGTTTCTTTTATGAAGCAAGACGAGGCATTGATAGAGTTTTTTTGTTTATTTGTTTTGTGAAAAAAAATATGAGAGAAGAATCTCTGAATAAGCTGGCTAAGAAAATAGAGAACGAGAAAGAACCTGTTTGTTTTGAGTTTAGTCGTCTAAACAACTGCTTTTCTGTAGGTAGCTGTACCTAATACATATCCCTGTTCCTCAGTTTGGTTTTTGTTCCTAAGATAGCACTTAATGGATGGTCCAAGTGAACGTGATAATTTCTTTTTTTTATATACTTTGAGTCCAGATCTTTTTGTGCCCTACGGGTAAGAAATGTCACATTTTAAAGCCTCTGTTTTGTATTTAGGAGATTATATTTGAATGCTGAATTTTTATCTGAGCTAGGAGCTAACAATACATATAAAAATAGCATATTGGACTTGTTCTGAATTTAGAAAAAGCACATAATTGTGCTTCCATTTTCTGCTGGTATTATTCAAATTCATTGCTTTGAAGAGACAAAAGCACCACATTTTCAGTTGAAGTTTTCTAGTGCAGAAAATCCAAAGAATTCATCTTAAAGAATGAGTATCTATGATATATTCAGAATAAGAAATACAACCATCAGGTTAGTACATAAAGTATTCTCTCAAAGAGTATTTTGGAAGGGCTTCATTGTTACCTTCCATATGGTTTATTCAGTCCTAGACCACAGGCTTACATTTCCATGGTGCTATGCCCATGGACTCAATCATCCTTCTCCACCTATATAAAAATGCATCTGAGTCCTGTGGGATTGTCCACTTTAAGTCTGTTGTGTCCATCAATATGTTCATGAAGGGATGTTATTGCTAAACCATATCCTGATATTGCTGTTGACCCCAACCTTTTAGATACTTTTCCTGGAGTTTTCATTCTACTTCTCTCATAGGACTCCTAACTTTTCTAAATGACCATGCTCTGTTTCCTTAGCAGGACTATTATTCCTTTGTATGGATGTGTTGCTCCAAGGCTTTCTTCTAGTCCATCTTCTCTTTTTTTTCTTAGTAATCTTATCCAGTGAGTACCATGAGAAGTATTTGTTAACAGTGGAGTATAAAGCATGGGGAGTTAATTCAGAGGGGCTCTTTGAAAAAAAATCTTGATAATCTGATCAAAGTATGAGTCTTTTCTCTAGGATTTTGAAAGCATTTACATACGAAGGGTGTAGACATGCCAATTGGTATCTTATTAAGAGAACAATCAGTCATTAAATACTGATTTGCAAAGTGCACAAAAAGTTTCTCCCAATTAAGTCTCAGAAACTGGTTTGGAGCTACTGCTTGGCACTTCTAGATTGATAGTTTTCACTAATTGGGTACCTACAACATGAATTAATTGGCTCAGAATCTTGGGGGATGATGAATGCCGATGGAAGAGCCACTCCTTTTTGCTGACTCATAAGAGCTGACTGAAATGTTTTAGCTCTTCTTTTACCCTCTCCCTTTTTGCCTACCTTCCAGAGAGATCCTGAGAGTAAAGTACATTGTGAATTTGGAACCAATAGGGTTATTAATGGTTACCTTAGGACATTATCAAACAAGTGGTTGCCTATTTGTCCTAAGGGGAAAAATCCTCAACAATGTCATTTCCGAATCCAAGTCCCCCAGTTAAATGAAGAGAGATTTCCTGGTTAATGCCATTGCTTCACAGGAAGGCAATGTCAAGTCCAGGAGTTCAAGAGGTCTATTCTTCTAGGCAGAAAAGGGAGATTGCAGGCATGGAGGGTATTTAGAAATTTGACCTTCTAACCAGAGAAATGACATTTCCTGGGTAGTGACAATGCTTAAAAGCTACCTGACAGGTAACATCAAATTGTGGCTATCAAGAGAATGGAAATACCCAGAGCATCCTGATTCTTAGCATGTGGTCCTGGTGGTGCTTTAACAAGCAATTAAATCCACACTATGAAAGAACCAATGAACCTGTACTTAACACTAGCTATTACAGTAAGTTAAGGACTTAACAAATACTTGTTACATGATTAATTGATTATTTGGACTGTTATCAATATGATAGGAAAAGGAGTGGTACTTATAAGTCAGTCAAGAAAGATTTATTAAACTATTACTTGGCACTATGCGAAATATGGAGACATAAAGGCAAAAATGAAATAATCCCTGCCATCTAGAAGCTTATATTTTAAGAGGGAAGACAACATGAATACATATAAAAATATACACAACATAAACATATATACATATACCTGTGCATATATGTATATTTACATATGTGTATATTGTATGTGTATAACAAAATGGCCATGGCAGAAAGGACACTAATAGCCTGGGGAATAAGGAAAGTTTTCCCAAAGGCAGATGGATGGCACTGAGATGAGTCCTGAAGGAAACTAGGAATTCCAAGAGATGAAGGGGAAAAGGGGTTACATTCTCATGTGAGAACAGTCATTCCAGTACAAAGGCACAGAGATGAGAGATGAGGTATTGCTTGTGTGAAAAAGCAATTAGTACCACGTGGCTAGATCAAAGAATACAAGGAGGAAAGTAGTATATAAAAAAAATTGGGAAATTACAAACGGGCCAAATTGTAAAGAGCAGCTTTAAATGCCAAAATGGCAGCAGTGGGGGAGTTTCTGTGGGTTGATAGAGGAATACCAGGGAGATAGACAGACAGACAGACAGATAGACAGATAGATAGATAGATAGATAGATAGATAGATAGATAGATAGATAGATAGACAGACAGATAGACAGACAGACAGACAGACAGACAGACAGACAGACAGACAGATAGATAGATAGATAGATAGATAGATAGATAGACAGATAGACAGATAGATAGATAGACAGACAGATAGATACACAGATAGATAGATAGCTATGTATGTATATTTCCCTGCTTATATCAGGGTATATTGCCTATCTAACAGCCTTAACATGTATTTCCCTTCCGGACATAGTTAAACCACAAGATGACACAATGTTACTGGGGGGATGTCTATAGGATCTGTGGGAAACGGATAACCATCAGAATGTCAAGGGCCTGCTCTATTGGTAAATCACAGCTCAATTACTTTCCTAGTGGGATATAAGTCTCAGGATGGCTCTGAGTATATAAGAATAAAGACTCATGTGGGAAAATGGGAAACATTTTTCTTTGCTTTGTTTTTTTTTTTATTCCATGTGAATATTTCAGGTGGATTCTCTAAATTTGTAAATCTCATGGTTTTTGAACTACTTCAGTTCTGCTTTGTTTATACCGCAGTCCTGTGCCAGTGTCTCCCATGTCTCACAATCAATTCCAAAGTTCTTAAGAGATACATTGACAGTGTCCTTGTATCACTTCTTCTGACCACCAGTGTGAACATATACCCTATGTGAGATCTCCATAAAATATCAAATGAAGATGCATAGTAGGTGCAAGATAAATTCTCGGGACAGCTAAATGATGCAGTGGATAGAGCAACAGGCCTGGAATCAAGAAGATCTGAGTCCAAACTCAGCCTCAGGCAATTGATTAGCTGTGTGATCCTGGGCAAATCACTTAACCTCTACTTGCCTCAATGCTTAATCTATGAAATAGGGTCACACTAAAGAAGAAAATGGCAGAGCACTACAGTATCTTTGCCCAGAAAAACAAATGGAAAAAGTCCATAGGTTCATGTAGAGGTGGACACAATTAAACTGAACAACAATAATATAAAAACAGCATAACAACATAAAAATGTACATTCCCTCTTTCCCCTTACTCTCCTTCCTCTGAGACTCTCTGACAAATGCATACATTTGTGAGCCTTCTCTCCCCACAAACAGACCATGAGGCCAAAGAGGAATGAAATCCTGATTGACCAGGTTCTGAATTATAGTCAAGGGATTGACATTTGGAAAATATATAGTGCATTATTCAAATAGGAAAGAAACTCCAGAAAGTTCCCTAACTCATTCATAAATCTCTGTACTTATACACACAGGCAATAAAATTTCTGTGGTGAACTAATTTATTTATCCCTGTGTTCTTGATTCCCAGGCTAACTATCTAACTGCTTGTTATGAGATATTGCCACTAAGATATATTCAATTCCTGCTTCTGAGCCAGTCTATACTGACTGTATAAGCATGAGAAAGTTACATAAACTCTCCATATCTCAAGCAACTCTCTAAAATTCTAAGTAATCAATAAATTGCCTTGCTCAGTGGAGGAAATTTCCACACTGATGAAATCATATGTACAGACCACTGATGCACTTTTCTATTTCTAGCCTTAAAAAAAAAAGACCCTTAGACACTGAGAGGAAGTGAGTTGCTTATAGTGATACAGTCAGTAACTGTCAGAGACAGAATTTAGATACATCTGTGACGAATTATGACACAGAGTGAATATTCAATGTGACCATAAACTAATTGGTCACATTAAGTCAACTAAAGGTTTAATATAATTGATACACACAAACACGGTGAGTGCTGTGGCTTTCTACCCGACTTCTCCAACTCAAAAGAAGTCACTAAGGGAAATTACTACCTATGTGCCCAGTGTGATTGAGAAAAACCATTTGTAGTTCTTTTGAACACTTTACAGGCTTGACGATTATTTTGTGATTTATGGTCATTTGGAGAGCTTAGTATGATATCCCTGCTCCATAGGATCTCAGCTTACCTGAGGCTTCTGTTTAAAGAATATCTCTCTTCTATTTTCCCTATCCTTTTAGTACCACACAAGCTGACCTAATCATTTCCGTGATTTCCTACCTGTAATCAGCTAAACTACCTACTATAATCAAGAGCTCTACTTCAGAGTAGTCTTGGGTATATTTCTTCTGCTTTCCATACATGCACCTGTCTTATTTCATCTACTCAAAGTATCATTTATTAATGATGATCTTTTGTTCAAAGATATGAAAATTAATCATCATAATAGTTAAACAAAGGGGAATATTGAACAACACACACATGATTAATTGTGTATAATGTTACCATACTAGTCACATCTCTTTCAGTAAACTGGAAAATTGCATATAAATTTTGTGTAAATGTTAATAATTATCAGAAATACATTGTTTGCTATTTTTTAAAAATCTTGCTGTGAATCCTAATAATAACAATGCAAATTTGTATAATGCTTCAAGCTTGCATGTGCAATACTCTTTACAAAATTTAAATCATATTAAAATACATCATTTTTCACTATCAGAGAAAAAGGACCATCAGACTATCTGAAAGTAAGGCATACTTTTTCTAAAGTTAGGCTGTTGAGCTGGCTTGCAGAAGCTGATTCAGATATGGAATTGTCAGAGGAAAACTTTCTGGAGCATCCATAGCTGAGAATATTTGTGAGCATCCAAGATACAGCTGATGAAAGGGCTTGCAGAAAGCAGGTGTATATAATCCCAATAGGACCTCTAGGGACTATCTCCACTACCCTCTCACACAAGACTGCCCTTATTTGAGAGACCAGGAAAAGTAATGAAGCCCTCTTTACCTTCTTTTCACCAATCCATTTATGTTGTCCACAGATCTATACTATAATTTTTATACAGCCACCCATAAAGGTACTAAGACAACATCCTTAAAGTTGATACTACATATGACTTTCTTATACATCTTTTTTAATTAATGCTTTTTAATCTTTTTTATGTTTCTGTCATTTCCCAACAGGAAGATAAGGTTGCATTGCCTATTTCTTTAACTATTCCAAATTTCTTCCTGAAAGAAGCTTTTTATTTTTTCATACATTTTACCATTCTCCTCCTCATTTTCCTCTTCCTCCTCCTCCTTCTCCTTCTGTTACTACTACTACTATTACTACTACTATTACTACTACTACTGCTACTACTACTACTACTGCTACTACTACTACTACTACTACTACTACTACTACTACTATTACTACTACTACTTCTTACAACTATGATTTCTACTACCACTAGGACTATTATTACCACTATTAATAATAATAACTAATGTTTATATAGTGCTATTTCCGGACAATGTGCTAATCACTTTATAATTTTTATGTCAATTGAGATTCACAACAATTCTGGGAGGTGGATGCTATTATTTTCCCCCATTTTACAGATGGAGAAATTGAGGCTAAGTAGAGATAAAATGACTTGCCAGAGTGATACAACTAGCAAGTCTCTGAGGCTAAATTAAAACTCAGCTCTTCCTGACTCCAGGACCAGCACACTATCTACTTTGCCACCTAGCTATCCCTGCTAGTGCTGTAATTCATGGAACTGGTTGTAAATACTAGAACAGCCTATTTCCAAAAATTAACACTGTGTGTCACTCAAAGGGCAATCATAAGGCACATGGTGACCTTGATCAGGCTATACCACGGAATAGAAAAGGATCTGCAACGAAGAACTGAAGTAAAGAATGCAACCAGTAAATGTATGATTGAAAAAGATGATGCATTGCTTGTGTAGCAAGAAAGAAGGATAACCATGAAATGACCTGGGTATTCCTTAATTTACAGTAGAAAATGGCAAGAGTTCACAGCTGGGGAGGCATGGACAAGCAATAATCTACATTACTGGGAGTAAGATCCATATTGAAAAGATTACAAATCATCTGAGTTGCCAAATCACTTCTCATACCTTTAAAGAACCTTCCCTTTTAGCAAAGAAGGGATATAATTAGCCAAAACCTACCAAATGGCCATCTCTAATATAATATGCCTTGTTCTCTGCTAATAGTTCACTATCTGATCACCAAGACCTTCCTATACATCTTTAATTTAATCAGTATGGAGAAGTAAAGCCAAATTGTATAGCAATATAATGGATGGTCCAACAGCATAGTTTTATTTTGAGGTTTCCAGTCTTTCTCTCTTGTGGAAAATAAGTAGTTACTTTCTCTCGAAGACATTTAGCAAATAACCAAATTGAATGAAGGCATTGCAGAAATAGATGTGGTGGGAGGTGGACAATAGATTATTCTGCTTAGAGGCAGGAGATCCAGTTTCAGATACTGCCTTGGAGATTTACTATCTGTCCAATAATAACCAACCACCTGACCTCATATATGTGTGTGCATACACATATATATGTATGTGTGTATGTATGTATATACATATATATGTATATATGGAAAATAATGAAAGTACTACCTACCTTGTAGGATTGTGGAAAGTAATGTGCTCTGCAAATATTAAAGTACTATATCAATTCAAGTTTTGATTAATTGATATGAACCTCCTTACTTCCTTTTACTAGTTCTTCAGACCATCAATCTTCTCTTCTCCATCTTTTCCAGTGTACCTATCAGATCTTCCCCAATACAACAAGTGGCTTCAGTGTGATATTTTCATTTTTGCTTTAGTCTACACATTAGGGAAGATAACCTAAGGAAGAGTGTTGAAAATGTGTTTCAAATTCATGGAGAGAAAAGTGATGCCTATTTCAATTTCCTTATTTGGAATGCAGAGGACCTAAAAACATGTACACTTTGGTAAAAATGAAGTCACAAGTCAAGATTTATTACTAGGGTCCATGACTTTTGAAAAATATTTTAATAACTATATTTCAAAATAATTGATTTCCCTGTTAATTCTCTATGCATTTAAAATATTATTCTGAAAAGAGATCTGTAGAAAATCAAAGGTGTTCATGACATAGAAAAGAATCCCTAGAATGCACAAAAAATGATAGCATCAGAGAAAAATAATATAGATCTTAATTTAAAAACTATTAGATAATCTTGCCTATTCTTTTCTAAATATGTTTGAAATTTAAAAATGTAGAATACCAACCATGAAAATGTGAAAGAGGCAATTTCACATGGTATACAGAAATCTAGACTTGAACAGGAAGATAGAGGCTTGAGCCCTTCTTTTTATAGCTAGTAGCTTCTTTGTAAGAGGTGGCAATATGTAGCAGAGGTAGGGCCTGTCTTGAGGTAAGGAAATTCTGTGTTCAAATACTGTCTCTGACATAAACTGGCTGTCTAACCAGACACAGTTCACTTAACTTCTGAGTGTAACAAGCCATTCTCTGAGACTGCAAGTTACAGATGAATGGACCATCTGCAGCCATAAATAGCTGCACCCTAGAAGTTACCCACATTAAAAGGGGGAGTCTCTTCCCCAAGAAAAACAACATATCTTTAGCAATTGACCAATAACCTATGTTGTGTCCTTGTACTTCGTTATTTCAAAAGTGCATAAAATTAATCTCTGATTGTACTTTGAGATTTCCTGTGCTCAAAATGCCTTTAATACTGTATGTCAGAGCTTTCAAACTCATAGTATGCAGGACACAAACCACTTGCAAAATTTGACAATAATGCTACAAACAGATTAAAATGTAATTGGGACGTATTTAACAAAATAAGTAAAAATACAACATACATAATGTTAATTTCCAGTTCTCTCTCTGTATAAATATGTATATGACATATATACACAAATACATACATATACTTATATATACACGTACATATACATATACAGAGAGAGAGCAAGAGTGATAGGAGAGAGAGAGAGAGAGAGACAAAGAGAGAGCAAGAGAGAGAGTAAAGAGACAGCAAGAGAGAGAGATGCAATTGGGGTTAAGTGATTTGCCCAGGACTCAGGCACCAGTGCTCTATCCATTATACTTCCTAACTGCTATATGTGTGTGTATGCATATGTGCATATGCATGTGTATAGATGTATGTACACGTGTGTGTTGTATGTATGTGTGTATATGTGCTTTATATGTATGTGTATGCACGTATGTATATATCACAGAGTTCAATCTGAATTTTAATTTGATACCATTTCTACTTGTATGGTATCGTGCAATGACCATGGGACTTGAGAGATCTGAATTCAAGTCCCAACCCTTATGCTAATTAGCTGTGTGACATTGGGCAAGTCACTTAATCACTCTAGGCTTAGCCAAGCTTTCTTATCTGCAAAATAAAACCTAGACTGAATGATCTCTCCATTCACTGTCAGGTCAAACGTTACGTGAGCTTGTGGTATACTTGAAATGAAGACACTGATTATGCTTTGTTGTTGAAAGAGCTCTATTGTTCAAGGCGTTAGTTTGATTCATCCTCAGGTCCTTAAAGGTCACCCCACCATCTACAAGGACTTGACAAACAATAAGCCTTTGTAGATGAATATCACATTTAAAGACGTTACACCATTTCCCTTCTCTGGCAATCTGCACACATTTTAGTTCATGCCATGTCATTTAAGATGTGTGGGCACTGAATTATTCATAGATTCCAGCCGGCCATAAATAGTTCAAAATGATCTTCCTTCTTAGGATTCCTTATACTCTTAAAGAACTATTTCAGTTTCGAATCAGGTATTCACTCTCCAAATGGAAAACAAAGACTAGATTTAAATGTATTGCTTATGCTGTATCTCATAACGTAATGGGACAAAGGAAAGTAGGGAATAAACGCTAATTATCAGCATACTGATTCAGATGCTTTAATATTTTTTTCTTTTTTTGTTCCATGTTACTTCTTTGCTTACTTCTAGAAAAATAAGCAAAAATTGCATAAGAGGAGAATTTTATGCTTGAAGCACACTTTGGCATTTTTCCTACACACTCTTATGTTTTACTCATGATCTCATCAACTACAATGCATTTTATTATCATATCTATGAAGGTGATTCTCATATTTATATATCCAGTACTAATCTGACTTCCAGTCTTATATCACCAACTATGTTTTGGACATCTCAACCTAACTGTCTTACAGATATCTCAAATACATGTCCCAAAAAGAATTTATTATCTTTCCCCTAAAACTCTGCTCTCTTTCCAGTTTTCCTATTTCTGTTGAGACTACCATCATCCTTTTAGTTACCCAGGCTAGAAATATTAACATTATCTTTAAATTCTCACTCAGTCACCCCACATACCTGAGTGCTGACAAAACTTGGTATCTCTATCTTCACAATATCTCTGGTAAACATCCATTTGTCTCCATTCGTAAAGCCTTCACACTGGTGCAAGATCTCATCGCCTTATCCCTAGCATATTTCACAGTTTTGGGGTTTGGTCACATTGCTTCAAATTTCCCCCCACTCTGGCCCATCTTTTACTCAGCTGCTGAAATTATTTTCCTAATGCTCAGGTCTAGCTATATCGCCTTAATACTCAGTAAAGTCCAGTGAGTCTCTGTTACCTACAGGGGTAAATGTAAAATTGGTTTGACTTCTAAACCTTTTCACAATCTGACTTCCATCTAGCTTTCCAGTCTTTTTACTCTACTCTCCTCCACATAGTCTGAAATCCAGCAACAATAGCCTTTTTGCTTTGCTTTACATACCTCCACTGACTAATTCTGTGCCATTTTACTAGTTGTCCTGAATGGAATATTCTCCCCTACTAACCTCAGCCTCTTGGCTTACTTCAAGACTCAGTTCAAATTCCTCTTTCTGAAAGAAACTTTCCCAGTCACATAGCCCCATCCCCACTGCACTTAAGGTACTGTCCTTCTGAAATTACTTTCCCTTTACAATGCATGTACATTTTTGGTATGTTGCCTTTTCCACTGGTCTATGAGCTCTGTGAGAGCATGGACCGCGGTTTTTTTGTTTGTTTGTTTGTTTGGGTTTTTTGCCTTTCTTTGTACCACCAATGTTTAATGTAGAACTTGGCATAGAGTACAAGTATTAATATTTTTTTTCGGTCAACTGACTGACTGTTGGCATATACTTCATCATATACTTCATTCCACAAGTGCTATGTGACATTTCTTATAAAGACAAAGGAACTAGTCTCAGCATCAGTCCCCAGAAAGCAAGATGAGTCATTGTTCTGTTTCTGGTTGTCTCAGTCTGCTTCTATTCATACATATTCCCAAGTTTCTCTGAACTCTTCATATGCCTCATTTCTTATGGCACAATAATATTCAATTATATTTATATATCAAATCCGTTTAGCTTTTATCCAATGAGTCATCACATATTTTGGTTCTAGTTTTTTTGTTGTTTTGTTTTGTTTTTGTTTTTTACTATCTCAAAGAGACCTGCTTGGAAGCTATGGAAATATTTCAGGCAGGAAATAATGAGGACATGAACTAAGGTACATACTATGTGTGTAGAGAAATGCTAGGGAGGTGAAATCAACATTTAGGAAATGCCTAGATATTTGTGATGAGTGAAAAAGAAGAGGTAAGGACAATCTGAGGTCATAAAACTAGTGACTGGAAGCGTGTGGTATATTGAAAAGAAACAGGGAAGTTTGGAAGAAAGATGGGTTTGGAGAAAATATGATAGGTTCTATTTTAAACACAGAGAGTTTGAGAGGCCTACAGAATATAAAAATTGACATGTCCTAGTGCATGAGAATTACTAAGATTGTACATAAAGCTCTGAGAGTGATCTGTATTAGATATTTAAATTAGTTTTTATAACTATATTAAAGTGAAAAATAAACAAAAAATGGTATATTTTTGAAGCATAATGATAGTCAATTCTAACTCACAAATGCCTGTTAATGCTAAGTTCATGAATACCAAACATAACAGAAACAAATTATTGGACAAAGACTATCATATAATAATTGTGAAGAAGACACAGTTGTGGGTTAAGCAATAGCATAGTCAGATGGACTTGAAATTGGATGAACAGTCAAATCCAAAAACGAATCATCAATAGATCACTATATAAGTAAGGAAACATTCTTGGGATACAGTGGAACTCTCCTCTGTCCTGAATTGGCTTTTTTTCCCCCTAATTAATTGAATAAGGCCATAGATGACATAGAAGAACCAAGATCCTAAAACCTCAATCCAGACAGGTGAAGACAGCTATTCCTCAAAAGGTGTTTAAACTGTCTTTGATATGTATTTAGATTCAGGGACTGAGGTTCCAACCTTTCGCATAGTTTCTTGGTCACTTGGGTTAAAAATCAGCCAGGATAGAAGAATCTGGAGCTTTTTTCTCAGGCTTCAGATCTGAACTATATCACCAACAGTAGCACAGTAATTTTGTGCTAATTGGAAGCAACTCTTTCCATCTTTTCCCCTTCCCTGAAATTCCTTCATTTGTTATGGCTAAAGTAAACCTTCTTTTGTTAACAGTTAGATGGATTGTGAATGAATGTCTCCTTTCATTTGACTTCTTAACATGAAATAACCAGACAGCCTAGTCAAATCAGGACTAGTCTAGGCTGTTCTAGCTTACGACAGACAGCATATGTATAAAAATTGCAGATGACATAAAGCTAGGCAAGATAGATAAGACACTGAATTGCAATTAGAATTTCAAAATTCATGTCAGCCAGCCTGTATTAAGCCTGTTCTAGGGTAGGCAATTTGCCAAGCACCAGTCATACAAAGAGGAAGAAAGAGAAACAAATCCCTGTCCTCAAAAAGCTTAAATTCTATTCAGGGATGGACAGGAAAGGAAACAATGAAAACTTGAGACATTCAGGAGAATCGAATAGTTTAAAAGTTAATAGAAACATGTTATACTATTAATAGAGATAATTATATGAGGATTAGAAAAGAAATTATCTTCACAAACACAAGATACATGGCATGACAGTTTATATGTTTAAAAAATATTTAAAGGTTTTAAGAAATTTCAAATTCAATGTGAATAAATAATGGAACACTGCAACCAAAAACACTAATGAGCTCATAGCCTATATTAAGAGAGAAGTAAAGAAAGGTATGATAGTTTCACTTCACCCTTAGCTTATCAGGACTCTTCTGGAATTTTATCTTCAGTTCAAGATACCACATATCAAAAATGGCATTGATAATATGGAAAGCATCCAGAAAAGGATGATTAAGATGAAGGATTTCAAAATTATACATCAATGAAGAAAAGACTAGAAAACGTTCCACACCAAGTTGAGGTGAATTAACATGAGGCTGAAGAAGCAGCAATATAACAGGACCTATTTTCAAGTACTGTATTTGAAGAATTTTCTTTCGGAAAAAAGAAATCCAATTTGTTCTGCCTAGCTCAAGATGGCAGAAATGAAGGGAATTTGCAGAAAAGTAGATTAAGGTACAATGAAAGGATAAAATTCTTAATAATTATCATCATAAAAGGAAAATAAGTGCAAAATGTTTCAAATGGAGCAAGTTAACCCTTGATGTAGGTCTTCAAAATAAGGCTACAGAATTACTTGCTTAACATTATTATAGAGCAGATTTGTGGTATGGCACATATTGCATGACCTCAGAGGTCATGGTAAATGGAAAGAACAACCATATACCTTTTAAAAACCTCCAATAAACCAAAAGTGAAATCCAAAAGTATAAAGATTAAACATGACTGGAATAAAGATATACAAGAGGATATAGCCTAACCCATCCCTTCATGGAAGTGGGGTATTTCACAATGTACATTTTTTTTTTACTTTTTCAATGAATAAATCAATTGTGTTGATTTATTCCACTTTATTTTCTTTTGTGGTTGTTTTTGTTCTTAAAATGCTATTTGTTTTAAGGGAAGGCTGACACAAGGTTATGGGGAGGAGTTGAGGGGAAAATTATAATAACATTAAAAACACAACAGTAACTTATAGAATAAAAATAGCTAGTTTTCAAGTCAATTGGCCTCCTCTTTGTTAATGCATAGATCAATGTGCAAAACAATGATACTTAAAGTGTGAAGTGTCAGTTGCGCAAAATACCAACAAATTAACAGTAATACAGAATTTCAGTTATAGCTATTCCAACATAACTAAGAATTTTTCTAATTTGGTTTCCCTTCAATGCATTTACTACTTTGCACTCCTGCTTCATGAAACATTTGAAGATATCAACATTGATGTTGACTTATTTTGTAATTTAAACATATTCCAAGAAGTCATTGATTATATGTAAGCCAATAGGACTATGGATTTAGATCTAGAAAGGGCTTTAGAGGTCATCTAGTCAAATTTGTCTTCTCACTGTGTCAAAGAAGAGCCAGGAATTCATAGTGGAACCTACCTCAAAATAATATATAATTCATAGTAACTGGTCTTCCCATGATAAATAAAGTATTATTCTTTTCATGCCACTCAACTATTGTATTCCAAAGTATTTCAACTTAATTGAATTCTACTGCATTTGATATGAAAAAAGTGTGCTGGTATTTCTTAAAGCTTGAATTTCCTTAAGATATCTTTGCTGAATTTAAAATTATACTTATTTTGCCAAGGTATTTGAAATGATTTGCATAATGTCAGGTAATATACCCCCAAAATATTATTAAATCACAAAAATGTTCAAATTTCTTGAAGTTGTCACTTGTTAAAGAAATCATATATCTGTGTACGTATATATGTAAGTATCCATATGCACATACATTTTCTTCATGTATATCAATAGATATATAAATATATAGATCTAAATATAGATAGATAAATTGATTGATTGATTGATTCAATTGTCAATTATACTTAAACCCTTTCTGAGAAGTATGTAATATAGGGCATTAGGTTGCTTGAAAATTATCTACAATTACCTTTTCCCTCATCTAAGTCCTAGTCCCACATTGACAAATACCTAGTGAACAATTCCTCTTAGATATTCTGTGGAAAACTGAAAATAAATTATTCCCCTTACTTTCTACCCTTATAGCCCAATGACTTTCAACTTCAATGTTCAATGGCATCATTATTTTCCAAAATTCCAAAATAAAATTTTGGAATAATTTTTGGTATATCTCCCTTTTTTCATCTATATCCCCTCCCTCAGTCACGAAAGTCATTAAGATACTTCTCATATCTATCCCTTCTTTTCTATTTCCACAGTGGTTGCTCTTATTTTGGTCTCCATCAGCTCAAGGCCAGATTATTACAAAAGTCTCCTGATTGGTCTTATTGATTTAAGCTTTTGTCTCTCCACATCTTCCTACCTATGACTGCCTGATTATCATGTCTTCAATATATCTTTAATCCTGCCATCTTCTGTTCAAAATCCTGTTGGGGATTTTCTGGGGATTGTCTGAGAGGGAGACAATGGTGCATGGAAGGCAAAAAAGCTCATAATCTGTATTTACTCCCAAGACTTTAAGAGTATGGCAGGATAGTCTTAGAATTATAGCAACTAAAAGAGAAAAAGGGGCCACAGTGGACATATACTCCAATGCACATGGAACACAACATATCCAAAAAATGCTAGAAAACCTTTGATCAGTTGAAATCTACTATGTTCTGAGGTAGCCCACTCAACATTTGACATTTCTAAGTAGGAATTTTTCTTATTTTGAAATAATCCTACCTCTCTTCAACTTCTTTTCTTTTGCTTTTTCCTTTTGGAGGGGGGAATGTAGGGCAATTGGGGTTAAGTGACTTGCCCAAGGTCACACAGCTAGTTTTTTATATTAAGTATCTAAGGCCAGATTTAAACTCAGGTCCTCCTGACTCCAGAGTCGCTGTTCTATTCATTGTGCCACCTAGCCATCCCCTCTCTTCAACTTCTACTCTGATTCATCTTGCTTCCCAGCAGGACTACACTGAACAATTCTAATCTCTATTCCACATGATAGCCATTAAATACTTGAAGACAGCTATCATATCTCTCCTAGCTTCTCCACTGACACAGTTGAATGGTAGAATAGGTACAGTTGGAAATTGGTCCTGGGTGTTTATAAAAGAGAGTGTTGACAGCTACGAGGTACAGAGAGGGCAAATGGAGTGACTTTAAGTAGTCAGTGAGGGGTGTGTGTGTGTGTGTGTGTGTGTGTGTGTGTGTGTGTGTGAGAGAGAGAGAGAGAGAGAGACAGAGACAGAGACAGAGACAGAGACAGAGACAGAGATACAGAGACACAGAGACAGAGACAGAGAAAGAGAGAGAAATACAGAGATAAGGATACTAAGAGAGATATAGCAAGACCTAGAGAGAGATTACTTAGTAGTTGATATGTTGTTGGTCAGTCATTCAGTCATATCCAACTCATCATAGGGTTTTCTTGGTAAAGATACTGGAGTGGTTTTCCTTTTCCTTCTCCAGTGGATTAAGGCAAAAAAAGATAAGCGACTTGCCCAAGTGAGTGTCTGAAGCTATATTTTACCTCAGGTGTTCATGAATCCAGGCCCAGCACTCATGCCACTGAGCCACTTAACTGCCTCTAATTGATGTAGTAATGATGAGGTAAACTCCTAGCTAATGGCCGTGAATATACTTGAGTTCAGGTATATTTCCCAGGTCAATTCAAGGATATATTTTAGGTCTTTGGGCAAAAGTCCTTAAGGATCCTAGCTGTTCTTTAAGGCAAACCTCAATTTAGGATATGTGAGGACAATGGAAATAAAGGCAGCAGGCATTACCAGCTTATATTGAACTGGCAAGACTGAATTAAACTTTATGATATTGCCTATTCTATTGGAAAGATATTCTCGTATGTCGAAAATGATGACAAGCGCTCAAAGATATTACCTATGACAGTGGTACAGGTCTGAGTAGTCTCAGATATGGAAAAAAAAAGTCCATGTCCAGGACCTAGTGGGAGTTGGACAACTATTTGGAGCTGGCCCAGGAAGATCAGAAGTGGAGGTTAAAAGCATGGAGGTAAAATGAGGAGTCAAGCTGTGATATGCACATAGTATCTGAGGCTATTATCTCTCTCATATAAGAATAAAAAGTCTTTGATATACAGTCTCTAAGTTTGTTCTATGTAATCAGATAGGGTGGCTACTAATAGAAATCTAGGGCTGTTTATAGGTACATAATTCTTTTTTTCCACTTAATAGTTTTTTTTATTTTTTCCAATTACATGTAAAGATAGTTTTCAACATTCATTTTATAAGATTTTGAGTTGCAAATCTGTCTTTCTTCCTCCCTCTATGAGAGAGCAAGCAATCTGATATAGGTTAGACATGTACAATCAAGTTAAATATATTTCCACATTAGTCATGCTGTAAAAGAAGAATCAGAACAAAAAGGAAAAACTATAAGAAATAATTCTTTCTAAAAGTGAAAATAGTATACTTCTATCTGCATTCAAACTCCATAGTTGTTTCTCTGAATGTGGCTAACATTTTCCATCATGAGTCCCCTGGAATTATCTTGAATCATTGTATTACTGAGAAGAGCTAAGTGTATCATGGGCAATCCTTGCACAATGTTGCGGTTACCGTGTACAGTGTTCTCCTGGTACTGCTTACTTTACTCAGCATAAGTTCATGTTAAGTCTTTCCAGATTTTTTCTGAAATCTACCTGCTCATAATTTCTTATAGAATAATAGTATTCCATTATATTCATATACCACAACTTGTTCAGCCATTCCTCAATTGATGGGCACCCCCTCGATTTCCAATTATTTGTCACCACAAAAAGAGCTTCTGTAAATATTTTTGTACATGTAGGCCTTTTTCCCTTTTTTATGACATTGTTGGGATGCAGATCTAGTAGTGATATTGCTGGATTAAAGAGAATGAGGTACATAATTCTTTCAGAGGCAAAGTATGTTAAGCATTTTTGTACATCACAGGTTGAACATTAATAATGTGCCCCTAGGGAAAAACCAAGAACAATTTTACACAGAGAAACATATTATTCCCTCCAGAGCAATTTTCATCTTGGTCCTAGCGGTACTTGCCCATCTGTAGTTGGGGATCCTTGCCTCACAACATAAACTCTTCTTCTAACCTCCTGTTTTAAACCAATGGGATAGCTCTATATTTCAAATCTTGAATGGAATTTTATAGTAATGTTTATGCTACATTTTTTCCTCTGAGATATGAGGGAGGATAATAGCTTTGAACCTGAGACATAGCATAGAGCAATCATTTATATTATGGTGTCCCTTAAGGACAAAAAGATAAAAGGATATGGGTTCCTTATATACCTTTGGTAAACTGCAATTAACTAGACCTATGATTTCACTATCATAGGGAATTCCTGGAGAAGCTACCTCTAGCCTTGCAGTTTGGCACATTCCCTGAAATTTATAATCTTAGGAAATTGTTCAGAGTATCAAGAAGGTAAGGGATTTGCCTAGGACCACAAAACAAATATGTGAGACAATAGCCATTACATGACAAGAATTGACACATCTATTTTTGCACTGCAGGGATACACTGTTTCTCTTTCTGTTCTTCCCAGTTGTATAGATCTTGAAAATAAAACCCATACTTTTGCCAATATATGGTTCTCTTTTCATAGCTTCATCGAGTAATAAATAATTTGACAGATATATTTAAATCTCCCTATTTTATGTCCCTTCTTTATCTACTGCAGTAAGTTCTCATCTATGTGGGTTGCTGTCCAATACAAAAAGTAGGCTTTTACCCAGTCCAGGACTAACACTTAGGTTGGAAGGGTACCTAACTAACTTTTGCTAAGTTCCAAAGAACAAACTCAACTTACATTGTGTAAGAATGTAGAATCCTTGAGAATACAGATTATTCAATATTTTTTTTAAATTTATATTCCCAGTGCTTAGTGTAGTTCTTTGCACTGGGTGTGTCTATTACATGTTAAAAATTCCTTCTGGTCCACTGATTGGCCTGGTCTCTGAATCCTGATGCTACACGGAGGAGTTAATTCCAAAACTGCCAATCCCTACAGTAAGCCTGGATCCCTACTTATATAGAAGGCCACGCTCTAAGTTTTCTCTTGTCTTTCATATCAAATTCAAACCCTGCTGATTGACAGTCAATATATTTAATAATCTTGATCCATACAACTTCTCCAAATTTCTTTCCAATTCCTCTCCTGTTCTAGTAAGGTTATTCTACAGGGCTAAGAATATGATACCATTTCTGTTTTCATATTGCCCTCATCTGAAATAACTTCCTTCTCTTTCTCTGCCGATAAAATTCCTAGCCATTCTTTAAAGTCTAACCTAACCATGTTTATTAAGAATCTACTGGACACTAAGCTATATGGTAAGACGAAATGTTTCTGTAAAGTTGGGTCTCTGCCCTCAAAGGGTGCTGGGGTAAGAAACAGCACAGATAGCTGTAGTAATGAGAGGACTTTCTGGAGAAGACAGCATTTAAGTACTGCTAAAATTCATCAGTAATTCAAAAGACAAAGAGAAGTAGGATATTCCAGGGCAAAGGAATATCCTCAGCAAAGTTATGAACCTTTGTTTTTCGGCTGCAAGTGAGAGTACATGAAGAGAAATAATGGAAGATAGGACTGATAAAAGTTTAAAACGCTTTAGTCCTAGGACTAGAAGCTTGAACTTAACTTGGTTGAGGGTAAAGAATGAGGGGTGATTTTTAACAAGACTGATATGACCAACTCAATGCATAAAAATGCTATGCAGGGTCAATTAGAGCAGGGTCAGAGCAGAGGCAAGAAAAGTTTTGAGGAGACTAATACGTTAGTCAAAGATGGTTGGCAATACAATGAACACCTGTATCAGGGTGGTATCATGAGGAAAAGGAAAAAGAGAATGGGTACAAGAGATGGAATCCAGTAGTGTCAACTCTCGCATGAAGCCTCCCATCACCATGGATCTTTCTGAACTTCCACAACACTGGTGACAACAATGACAATGATGATGACAATGACAATGACGACAGTGGTGGTGGTGACAACAATGATGATGACAATAAGGATGATCAGATAGACCAGTTGGTGAACAAGCATTTACTCTGTCTCATTTACTATATGCCGATGTAAACACTGGGGAGTACAAAGGCAAAAGAATTCTCTGTCTCAAGGAGTTCACAGTTTGATGTGGGAGACAACATGCAAACAACTACATACATTTGTGATATATATGTAGTAAATAAGATATAACCTAACAAGGAAGGCACTAACAAATCTGCTTCCTGCAGAAGATAAGATTTGAGGTGAGTCTTAAAGTGATCTAGGGAAACTAGGAAATAAAGGTAAAGAAGGAGAGCCTTCCAGATATTGAGAGAGGGGAACAAAAAGACACAGGTTTGAGAGATAGAGCATCACACTTGAGGAACAAGAAGGCTGACAGCTACAGAGCACCTTAAGGTTTGCAAAGTGCTTTACATATATTATCTCATTTGATCCTCACAATAGTCCTGCGAAGCAGGTGCTGTTACCTCATTTTACAGGTGAAGAAGCTAAGGCTGAGAAAGGTGAAGCAACTTGCCCAGAGTCCCAAAGCTAGTTAGCATCTGTGACAAGATTTGAACCTAAGCTTTCCTGACTCCAAGCCCAGCACTCAAAACACTATCTCACCTAACTGCCCATTAGCCTATAACACAATTTAGCAATTAATTATAGAACAACTGACATTTACAGGTGATTTGATGTTTGAAAAAAATGCTATAAATATGTATAAAGGTTTTGGGGAAAATCTCTCTCTCCTCTCAAATGAATTAACATATAAGTAGTGAGATTTTAGGGAGACAAATTTCGCTAAGAGCAGAGAGCAGAAATTCTCTGGGACTAGATGAGTGAGTTTCTGCAGAATATGATACCAAACAAACATTATTTTTGTTCTGTTGTTGCTGTTGCTGTTGCTTCTGCTGCTGCTACTGCTGTTATTATAGATTTTCCATCCTGGCATAGACTAGATATTCTAGAAAAACTGGATAGGCAGTCCAACCTAACCTTGGGAATGCCTAGCTTAAGTAATTTGTTAAGGGTCACATAGACATTGGGTATCACAGGTGAAATCTGAACTTTTGTCTTCCTGAACCAAGACCAGTTCTATTCCCTAATCCTCAACAAGTAATGCAGTTCTTATATCATTATTTATGTAAATGAACAGTGACTTGAAATGGAAAATTAATTTGTACAATAACTGGACTAAGGGCAACTCTGTGGCTTATGGGTCTATGACTATATATGCCTTTATTACAACCTCTAAATTTTGAACATGGGAATTGCAGAAATGAAAGTTCCTCCAAATCCTAGAAATAGTGATCAGGTTTTAGGAAGTTGCTACCATGACTAGAAAAAGTTCCATGTTCCATACATAGATTTCTACTTAAGACTGGTAATTATTTCCTTGAATTAATTTGCCAGCCATTGATGAAAAATTAGCCCATAACCAATGGATGTCTCACCAATTATTCTTCTCTTATTCATTATTAACCTGGGATATGAGGTTATACAAGGCTTCAGTTTGATTATCCATTTGATTATACAACATAGCAGAGAACTTGTATGCCATCTTGTCCTAAGCTATAAAAATTTAAATCATGATCCTTATTTGTCATATTAATGTCCCAATTAAGAGCATGCAATACGCTGTGGCTCCCACCTGATTTACCTTCACTGGCAACCCAGTAGACAATATCCCTGATTAGATTTTCCTACTTAATAAGATTGTTCATGAATCTATGATTTAAAATGGTTGCACTACTATTAATTTTGCTAAATAAAATGTTTCTTGGTAGTTACTAGTGTGGCCCTTAATTCGTCAAAATATTGTAGCCCTTGGAGAGCAACCTGTAACATAATGTTCTTAGATGGCATGAAACTGACTTTTTTCCTCTGGTGTTAATTACAAACCATTAAAGATGTGACATTTTCCAAGGTGTCTAGACCTTTCATATGGTTTTTGATAGCCCTTCTAAGTTAATTGATTAAAAACTCTCATTTGTCTACATGACTCCTTTTCATTGTAAAATGCTTCACATATTAGTCAATGGAGAAGCCTTAACAAAGCTGAAAGCTTAATCCGAGTAATGAGCAACATTAATCAAAGTCCAACAGGGATAGTCAAGTTTCAGACAATGTAACCATTTACAAAGTTTGCTTAATGAGTGTTTCAAGTGAACAGGGATAATTTTATTCTTAGGTGCAACATCGCTATTCATGAGCAACCACCAGAAACATTAAACTCTAGAAAAAAGGCCATTGCTGCAAGTCTTCCATAATTACTTGTTTAAAGAGGGGGAAAAAACTTCAATGACGATGGTCAAAAATGGAATATATTTGCATAAAATGCAATTTTAGTACCCAGTGGTTTTCTGAGGAATGCTTCACTTGTCAAAAATGCAGTAGGATAGCATATGTTTATACTACTGTCTCCAAGAGCCTGTGGGGTTTATATACCTGAGATGCCAATTCTTGCATTCCTACTGATTTCTACTGAATAAGAAGAAGGAAAAACCCAGAGTTAACGCTAATCTGGAGTCATGAACTAACCAAGAACCTGTATGGGACTCAGAGGACGTCAGAGTCAGATGAAACCTTATAACTCATGTAGGTCAACACACTTTATAGATGAGAAAAAGAACAAGAATTGGGAAGTGCAGTGTCTAAAATCACACAGGGATTTCATGACAGAGAATTCACCAAGCATCGAGGTCTCCTATTTTCCAGTCTAATGCTTAACCACACCTATAAGTAGGGTCCTACTATGATATCCCGACATACACTATGACCCCCACTACAGCCCAATCACTGGACATAGATCAAGACTGATAGATGAACCCCCAAAATGTACCAATGGGTATAATAAGAACTTACCAGTATTAGAACAGGAAAACAAACCTGAAGAAGAATGGTGAGAATTCAAGGATTAGCCACAAGACACAGAAGCTTTGTTTTTGACATTTGCCATAATGCTAACAGGGTATCCAGCTCTCAGAAGTAAAAGCAATGACAGGGAAGAGAATTATTGCTCCTTTGCCTTGCTCAGGCCATTATCCAATTCCACAACCTAAGGCCCCTGGGGCTAATTCAGGAAGCTGATGTAATCGTAAAGAAAGTCATTTACTATTGAAAATGTTTGGTAGCGGTCTGGGAAAAGATGCTTCCAAATAATTTTTTTTCCAATTTACTTATTTATTTTTAGTTTTCAACATTCATTTTCGCCAGATTTTGAGTTACAAATTTTTCTCCCATGTGTGATGACCAACCTTGATAAACTGGACTCTTCTCAGCAATGCACAGCTACAAGACAACTCTACAAATCTAAGGATGGAAGAAGATACCTACATTCAGAGAAAGATCTAGAAAGAACAGAGTTTAAATGGAGACTGAAGCAACCTACATGCTACTGCTTTTTTACGTCTTTGGTTTTGTTTCCTTTTTCCCACTGTTCACTCCATTGGTTAGAACCCTTCTATACAAACCAGACTAATGTCCAACGTGAAAGTATTTGCAGATTCTATACTTGACTGCATGCCACCAAGGGGGGAGGGGGGAGAGGGAGAGGAGAAAACTCGAAACTCAAGGGACTCTGGAACTGAATCTTGTAAACTAAAAGTAAATAAACAAATCAATAAAAAAATTAAAATTAAAAATAAAAATAAAAAAACAAATTTTTCTCCCTGTCTTTCCCCTACCCCCCACCCCAAAATAGCAAGCCTCCTGAATAAACCCTTCCCCCAATCTGTTCTCTCTTATATCCTCCCTCATCCACCTCCCAACTTTCTAGTAGGGCAAGATGGGTTTCTATATCCCAGAACCTGTATATCTTATTTCCCAGCTGCATGTAAAAAACATTTTTTTTAATATTTGTTTTTAAAACTTTGAGTTTCAGATTTTTTCCCTTTTTCCCTCCTAGCCCACCCCAACTGGGAAGATAAGCAATTCAATATAGGTTGCACATGTGTAGTTATGCAAAACATTTCCATAGTACTTATATTATAAAAAAATAACTATTTCTCTCCATCCTCTCCCACCCCACAATTATTCTATTTTCTCCTTTGACCCTGTCCCTTTTCAAAAGTATTTGCTTCTTACTATCCTCTCCCACAATCTGCCCTCCATTCTATCCTCCTCCCCCCCCCCCATCCCCTTCCCCCTATCTTCTTGTAGGGTAAGATATCCAATTGAGTATGTATTTCATTCCCTTTGTAAGCCAAATTCAATGAGAGTAAGGTTGTCCCATTCCCTTTCACCTTCCTGCTCTTCCCCTCCATTGTAACAGTTTTCTCTTGCCTCTTTTATATGAGATAATTTACCCTGATGTAGCTCTTTCTCCTTCTCCCAATAAATTCCTCTCTCACCTCTTAATTTTGTTTTTTAGGTATCATCTGTTAATATTCAACTCATCCAGTGCCCTCTATCTATGTATATATGTACATACATATGCCCATACTCACATATGTATTTATACACACATATACCCTCTTATACATACATATATATGTATGTATATAATATATATATATATATATATATATAATATATACATACATATATATTCCCTTCAATGATTCTCAGACTGAGAAAAATCTTATGAGTTACAATTATCATTTTTCTATGGAGGAAGGTAAATAGTTCTACTTTAATAAGTTCCTTATGATTTCTTTTTCCTGTTTACCTTCTCATGCTTCTCTTGCTTCTTGTATTTGAAAGTCAAAATTTCTGTTCAGCTCTAGTTTTTTCATAAAGAATATTTGAAAATCCTCTATTTCATTGAATGACCATATTTTCCCTGTAGCATCATACTCAGTTTTGCTGGGTAGGTGATTCTTGGTTTGAGTCCTAGCTCCTTTGACCTCTAGAATATCATATTCCAAGCCCTTCAGTCCCTTAATGTAGAAGCCACTAGATCTTGTGATATCCTGATTGTGTTTCCACAATACTCAAATTGTTTCTTCCTGACTGCTTGCAGTATTCTCTCCTTGACCTGGGACCTCTGGCATTTGGCTATAGTATTTCCTAGGAGTTTTCTTTTTGGGTTCTTTTTCAAGAGGTGATCAGTGAATTCTTTCAATTTCTATTTTGCCCTATGTTTCCAGATTATCAGGGCAATTTTGCTTGATAATTTCTTGAAAGATGGTGTCTAGGCTCTTTTTTTCTTTTTTTTTAATCATGGCTTTCAGATAGTCTGATAGTTTTTAAATTATCTCTCCTGGATCTATTTTCCAGGTCAGTGGTTTTGCCAATGAAATATTTCACCATTGCCTCCTATTTTTCATTTGTTTGGATTTGTTTTACAGCATCTTGATTTCTCATGATGTCATTAGGTTCTAATTGCTCCAATCTTATTTTGAAGGAATTTTTCTCTTCAGTGAGTTTTTGAAATTCCTTTTCCATCTGGCAAATTTGACTTTTTAAGGCATTCTTCTCCTCATTAGATTTTTGGGCCTCTTTTGCCATTTGAGTTAGTCTCTTTTTTAAGGTGTTAATTTCTTCAGTATTTTTGGGGTCTCCTTTAGCAGGCTATTGACTCACTTTTCATGATTTTCTTGCATCATTCTCATTTCCCTTCCCAATTTTTCCTCTACTTCTCTTACCTGATTTTCAAAATCCTTCTTGAGCTCTTCCATAGCCCGTAACCAATTCATATTTTTCTTGGAAGCTTTTGATACAGGAGTTCTGACTTTGTTGCCTTCTTCCCACTGCATTCTTTGATCCTTTTTGTGCCCAAAAAAGGATTCTATGGTCTGTTTGTGATTCCTCTGCTTGCTCATATTGCAAGCTCTTT
>CM053583.1:364289192-364315985 GCA_028627135.1 Pseudochirops cupreus | reverse complement strand
ACACTGGCCACACACCGCAGAACCACCACCCAAGACCATGATTGAGAAAGAAGCAGGTTAAAGCAAAAGCAATTACCCTCTGAATGGTCCCTTGGTTCCCCTACAATCTGTAGGCCAGGAGCTCTGGAAGCAGCCACAAGGCAGCAGCTGCAGCCACCTCAGTGTCTCCGCCACTTCTTGCCCCTGTGGAAGGGGCCAGACCGCACTTTTCTGTCCTCCTGTTCCAACTGAATTCCACACTGACCTTTCACTTTATCTTTGGCTTTTACAGGTTGAGAAGTCTGGAAACTGCCACAGCTGGTGGTGATTCAGTCTCCTGAAGTCTGTTCTAGCTGCTGGTCAGGGCGGCCCTGGGGCCAGAACCACAGGGCTCATGTGGGACTGTGCTCAGCTCCCAGCTTGGTGCATTAGACCCTTCCTGTCAGCCTGTTAGGTTGCCTTCAGCAGATTTGTTTCTCTCTGTCACTGTGTAGATTCTTTAGCTCTAAAATTTGTTTAGAGTCATTTTTTTACATATATTGGAAGTGATTGGAGCGGGAGCTCATGCCAAGTTTGTGCTTCTACTCTGCCATCTTGGCTCAACTCCCCAAATAATTTCTTTTTTTTTTCATATGTTGGCATTTATTATTTAAGTTGAAGAACAGGTAATGAGGGGGGGCAAGGGAGGAGACAGGGAGCCAAGAGCCACTCATCTGCGCCTGCTCCAGACAGAGTTGATCCTGATGTCTGAGCCTTGGTCCAGGGCACACAATAAGATGAGGTTCCAGGGGTATAGGCTGAGGAAAACACTAGGGTGGCCAGTTACACATCCAGCCAGAGGTGAGGGCTGGGAATCTTCTTGGATCAGCAGCACCACTTCCTTTTAGGAACTGAAGCCTAGTGATAAGTTCCATCGCACATGTTTCTTACAAAACATTCTTGTAGTTAGAATCTGTGCTAAAGAATTCTTTCATTGCCTCTCTAACTTCTTGTACTTTGCTCCTAGTTTCTTTGAATATGCATTCAACTTGTAAGCTCAAGAGCTGCTACATGCTCCTCTATTAAGGTGATCTGATCCACATAAGGCTGAAGTGCTGCATATTTCTGATTTAAGTCCTTTAAGTTTCTACTTATATTTACTGCAACATCTTTCATTTCTAGATACTTCAAGCTAGTCAGTTTGTTCATATTTTCCAGAAGTTTATTATCTTCACTGGTGGCCGTCAGCTCTCCCGTCAGGTATGTGGCCATTTTGGAGAACATGTCCTGGCACAGCCCCATGATGCCCGCCTCAGCAGGCTCCACGGCCTCCTCGGCAGTCTCCACCATGGCATTGTCTAGGCCAGGGAAGAGAGGAAGGAGAACAGATGGAGCGAAGGATGAGGAAGAAGGAGGAGGGAGGGAGAGAGGGAGGAGGGGAGGAAAAGGGAAGGAGAAGAGGACAAGGAAGGGAAAAAAAGGGAAGGGTGAGCAGTCAGAAAGGGAGATGAAGGGCCAAATAATTTCTTAATTTAAAATGAAGAAGATTCCAAATCATGATATATAGATATAAATGCAGATACATATGTGAAGGAAAAATGCATTGGGTTTGAAGTCGGAAATTCTAGGTTCAGTTTATACTTTCTATATGTCCTGCTAATGGAGTCTAACAGAACTGCCCCTAGCTCCAATATTCAAACTTCACTACAGGCCCATCATATCTACCTAGCCCCCCCACAATTCCCCCTCCCAGTGTCCAAACTTATGCCTCACTGCTCACTAGAACAAGTGTGTCCCTGAACTCTTAGTTCCTACAAAAACAGTAGGCATGCCCACGTCACAGAAACCTATCACTCCCCCTAGACCCTTTCCCAGGAGAACAGGTATGCAATCACAATTGAATCATCCATTTAGCCCAAGACAGAACCACAATACCTAACTATCTATCTTGAGCAGACAAGGCCACAATAGTTAGCCTATCAAAAGACAGCACCACCAGGCTGTGGAGAAGGACCCTTGATCACCTAACCGTAGAAGGGGCCCACCCTATGTTAGCACCTGCACAGTGATAGTAAAGAACTGATCTACAGTGAACCTATGACATAGAGAGGATTATTATAACATCATCACTATACGTACATACCCCTCTAACTTATGTGTTGTAGATAACCACATGCGAAGTTACACTAAGGCCTCTCCTCCAGGATCTAATCCCTCAACAAACCCCTCCTGACTTTTTGATATTAATCATATCCCTCTATTCTATATAAATATAGATTATGTGATCAGCATCATATTCTCTATAAAACTGTGTGTCTTGCCTTACTGAAGTTGCCAAATTCCTTGAAGGTACTTAGTCACTTGCCAGAGCGTAAAACCTCAAAACTATAATAAATCTTTCCAGCTGGTTTGGAGTTGACCTGAGTCTTTGTAATTCTTTAGAGATGACCCACCACAACACAACTCGAGCCTCATCACTTGAACAAATCACTTTATCTGTCTGCTATATTTAGTTTTCTCATGTATTTAATGGTGCCAATATTTGTTAAAATCTTGTTAAGAGAACTGTAATGGTAATAGGGATTTGAAGATTTTCCCTGTCCCTTATAATGGCAAGCAAACAAGTACTTAGCTCCTTGTTTCAGTTGAGCCTTGCCCTTAATTATATCAAGTCTTTGTTTAGAAACAGAACTTGTGAAACCCACAGTGGGAGGAACTTGCTGATTCAACAGAAAGGGGTGGAACAGGGAGGAGCTAATGACCAGAATAAAAAGCTGAGCACAAGCTCAGAAACAGCCAGAACTGCTGCAAGCAAGCAGCATGGAGGCTATGCAGCTAGTGTGAGAGGGGCATTCTTGCTTAAGGAAACCTGTTTTGTTTTGAAGGCCTGATGGAGGAAAGGTTTGAGAAAGCCTGGGAATGCTGGTGTTTTCTACAGTGGTTGTGTGTACTAACTCTGCGGTCACTGTGATGAATTTGGCTTTACGGTTTTGGGATTTGGTTTTCTGGTATTTGAATAAATGTTTTGTTCTCTCCTCCATGTGGAGAGCCTGCTACATTTTGAGATTCACAACTACACCAGCTTATTTATAGCTGCTGTGGGCACTATGAATATTGTATTTGGTATTATAAGAATACACTGTCAACTATGAAGGGTAAAATGGATATGAACTTCCCCCATTACTCCACCAAAAATGCTCTGATGCTTCATTGTGGTATGAAAGTGAACCCCCAGCTTTCAAATTGCTTCCAAGTTAGAAAAGCGTGAAGGGTGGTAGTTTTCCTTAAAGGAAAGACATCATCATACATAAAGGCCTCAATGTACATCAGAGGCAGGGGGACCCATATTTGTGAAATTATCAAGCTTTGAAATAATACTAATAAATCATGATCAAAATGTTTTGCAGACCATAACGCAACTTGCAGAAATAGAACTTTCTATTACAGTCATTATCTGCTACAAAATTATTCTAAAAGTATTTTCACTGAAGAATATGTTGCTGAGAAAACACTAGTTTTATGGTCAAAACCCTGGCTCTACTACTTACTAACTATATGACTCTAGGTAAGCCATTTAACAGTGCCTCAGTTTTTTCATCAGCAAAATGGGAATCATAATAGAGGACTATTGTTACAAAGAAAAGTATTCTAAATCTTAAAGGGACTATAAAAAAGTTAGCCATTAATTAGCTTTGCTCAAGGCAGCAATTCTAATGAGGTTTCTATAAGTGGATTCTGAGTTGCCAAAAATGTACATCCAAGTTTCTATATAAATAACAGAGAATAACTACATCCCACAGAAACCTATTCCATTTTAAGACAGTCTTAAATGCTAGAAAGTATTTCTTTAATCTCTATAACTTCTATCTATAGTTCTTAACTACTGACAAATTGGCCAGAAACACTGGCCCTGCTCAAATAGATTCTTTTGTGAAGTCCCACTAGGCCATCTTTTGCCTCAATTATTATCTGGTCTTTAATTACTGAATGGGATTAAAAGTATATCATACAGCTTTATGCTCTAGAATCAGAGGATACAGGTTCAAATGCGACCTTTAATGCTTATTCTTTGTGTAACTCAAGGAAACTCACTTAACCTTTCTAGGTTTAAGTTTCCTCACATATAAAATGAGGGGTTTAGATGAGATGGCTTCTCAGGTCTTTTCCTGCCATATAACTCTATGGAGAAGTGACATTTGAATTGAGTCTTGAAAAAATTCATTCCAATAAGAAGAAATAAGAGGAACCAGGATATCTCCAATATTAGGGATGGGGTAAGTAAATGAAGAGAAGGTGAAGAGCCTTCCAATGTATGAGAAATGGAAGATAGTTCATCCTGGATGCAAAGATAGGTTAGATCACATCATTGTCCTTGAAAATTAAGCCACATAAGGAGTTTGGATTGCATTGGCAAAACAACAGGAGTCCATTAAAGGCAGTAACACAATCAGATTTTCCTTCCACATTATATAAAGTTACATCAAAAGTAAAGTAATCAGCATTCCCTACTCAAGATACAAGACAACTGATATAAATTATGGAGAATCAATTGGCATTTGCTTTTTTTCTATTACATTCTGAAATTAACTTTCCTTTTCAAAGGAATCTTTTCAAAATCAACAGGCAAAAAAGGAAAAATGGCTAGAATTTTAAAATTGACAAGAAAAATATCATTAAAAAGACATGAAACCACCCTTTTGAGTCCACAATTTATAGAACAGCATCTCAGCAATTCAGAAATTAACTATCGGGGCAGCTCGGTGGCACAGTGAATAAAGCACTGGCCCTGGAGTCAAGATGACCCAAGTTCAAAAATCCTACCTCACACACTTGATACCCTTACTAGATGTGTGACCTTGGGCAAGTCACTTAACCCCAATTTCCTTGCCTTCCCCCCTCAAAATATTTTTTAAATTGAAAAATAAATGAACTATCTCTGAAGGAAAAAGTACACTAGCAAAGCCCAGCTCATTTATACTGTGTTTTCCATCAACAAGATTAAAGACTTCACTATATCATTACACAATAGAAAAGAAACAATCAATGTACACAAAGCAAGAGATAGAAAAATAACTGCAAAACCAATCATAATTCGCTATAAGAGATCTAATCAAAATGCCCAACATAGATACTTTGGACCAGAATACATATGCAGTCACAAATAAGTTGGTAATTGAAGGTTAAAAATATTTGTCTCCCAGCATTCAGGTGCTTATTTGAAAGATGTGACCTGCAATACATACATGAACATGTTTATGAATTAGAATGTTAAATGCCCAAATCATACAATCCCAGAAAAAAATTCATCCATAATTTGCCAACTTCAAATTCCATTTTAAGGCACTGCTACAAGTCCTATTCACTTTGTGTTACTTAGCACCCTAGAAGTGGGGTGGGGGGAGAGAGGAGGAAAGAAAGAGGTCTCTATTACTTAGCTTCTTAGAATCTGCAAATATTCCTTCTGCCCTTCAAATTCTGAAGTACATAATAATACATCCAATCAACCAATGACATTAGTTTTAAAATTATCATAATTGACAGCCTGAACTGGCAAGTCAAAAACAGTAACAAGGACACACATTCCTCAGCCTTTCCCCTCGAGCTCCTGTCTCTTCCATTAGAGCAAAGGATATTGCACACGTTGAAGACATTCCAGAAAAATTCTGCTAACCCATCATGAAATCATTTGCAATTATCTACATAAGCTATCAGGACTGAGGCTACTATTGTCCAGGTTGAAAAAGCAAGATGTTTCTTTCTGACATTCTGAACAAGCCTTCAGTTATGACTTTGAACAGTGTGTTCAGAACTCACTTCAAACACACGGCTGCTTTTATATTAAACTATAACACAGGGTTTGGGTGGGGAGGGGTGACAGAAGGGGAAAGGTTTCAGCATATAAATCTGTGGCATTACAGACAAACCTTTCCTAAAAGACTTTTTTTTCAAAACATTCATGTCTTGCTAAGTTTAAGAGTAGAACAATAATAATAGTAGTAGAATAATAACAAATAATTATAAATTAATAGATTTAGAGTCAGCTGAGAGCTTACAAGTAGACAAGCCCACCTTTTCATTTTTCAAATGAGAACACTGAAATCCAGAAAAGTTATATGACTTCCCAGGGTCACCTAGTTAGTAAATGTCTGTGGAAGGATTTGAGCCTGTTTTTCCTGATTCCAAATTCAGTATTATGAACACTATAACAAACCATCCAGAGATGTTAGTATGAAGACAAAAGTGGTTATACATTAAAGAGAGGTCCTAACTCTCAAAAGAATACTTTCCCAAACATTCTGAACATTACTCTATTCACCATTTGGGCAGTCATGGGTACAAAGCTAAAGAAAAAAATAGACATATGTGATATGAGATACCACCATACACAATCCAATGACACATAGCACTGTCAAATTTTACAACTGGAAGCGATTGCATCACTTCTGCGGCTCACATAAGTTCAAAGAAACCTTATCCCAATGCACATCCTCATAAAGAGTTTGATTCTTAGAACAAAGTTACATTTCCCACCTCAAGGTTCTAGGAATACCCCCTGAGGAATCATAGGTGTTTTTCTAACATTATTATCTCAAGCCCCCATTTCAGTTACGTTTTCTCCCCAAAATCATCAAGTGAGAATCAATTAAGACAGCCTTAAGTAGTTTTAGAAAGGGGTAGTTACCAAGTTGGTAACAAGCTAATTAAAAATATGCCCTCATAAAAGTCTGTGACACACTCCCTCATAAGTACATAGAGATCCCTAGGGAAAGTGGGCGCAGGCTTAGAGAACCCATGTAGCAAAGAGGTAGCTCAAGGGTCTTAGTTGCGGGAAGTGTCTATTTATTGTGTGCTCAAAAACACCCCCCAGGTATCATGTAGGCTTTTTTTGAAGTTTCTTATAAAGCCATCAATCCACTTTGTCCATCACTCCCTATGTAGGCATTATCATACTGTTGTGGGAGAAACAACTACTAGGAGACCAATGAAAAGACGGAAAATTCAAAATTCTCTAGATTCTTTGAAACTCAGCCTTGACTGTAAGCTCTCCAGTCAAAGGGGTGGGGGCTGGGGCACTGGGGAGAGAAAACCTGGATAAGGCTTTTTCTCCCTCAAGCGGTTCCTTCTTAAAAGGTTCTATTAAAAAGGCAAACTTACTCTAGCTTCTGTAACTCAATCCCTTCTCAACTCAGTTGATAATTCATAGAAAATTCCTGGGGTGTTTCCACATCTCCAATTTGTATATTCTTGTGCAATATCATTCTATTTTGAAGGCCTTTTAGCACGTAGTACAAGTCATATGACTAACATTCTCAGTTGAAGTATCAAAATTATAATGGGACAGGGTGGTTTTGGTCCGACCCTTACACCTAAAACCTTCATTTTACAGATGATATACAGATGAGAACTGACCCAAGCAACATTCTGGACAACTGTTCGGTGCTTACCATGTGTCAGGTATTATAATAAGCCCTGAAATACAAAAAGAAAAAGTAAAAAAAATGTTCCCTCTTTCAAGGGACTTCCATTCTAATGGAAGAGACAGCATGTACATAAATGAGAACAAAGAAAACGTATGAAGATATTCTTTGGAGAGAAGGCACTGGTATCTTGGAGGACCAGGAAAAGCCTCCTCAGAAGTTAGTGCTTGAGCTGGGTCTGAAAAGGAAAGTCACATTTTTAAAATGTCATATTTTAGGAAGCCCGTTGAAAAGTTGGGGCATGTTTAGAAGAAGTAAGCTTGGGTTACCTAGGTGTTTAGAGACCATTCTATGTGTTGTCCCCCAAAAAAAGAGTTATGTCTCACTTAGAAAAGGTTTAAAGACATTAAAGTTGTGATGTGATTTGAAGAGCTGTCTTGAAAAAGCAATATCAGATGAAGAAGGAAAGAATTCCAAGCATGGGGAACAACTGGAGAAAACGCACAGTGTTAGGAGATGGTAACAGCAAGGCCAGGTTTCTTTAACTGATTTCCAGGGATTTGGATGTTTGCAACCAGTATTTATGCTTATTTGATACTTCTAGTCATTTGTGACCTTCAGGAAGTCAGTGCCAGAGAACTGAAACATAAAGCAGACATGCCAGTCCTATGGTGATCACAGTGGGATGCAATTCCACAGTATAAGCTTAAAAAGCAATGCTATAATAGATCCCAGGGTATTTTTCATAAAGAGAGAAATCATAGAGAACTCCTAATAATAGTCTAGCGTCAATAACAGTCTAGTGTCAATTCCTAATGATAGTCTAGAGTCATTCAGAAATTTCCATTAATAAGATCCAGCTGTGTTAATTTATAGATGCTCAGGGCAATCAGAGGGCACCATTCCCAAATACCATGAAAGCTTTAAAAATGCTGATTTTCAGTCTATGAAAATGATGTCTACCATGTCCAACCTAAAAGCTGTCTACTTCTCATCTTGGTTTTCTCTTTCATTAATGTCACTTCACCAAATGCTCAAAATAGTTTTCAGAGACAATCCAGCATAGAGCAAAAAGTGACTGAACCTCAAGTTAGAATCAACTAAGATTCTGGGTCTTATGAACTGTATGACTACAGAAAAGTCCCTTAATATCTCTGCATCACAGATGAGCATAACAGTACTTACCTTAGAGCACCGCTGCGGGACTCAAATGGAATGATGTATGTAAACTTCTTTCCAAACATTGTTCTTTTTGCTATCCACACAATGGAGGCGGAATTATTGAAAAACTGTTAAGGATGGTTTCCATGGAATTCTGCTAGAAGGATGGAATGTATGAGAATAAAAATAATAATCAGACTTAATCCATAGCAGTTGTGGAGGCGTAAGACCAGTCCAACTTAAAAGAAAAGTTGTCAATTGACTACTTATCATGATCATAAGGGTATATATCAGTATAATAGAGTATAACTGAGGGTGTAAGAAATAATGAATATAGAGGAATACAGGAAAACATATGAATGAATACAAAATAAAGTTAGTGAATTCAGGAAAAGATAAATATATATTATATATAAATACATAATATATAATATTCTATATAACATGTTATATAAAATTATTACATGAATTATAAGTATATGAAATATAAATATATTATCTAAAATAAAATTTAGTAATATAATAAATAACAATATGTATATGTGCATTATATGTGCGTTTATTATATGTGTGTGTGTACGTGTGTGTGTGTGTGTACGTGTGTGTGTGTGTGTGTGTACGTGTGTGTAGTATAAATATCCCCCTGCATAGCCTTAACAGTAACACTAAAGACTAAAACACACAGGGAAGTCTAAAAGCTTCTGATCTTATGAAGGTCAGAAGTTCTTCCTCTAATCAAAAAAGAGAGCAAGGCTGATTTGGAGCTTTTCCCCTTGCTCTCAAAGATTCCTTCTCAGGATTAGTTAAACCCCTTAAACCTTGGCTGGAGATTTCTATCCCACTCCCCAAAGTGTAATTCTCTTGGCGGTTCAGTCAGCAATCTGAATCTTTAATCCAAATTTCCAGTTGTTTTAGACAAATCCCACAGGCAGTGTCTACTCTTAACAGCTTTCCAGATGCACCTAGTTCAAATGTCCTTTATTAATTGATTTTTGTCCAAGTGCATTTACACCTATTCACACCTCTCTTTGACTGATAAAAAATATTATGACTGAGACAGGATGAATGTCTAATTCTAATGACTTCCCCATCCTTAATAAGTATATGTCCAGTCATTTGAAGAGGGAGAGAGCATTAATTAGGGGGATAAGGAAAAGTTTCCTGTAGGAAGTGACACTTTCACTGAGTCCTGAATAAAACCAGAGATTCTAATAGACTGAACTGTGGTGAGAATGCATTCCAAGCAGGAATGTCGTACAAAGGCACAGGGCTGGGTGGTGGAAATGGTGAGTTTGGGGGCAAGCAAGTAAATCACATTGGTTACAAAACAGCACTCAACTCCAGCATTCTTTCCCTGGACTACATAGAATGGGGGAGGTATGGGGCAACCAACAAGATACTTTTACCACTTCAAGTATTTGTTTACAGTCCTTAGAATAAGAAAAATTTATCTATTTTTCTCCTAAATTTTAAAAGCCCTATATACACTCTGAAGACTTGGAGTTAATCAAATAGAAATTCTTGATTTTTAAAAATAGATTAATCTCAAAGAGACCTCCTTCATTGAAAGATGAAAAATATTCATTAGAAATATTACATTATTTGTCCTTCAAACTACTGTGAAATGATGCAGCAAAAAATATGTCTCTGTTTCACAATTATGGGGAGAGGGAAGGAGGAGGATAAATAACCTGCCCCATATCTTTCATCAGCCATAAGTAGAAACCAGGCTAATTAACCTCATACTCTTTGTCTATTACTAAAATAACAATAATAATAATAATAATAATAATAATATCTTTCTCCCTATTTCCCAGCTGAAATTTTTCACTTCACCAAAATATCACTGAATCTCAGAATCTCAGAGTTGGAAAGAACATCAGATATCATTTAATTAAACCTGAAGACAATTAAATTAAACTTGGAATTAAACCTGAATATAAAGCCCATATATAGCACCCTTGAAAAAGTGGCATTAGCCTCTGCTTGAAAATCTTCCACCACTTCCCAAGACTATCCTATCCACTTTTGGATATGAAAGAGCTTTTCCTCTTGTCACTAAGTCTCAGCAACTTCCACTCAACTACTCCTAGTTTGACATTTTGGATCAAGAAAAACAAATCCCATCCCTTCTACTTAACAACATTTCAAATATTTGACAACATGTATGATGTCGCCTCTAAATTTGCACTTAGCTAAATGTTCTCAGCTTTTTTCATTTGGCCTTAGTATGATATGGCTTCTAGTCTACCACACCCAAGCATTTGGATGTTTGCCAATTTTTCATGGAACAAGTACCCTTTCACTTTTTTACAACACAATATCCTTCCTCTCTATTTAATTGTACTTCCTTGAAAATTTATATCTCATCTGCGCTGCATTCCTCCAGAACCAGCCCTCCTTATTTCTAATCTGTAAATAAAATGTACGATATTCTTTTCTTTCCCTCCTCCCTTTGGTTTTCATTCTGTGTTGACTTTCTAGTATTGAAGTTAAGGGATCATTGAGAACACCATGGTAACCTGAGGTAGCAAAAGGAATTTTACTACAACAATAGAAAAGGTTAATGAAGGGGAGTTTAGTCTTCTAAAAACAAGGAGAGGCTTCAGTGGTATTGCTATATAGCAGGCTGCTCTAGGGAGTGCTCAGAGTCATGGATATGCTCTCCGTAGAAGCCTCCTTGAACTAGGCTATAGCAGTACTTTTAAAATGAAATGGAGTTCTTTGTCTCGGAACTAGCTCAGCACCTGGCACTTCTACAGCAGGTGTCACCCAATGGTTTAAAAACTTGAATGATACAAAACATAGAAGGATAAATAAAAGCATTCTGATGATTGGGTTCAGATAGAGGCCAATGCATCTGAAACTAAGAGAGAACCTTGGTTCAGTTTGTCTTTCCATAAAGAAGGTCCTCTGAATAATATGCAGTCAGCTACATCATACCTCTTCTCTTTACCTTGGTAAAGTTGCTTAACCTCTCAGGATTTCCTTATGTGAAAAATACTTGCCTGACTTTGAAATTTTTATATTTAAATAAATAAAGCTCTGTCTATTGCATATTAATCAATAAGCAACCACCCATTAAGCACTTACTAGATAGATACTGTGCTAAAAGCTACTAGTCATAAATAGCAAGAAAAAAAATGTAACTTGTAACACCAAGCACAAGCAACTTCCAAGGTTTGGATTATGAGTATAGCAAACTCTCCATTTATTCAGTAACAGATTAAGGAAAAACATTCACAGAAAAGAGAAAATCAAAATATAGGATAACTCAATCATTTAGTAAGTTCTCAATTCAATCACAAAATTTTTACAAAGTCAAAGAATTCCACCCCTGGGTAGTACATTCACTTAGTCAATCACAAAGTCTCTCCTCTCAAGTGGAGATTAGTTTCCAATCATAAACAAAGTACATTCATTTGGTCAGTCACAAAGCACAAAGGCCAAAAGTTTTGCACCCGTGGATCCCAACTGAATTACAATACCACCCATCACCACCAAGCACCCTCTCAAGAGGCAGTGGGAGGCCATACACCCCTAGTCACAACTAGGTTACAATATCATCACAGCATTCAACACCCAAGGAGAGGTCTTTCCTTCATCTTGACCCTACGCAAGTTCTCAGCAGTTTCTGTTCCTGGGAAGACACAGCTTAACAAAGACACAATAACAAACATACACATTGCTGATGTCCTCATCAATTCACTCTCTGCCTGTGAAATCAACCTAAACCCAACAACAAGGTCTGAGGAGTCAACATAAATCATCAGTACGGTTCCAGGACCCTTGAAAATATTAGCAAGACCCTCCTCCAGGATTTCTGTAAACATACAACAAGAAAATCCTCTTTCAGTGCTTCTGAACCAACAGCAAGGCCCCAGGACTTCTGCAACAACAGCTACATCCTCCATCAGCAGATGAATCTGACAAAGTAACATCAAAACAGACAGAGTACCAACACCACAGTCGTGATTCCTCCCGGTTCTCTCTTCTCATTTCTCAGGACTTATCAATTCTCAGTTCAGCCTCCAGATACTGGCTCCCAAAAGTTCTTCTGGACTCTCTCTGCTTTCCCTATACAGGGCACCAGCTTCTCCCAGTTCAGCCCCCTCATCACATCAACAAGTCCATCCCATTGTGAGGTTCAAATTCCATTACCATTACAGAACTCCTCCCATTCTATGGGGAAAGGCTCTTTTTTTTTTCATTATATTCATTTGGGGAGGAGTCATTAAGTATGGAGAACTCTCAATAAGGAAAATTTCACAATTAATGCATATCTACAACTTGCCTTAAGTCTTGAGAGGTCAAGTGACATGACCTTGTTCATACAGCATATGTCTGTTAGAGAAGGACTTGATCTCATCTTTTCCTGACTGTGAAATAATATTTGGAATAGTGTAAATAATTGAAGGGATTTTAATATCCTAATGAAAATAGTGATAAGTAAAGACATCATTTGGCTCAGTAGATGGTGTGCTGGGCCTGGAGTCAGGAAGACCTGATTTCAAATCTGGCGCCAGACAGTTACTAGCTGTGTGGCCATGAGTAAGTCACTTAACCCCGTTTACCTAAGCTTTCTCATCCATGAAATGAACTAGAGGAAAAAAAAAAATGACAAAACACTCTACTATCTTTGCCAAGAAAACCCTATATGGGGTCATGAAGAGTCTGATGACTGAAATAACTGGACAACAAAAGTTATTATTATTCCTAATGGTAAAAAAAAAACATAATCCTGTGTAGTTAAGCTATGGAGTTGGTTCAGCCATTGCAGTCAAAAAAAATTATAGCAAGATTGAGAATATAGCATCTAAAACTAAGGACGGTAAGACCATACCTGGAGAATTATGTAAAAGCAAAAATTTATATGGTGACAGACTGTCAATTTCACAAGTTTCCCACTTCATCTGTACTGGTTAAGTACACTGACCCTTCTCCTCTCAAAAATACGGACCAGACTTTTTCAGTAGGTAAGAAAGGAAAATTCTGTCTTTTCCAATTCTTTGGCTATCAAAACGACTTGGACTTGAGAGAAATAAGCCATTGTATGAAACTAACAGATCCTAGTTGCATTATCTATCTACCTATGGCTTCTCTGTCATTGTCTGGTTCTTTGGAGTGAGTACACATTCAGCTAGCTCTGTGGCAGGCATAATTACTGTCATTCTGCAGTCTGTGTGGCTTTTCCCCTGTAACAATTACAGCCTATGAGTATGCAGAGGAAAGAGTGAATGGGATTGGTCTCTTAAGACCATTACCTAATTATGGTATAAGTGCCTTGAAAAACATGTTTAGTGGTCACTTCACTATGTATCTATCACCAGCTTGATAATTACACAGCAAAATTTAAAGTATACTGTTCTATTTGGAGGTGACACATCAGCCTTTTAAAAAAAATTTTTTTTCTGTGTGTGTTTAAACTGGAATACATGGAAAACTGATCAACTTATAAGTGACAATACTATTAATTGCTGAAAAGAAAACACCTGAATTTGGGTAAAAACTATGGGAGGTATTTTAAATTGTATTTTTTTTATCATACACTGAGGGTGGAGAGGTTTCCTTCTAATACCCTGTTACTGATTGAAGACGTAAAATAGCTGTAGAATCAGTCATTAGTAACAAGATTAACAATGATAACGGAAATAAATAGATGCAGTATGCATTACTCTCTGGGTATGGTGTCCCAGAAAGAAACTGGCATACAGGGAGTGTCTGAATTAAAATGGATTTCATTGCATTCATGTCACAGATTTGTGACACGTGGTCATAGTACCCTGATCAACTGTGAATATTGCATTTATTTCCATTATTACTGTGCATCCAGAATTACCAAAATGGATCTTCTCTGGAACTGCTTAAAATATATGACTGTCATAGCAATAAATGCCATGTGTGTTAGAAATGGATGTTAACATATATTATTAACATGAGCAACTATTGAACCTTATCTTGTCAAATGAAAGTAGAAATGAAAGCAGTACACTTGAAAATGATTTTTTGTGTTAACTTGTATATAGTAGGCTTTCAATCATCTTCTTGAATAAATATGCACAGAATAAAGATACAGGATACTAAAAAAGGCAACCTGGAATAGTAAAAAGAACAAGGGCTAGAAGTCAGTATAATTGAATTCTAGTTGTGCTCAACAACAAACTAAAAAACCTTGGGTTTTTTAGTAATAGGTACTTAGTAAATGTGTCCATTGATTGTCTATCTCTATAGTATTTGAGTATTATCAAATAGATATAGCTAATGAGGTACAGGCTCTGGGAACCCCCTTGAATCTTCACATTTGATGAAGCATTTGCCTCAGGCCATAAGCCTTTCATTACAGCTTGGCCCAAATCTCTGTTACTAGCCTAGCCCTCCTTTGTCCAGCTAGCCCCCACCCTTGATCCTCCCAAAATATCTACATACCCTTAAACTAGCTTAGCCCTCCTTTGTCTGCCATCCCCAGGTAGTGTCTAGGTATTTCCCACCCTTAATCTTTCATTAGTGGAGTCTGACCTAGTTTGACTCCTCCTGAAGACCTTCCCCAAACTCCTCCTCTAGACTACCCTTAGATTCCTCCCACAACCTTTCTTTATATAAGACCCCATCTGGTCTCCATGAAAAGGAAGGCCAAAGGATTATCTAGCACAGATTCACTCTGTGTTAGGTTATTCTGGCCCACTTGTCCAGTGTCACAGATTCCAAGGCTCCTTAAGAGTCTACCCATTATGGCAAATCTTTAATAAACTTTGATTTTCTTTGGCTGAGAGAAGACTTGAATTGAATTCTTTTGGCAACACCCAGCACGTTGGTATTTTGGGGTCTTGTGCACCCCTAAACCTTAAACCTTAACATTGCCACCACAGAAATATATCACAACTCTTATCACGTTTTCCCTTTAACTGGTAATAATTACCAAAAAAATGCAAATCATCTAACATTTGAGAATCAAGGCCTACGTCTCTTCTAAGGTAAAGCACTGAAGGACTCTGTGCGAAGAATTTCTAACCTCCACTAGCAGAAGCTGATGGTGCAATGGCTAGACTTCTGGGTCTGGAATCAGGAAGACCAGAGTTCAAATTTAACTTTAAACACTTAATAGCTGTATACCCTGGGCAAATCTCTTAAAATCTATTTGCCTATTTTCACCATGAGGCCCTATTCTGCTGATTGATGACTACACAGACAACTATTTCAGGATAGGTCCCTGATATGATTCACTTCAAACCTGACTCAATTACCTGACCTCTTTCTCCTCATCAACTAGTTCTTTCTCCTCATCAACTAGTTCTCTTTCTGAAAAACAAAAAGACAACTCTCCCTCCCCTTCCCACACAGTTCCTCTTTATGTTTTTGTCTTCTCCATTAAAATGTAAATCCATGAGTGTAGCAACCATCTTCTTTGCTATAATTTGATTTCCAGTGTTAACCACAGCGCCCACCACATACTAAGTGTTTAATAATTATACTGCAAAAATTAACATTCACAATAATGATGCCAAGGCATTGAGACAAGGTTAAATAATGTTCAATACGCTGAGTTAATTGAGTTAAGGAAGTTAGTAATAAATCTGTCATTGTGCATGACCATTCAGAGAAAGACATAATGACAAGGTACTAGAAAGATGGGTAGGAATTGAATTTGGTTATTTCAGGTCTTTAGCAGGGAGGTAGGAATGGTAAATGAGGATCAAAATCAACTAAGGTCAGATCTTGTGGTGGTACTATTATTACTCCTCCTAATAATGATAATAATAATAATGCTGTTGCTGCTGTTTAGCTGTTTTCAATTGTGACTAACTTTTTATGATCCCTTTTGGGTTTTCTTGGAAGACATGATGGAGCAGTTTGCCATCTCATTCTCTAGCTCATTTTATAGATGCAGAGACCAAAGCAAACTGGGTAAAGTAACTTGCCAAGGTCATAAAGTTAATAAACATTTAAGGCTAGATTTGAACTCAGCTCTTCCTGACTCCATGCCCAGCTCTCTATCCACTAAGCCACTACCCCTAATTATAATAATATAGTTTTGACTTTATAAAAATATACCTTTATATATATGCATATAAGCAAATCTGTATGTTTACATATATGCGTAAGCATACAACTGTATATAATCTATTTGATTTCCCCAATAACTCTGTGCTATTATTATCCCCATTTTACAGTAATTTAGTGAATGGAATCAAAAAGCCTTTGTTAACCACCTAATATTTGCCAGCTATCGAGTCAATAATGGGCTGACAAATATTAAAGGACTTCTGAAGGCACACAACTATTAAGCGTCTGAGGAAGTAATTTAGGCCTTCTTCACCAGGTCTAACCAGCTATATAGAAAAAGGGATTATGGCTAAAGAAAAAGCTGGAATGAATGGGTTCTGAGACTTCTCCCAGGTCTGAGATTCTGTGGTGCAAAAGGTACATATAGTTTCAGTTCCAAACAAAATAAAGTTTTCAACACTTAAAGGTGAAATTATTGTTTTCTTGGGGAAATTCCTGGTATTTTAAATATGCTGAACTTTTTTTTTTAATTTCTAAGTCTTTGTTAAAGATGTATCTACTGCAATGGGTAGAGAGCTATTGTCAGAGTTAGGAAGACTTAAGTTAAAGTTCCACCTTTGACACATAATGGATATGTAATCCTGGGAAAGTCACTTAACTTCTCAAGGCCCCAGTTACATATCTGTTCCCCTCATCTCTCCTTCCTCCATCAAAAAAAAAGCATAGTTATTGTAAAAACAGTTGAAAAAAGGATTATTCTTCATATTAGTATCTGATTCTATGCAATATTATGTTTAGACTGTGTATCATTGCAAGGAACATTATCACAAAATTGAATTACCATATGCCAGGTGTGTTGTTGTTGTTACTATGACTATTATTACTATAATTATTCTCTATTGAAAATACATTTCTAAAATAAGTCTTCAACCTGACTTTATTCATTATGTTGAATGTGCTATACTCTTCAGAACATCTGTATGTGGCTATATTCTCATTGTCTCATGACTGAGGGAATATTGCTTTTATCACCCTTACTCCTTCCACCCCAATGGACTCCATATATTAATTGCAATTGGCTCAAAAATGTAGGTTGTGAATCTTTCCTAATAGCTTAATCTCAAAACTCTTTTTCTTTTGTCAGATTGTTTGACTAAGAATTAGCTGAACAGGTTTAATTCTCGAACTCAACACTAAAAGAAATGATTAAACCCACTTATTGTGAATTATATTTTGCAACAGGAAAATCCCCAAATCTTGTGGTTGTATAAATTAGATAAACAGTAACATCTGCTTTAAAAGTAACATTCCTCTTCACAATCTTTTCTGTGCTTAGAATACTTTATGTAGAAAACCCTCCTCACTTATTTCTTGGAAAATTAAAATTCTTTCAACATACTTCAAGAACTAACAGAGGATGAACAGGTGGTCCTAACAATCTCTTTCTTCCTCTAAATAAAATATATTATAATGTTTCATGGCAGGTAGAAGAATAAAATAGTTAAGAGGGTCCCCTGCACAATATCTCTAAGTCAACGTCATTTTTATAAATAATTTAGGTGATCTATGCTTTGAAATTTAATAATAATAGCTGACACACAAAGCTTTGTCGTTTACAAAGCACTTTACATGTTTAGTGAGAGTTTATGAAATGAATGGCATTCTGGGATTTGTAGATAAAGTAAAGTATCATTCTTTTGCAAAGCTGAAAGCAATTTCTACTTTTACCATCTTTGAACTAGAACTAGGACTTAATATAACTTGTGGTTTAAAAATATACACAGATTTCAAGAGATGATACTGAAAGGAAGGAATGGGGTGATGGTGATTCCATAAAGATGTCCCACCTGACTCTTTTCCTAGAGTCAGATCTTCTGTAAAAGGGCTAATTTATAATACCAGTTTAGAAACTTGGGGTAATTCTGTTTTTTTATAGACTGGTTACTGTCAGTTTCATGGGGGCAGGGAATTTCACACCTTCTTTGGAGATACTGGTTATAGCTGTTGCCTTCCTTCTCCATGGTTCTTTTCCCCTTGCCCTTTTGACTATGTTAATACTACTAGTCCAGGAAAGACTCAGAGATAGCTCACTTACTTGTATTTTTGCAAATCAGTCCTATACCACAATCTGCCCTACTAGTTCAGAAGAGGGAGGAAGGGAAAGACGGAGGAAAAGAGAGGCAGAGAGTGAGGGAGACAGGGGAGAGAGGGAAAGAAGTGGAGAAAGGGGGAGAGAAAGGAAGGGGGAAAGGGAGAGAGGGAAAGGGAGAGAGAGAGAGAGAGAGAGAGTTCACGCAAAAAATTTCTTCATCATGCTCTTGGAACATTTTGTTTTCTGTTTTTAACAAAAGGAACATTCAAGTCATATGTCTTTCTTTGGTTTACTCTTTAATTTCCGCATAGAAATAAACTAACTTAAAATATAATGAAAAGAGCTAACCAACAAATTTTGTTCTGCTTTAAAACTGTCAGATACTTTCATAAACCTGTTGCCCATGCCTAAAACATAAGAAAAAGAAACTATATTTTGGACAAATTTTGACTTTAATAATAATTTTCTCTACAATTTGAAGTTCAACTGAAATAAGAATCATGCAGATTTGGAGGACTTAATCTTTATGAAACCAAAGCTGTCCTCAGACACTTACTGACTGTATAACCCTGGGTCAGTCACTTAACCGTGTTTGCCTCAGATCCCCATCTGTAAAATGAACTGGAGAAGGAAATGACAAACCACTTCAGTGCCTTTGCAAAGAAAATCCCCAATGGGGTGTTGAAGAGTCAGAGACAACTGAAATAACTCAGTAACAACAACAAAAGAAGTTCTTTTAGCCCTTTCATCATTTAAAATAATTAACTTCTCCAGATTTGATTTGCATCACTACGCAATTAATTGATGTTCATACTTTTCTGTTTCATCAAAGTGACTATTATTTTAGGTTAAGAACTCCAAACAAAGGTTGCCAGTTGGAGGATTCAAATTAAGCATACATAGCATCTTTTCCTTAGTGGATCATTGGTTAAGAGCTCAAAGGACTACAGAGGCCAACTGGTCAACTCTCTCATTTTAAAATTGTGAAACTTGAGGCCAAGAGAGATTAAGTGATTTACCCAAAGCTGCATGTATAGCAAATGTTTGAATAGAATTTTAACCCTGATCTGGCCTCAGACCCAGTGAGTTATGGTTTATTTTTCCCCCATTATACTATCCTTCCATAAGAGATGCATAAGCCGTTTATTTGTTGATATCTTTGCATTAAAGTTTCCCTCATTCATTTTTTGTTCCTGCCTGTCATTTGCAGGGGGCATATAAACAACATTTATTATCCAGTTGCCAGATATGGTTCATGATTACATAAATGAAGACACTAGGTATTAATATACTTCTAATGTTGCCGTCAGTGATGATAAACATTAACATTTTTAAAACATTCAGAAAGGAAGGGTGCTATGTCTTTGAAACTGGTAGCTTATTATTTTATTTTTTTAATAGAATACTTTATTTGAATATAACTGCACTGCAAACCATATGAATAGAGAAATCTTAAGAATGGAGTATAGCTGTATATATGCATGTGGGAGGAACAATTGGTAAACCAGATGGGGGAAAAGGTTAAAATAATAATAGAACTTTTATTGTTACCAAGCACTTTCAGATAAATACAATCGATACATTAGCCAGTATTAATTGTTTGTGATAGACCAGTAACTGTGTAAATATGAGGGAGAAAAATTTAATAAGCAAAAAAATTGTGACTGACTTTATATTCTAATAGGGAAGGCCATGTATACATGAAAGGCAGAGGGTAATGATTACCAATGCCCAAATCAATTGATGTAATCTGAGGATTTCAGCAATATAATATCAAATCAACTGTAAAAGTATAACCTCATCTTTATAAGGAAAGACCAATTTTCTTGAGTGAATTTGAGAATGGAACATTCAGATTGGCTATTTTTTAAATGAACACACTCCTGGGGACACTAAATAACTAAGCCCTGGAGTATTTGGGGAAAGTTTATCACACATAGTGATAACATTCTTTAAATGTTCAAATAAATAGATTTAAATCAATTTGTATGAGGATTCTGTAATATTCCTAAATTATAGAATATTAACCCAAGTATTTTAATATTTCATTTCCTTGTCCATGATTCTTATGAATGTCATATTAAATCTTCTTGGCTAGAGAGTTATGTCAGAGATACAGTAAATTATGTCAATTGGGACATCTCTTTCTCCATGCTAGAGATAGGCTGGATATAAATGAATGACAAATTAAACAATATTGCTTCTGACAGACTTGGCCTTGAGTCACAGAGTACATTACTTTGCTATTTTCGTATTTAAAACAAAAACTAATGGGTACATTTGCAACAATGGGATTATTTTGTTAAAAGATAAGATTTCAAAAAGACTTCAACTGCACGTGTCGTAATTTCTGTCCAAAGGGATTCATCAGGTTTACAACATTCCCAGACAGGAATCAGTCTATTTCTCCATAACCCAGCCAACAATGAGCTGGTTTTATTTATTGTTGTATATTCAAAGTAACTACATTTTTCATTTCTCCACGGCAGTGGAGAATTTTTTCAAGTGATTATTAGCAATATTTGTTTCTTCTGTAAATTATCTGCTGATGTTATTTTACCATCTGTGAAATAGGAATGGGAATTTGATTGCTTTAACTTTTTAACATTTCCTTAATATACTTTAGATGTTATACTTTAATGTTATATGTGTTCTAGTTTTCCCCAATTTGTTTTATCTTTTTAATGTTTTTGGTATGCAGAAATTATTTTAATGCAGTCAAGCACAAATATTTTTCATCAGCAATTCCTTCTATTTGCCAAATTGAAAATGTGTCCCCTCCACAATTAAGAGAAATACTTAATGTCATTTTCCCCTTCATTTTAGACTATTTTTCTTCATTCTTCATTTATAAAGAAGTGTTTACATTTTTTTTTCTTTTACTCCAACTTGAAATCAGTTGGTTGGATAACTTAAGAAGTAGATCCAACTACCCTTATCCAACAAAATGTCAAGTATATTTGTCGAATAATGAATCCTTTATCCAATTTTATGTTCTAACAGTTTATCAGGCACTAGTCTTTTATAAACATTTTTGGGTTCCTCTTTTATATCAACTTTTCTTTTTCTCTCTATTTTTGACCTAGTGACAGTTTTGATGGTAACTTCTTTAAAATAAAGTCTCAGAGTGCAAGACTCTTTTTATCACCTTTTCATTTCAGTGTGTCTGGGTGAGGGTCTAGGAGGTAATGAGTACTGAACACATACTTTTTGACTTGACTAATAAACAAAGATTTGAAGAGAAGGAAGAAAACATTATAGCAAAAGGGCAAGACATGAACAAATGCCAAGGCGAGAAAACACAAAGTGGCTTGCATAGCAAACCAAGTGAACTAACTTGGCTTTATTATGGAGTACACTGAGGAGTGGTAAGAAATGAAGAGAGAAAAGTCAGTGTGAGTCAGGTTTTGGAAAGCACTGACTATCCGATTAAAGAATAGGACAAAAAGGGAATCATTAAAGATTTTTAAGCAAGAGATTATCATAGACAAAATGAGGTTTTAAGATTATTCTTTCAGCTTTCAAAGTTGATTAGATAAAGAGAACTTGGAACCAGACCACTAGGAGACATTTTTTTTTTCCATTGTCAAGCCAAAGTTGGTGAAAGTAGGGAGACTGGAGTAGGATGAGGGAGAGGTTGCAAAGAATGGGTTTAAAAGGCTTTACATTTTATTTGATATGAGGAACAAAGAGGAAAAATCAAAATGAAATTAATTCAGAGCCTTGGTGATGGCTTCATCTAAGTCTCAAAATAAGTAAAAGAAAAATGATAAGATTAGTGATGTACAAGTAATGATTATATATAAAATTATATATTATATACTTGCCCATCTAAATTATAACATGTGTCTTCATTAATTTTCAGCATTATATGATATGAGATGATATAATATATATATACATATATATAATTATATAATGACTAAGAAACTTCATTTCCAGCCTACACACTATCAGTTTCTTTATCCATAAAGTAAATGGGTTTATGACCATTGGTGTCAATTTCAAATAGAACAAAGGATCCAACTCTCCACGTTGACTTAGAAAACCACAAAGTAACATTATCTATGCTGTATTTTATTTTTATATATTTTGCTAGACATTTTCCAATTACATTTCAATATGGTTCAGGCCATGTTCTGGAGTTTGAGGGACATCTTGCCGGCAGGCAGTGAGATTAACATTTCTGTACTAGAAAACCTCTAAGGTACCTTCCAACTCTTACATTCTATCCTTACATGATACTAATTCCATGACCATGTACAAGTCATTTTACTACCCTGAATCTGTGTCCTCATCCATAAAATTAGGTTTAGGTAGATCAGATGATCTCTAAAGTTCCTCTCACACCTAAAGTTATCATTTTCTATATTTGGGAGATGAAGAATTTCCTATCCTAATTTTATGGCTATTACATACGAGATATGGCCTCCTCTCCATAATTTAACTAGGTCTTTTCAATGTTGTGGTTTGTTATAACACAAATAAAGTTTTTCTACATGTATGTATTTATCCATAAATAAGAGGTATCAGACATCAGGAAATATGGCCATGGAAGAGATTGCATCTACCTCCAGTTCTCCTTCATTTAACTAGCAAAGAGATATCAAATAAAATATTAAAACCACAAAAAAGAAGAGAAAGAAACAAATCTTTATAAGGTAAAGTCTAGAGAAAACAATCTATATAACTGTCACACTGCAGGATTTTCTGTGCTCTTCTGTTCAGCAGACCCACACCATAAATTCCTCATGCTTTAGGTAGCACCTGTCATTACCTTTCAGAATTCTCATCTTTCAGCAGGTGGAGGTTCCTGAATCCACCATGGTTTTGTGCTCTGGAAAGCAGGACTCTCGAGTAAGAGGTAATAGGGCTGAGACTGCTCCAGCACTTTATGGGACAGAAGGATAGGTAACTAATTCTGAAACATTTCACTTTTTCCAAAGCTCAAATCCCTTCCATTACCTCCAAGTGCTGAGAATTGGACTATATATAGTAAAGGAATACGAATAAACAGAAAACATAGGGGAAGAAAAAATTCATCATAGGATCATATCATAGAAAAATGCAAAGACTGATAAAATGGAAAAAAATGAATAAACTATATTTTATATATAGTTTAAGAGAGAGAGAGAGAGAAATGATATAGTAAGGACTATAGTCACTATCATGAAACTACCCAGAAATAACTATAGTTTGGGAATTGACCAATAAAAGAATTTTTAAAAATTAATAATGGAAACTAGAACTTTCAAAGAAGAAAAATGCAAGAGCATGGGAAGCATAGAATAAATGAAAATCAGTGTCTATATAACACTACTTTCTCTGAAAAAATATGATGGTGGATAGGAAATTAAAAAGGTTTAAGAAAAACACAGACATGAAGAAAAAAATCAAAAAGTTTGGAAGAAAAATCTCTATAAGTATAAACTGTTGACTTATAAAAGAGAATAAATAATGATAAATAAAGAAGCATAAATATTTGAGGGAGGATTAAATAAAAAGTCAGAATTTCATACTTCAGGAACTCTTACAAAATTGCAAATCCAGAGAAATGAAATGCTGGCTTTTGAGTAAGAAGGTGGTGAGAGAAAAGGTTTGGATTTGGACTGGGAACCTTGGCCTGGATATAGAACTCTTTCTGACCTATCACAATGCCTCCTTTACAATGAAATATTTGTGGAAATAACCTCACTAGAAGAAGGTCTTAGAATAATTGAAAAAAATAAACTAAAATATTCACTCCAGAAAAAAAATACGTTAAAGGGGAATGAGGTAGAAAAGAAAAATTAGTGGTTGATAATGAAAAGAAATTACAAAAAGAAGGAAGAGGAGTAAGCCTATATCTATAGAATCTGAAATGTCTCCTCTGAGATCAAATTATTTTGCTTTTGGTTGGCTTTTTCTAAGCCTTTCTGAAGAAAAGAGCAAAGTACAGAACTGAAAGGCAACATGAGTTTTCCTCGTTGTGATCAAGATAGTTAAGTACCTTTAATTTTTCATCTTGCCAAATTACAATGAATTGCCACTTTGTGGAAATCAGAAAAATACAGAAGGGAAAAGCAATTTGCTACGCTAAAGCTTTGTTCTCTAATGACAATATGTTGACAATTTTTTAATGCTTCATGTTTTAGTCAAGCTATAAGCCACAAATTGCAAATGATTCATAGTTCATTTAGATTTAAATTATTTTATTTTTCTCTTTCCCTTAATTCATTCTAGCTTTGCTAAACTGAATGGCAAACATCTCACTAGTACCTAAAGCAACAGAGGTATGTTTGGTTTTATTTTGCAGCTGATGATTTTAAGTTATTGTCTTGATTAGTATCTTTGCTCATTCTCTATATGATTTCTATTTCTCCATGATACCATCATATCATCACCAAGTAGGGATATGTTTAATTCACAAAGGCTATATTTTCCAGAATCTGCAGTTCCAATGGGAAGTTTCTAGGACTCCATTTCTTTTCTATGGTGTGGACATATAGCATGGGTCGATTGTGTCAGGAGGACAATAGAAGGAAGACATTAGAAGGAAGAGGAGAAAGGAGTGCACAGCATGTGAGGGAAGTACTCAGCAGACTCTGCAGTTGCAGAGTCTGGGAGCTACATGGTTCAAGCATGTTCCAGAGAACCAACAGAGAAATGAAAAAAGCCACGATCTAACTGTGAAGAACAGCTAGCTGTGGTGACTTGAGCAGAGAGTCAGGCATTAAATTGTGTAGGGGACTGAGTTTTAAACTCAGAAATCAAAAGACCTGGATTCAAATCCTCTTTAAGAAGACCTATTAGCTATGTGACCCTAAGGCAAATATTTAGCCTCCCTGTACCTCATTTTCATCATTTGTAAAATGAAGAGGTTGAATGTGATGGTCTTTAGCACTCCTGCAAATTCTAAATACATAAGCCTTCAGTCTGGCTAATTCAAGATCTGTGACAATTTGTTCCATTTCAAGGATAGATCTTGGAGAAATTTCCCCAGGCTACTCTTAAGAGAATCAATAATAAAACTTTCCTTATATGCTGAAACAGGCTTGCTTACATCACTGTTTTGCAATTTGTCTCATTTAAATAATTTACTATTGCAATAATCCTGTCTGATTGGTCAGTAAGGATCATAAATCTAAAATTGGACAGAGATTTCATTCAACACTTACGTTTCAGATGAGAAAACTGAGGCCTATGGAAATTAAGTGGCTTGCTTAACATCACACATGTAGTAAGTATAAGATACAGCATTTGTACAAATCTGCTTAAATTCTAGAGGAGACAGCACCCTTTCCACTATACCATATTGCCTGCCAAGGTTCAAAGATACCCACTTTTCCTGTTATTATTTGATATAATTCTGGAAACGCTGGGAAAAGCAGTAAGACAAGAGAATTTAGAGGCATAAAGATAGGTAAAAAAGAAACAAAACTATCCCTACTTGGTGATGATATGATGGTATCATGGAGAAATAGAAATCATATAGGGAATGAGCAAAGATACTAATCAAGACAATAACTTAAAGTCATCAGCTGCAGAATAAAACCAAAAGCATTTCTATATAACATAATTAAATCCAAGAAGCAATAACAGAAAGGGAAATTCCATTCCAAATAAAGATACAATGCACAAAATATCTGAAGATTGATCTACCAAAGCACACAAAAGACTTGCATAGATTCAATTACAAACTGCTCCTTAAAGAAATAAAAAATAAATTAAAAGCTCAGGGAATATTCATTCTTCACGGGTAGGCAATACTAATACAATAATAAAATTAACAAGACTATCAAAGTTAATTTATGCATTTTATGCTGTACCCATCATAACAAGAGAAAAGAATTTGATAAAAAATAACAAGATTCTAGGAGCAGCTAGGTGGCACAGTGAATAGAGCACCAGCCCTGGAGTCAGGAGGACCTGAGTTCAAATCTGGCCTCAGACACTTAACACAAAAACTAGCTGTGTGACCTTGGGCAAGTCACTTAACCCCAATTGCCTTCCAAAAAAGAAAAAAGGAGAAAAATAACAAGATTCATTTGGGGAAAATTAAAAAAGATCTAGACTAAAAGCAGTTCCTGAATAGTTAAGTAGTCAAAGGATACTAACAAATACTTCTGAAAGAAAGAAGTGTGAAATGTTCACAACTGTGTGAAAGAATGCTACAAATCGGGG
>CM053583.1:364235217-364288692 GCA_028627135.1 Pseudochirops cupreus | reverse complement strand
AGAACTGAGTCAAAATGATGAGAATACAAGCCATTTCCTAATTGAGAAGTGGTCAAATGGTATGAACATCCAGTTTTCAGAAGAAGAAATCAAAGATACCAAAAGGCATGTGAAGAAGTGCTCCAAATCACTGTTGATTGGATAAATGCAAATTAAACTATTCTTAGATGCCACCTCACACCTGTTAGACCGGTTAATACGACAAAAAAGGAAAATGATAAACGTTGGAGAGGAAGGGGGAATATTGGGACACTGATGCACTGATAGTGGAGTTGCGAACTGATTCAACCCTTCTGGAGAGAAATTTGGAACTCTGCCCAAAGGGCAACCAAACTGTGCATGGGCTTTGATCCAGCACTGCCACCACTAGGCCTGTATCCCAAAGATATCATTAAAAAAAAGGGGAAATTACTTTCATGTGCAAATACATTAATTGCAGCCCTTTCTGTGGTGGCAAAATATTGGAAATGGAAGAATGTCCATCATTTGGGGAATGGCTGAACAAGCTATGGTATATTAATGTAGTGGAATACTATTGTGTAATAAGAAATGATGAACAAACACATTTCAGAAAAAAACTGGAAAGACATGTACAAACTGATACAAAGTTAAATGAGCTACACCAGAAAAATATTGTATGCAATATCAACAATATTGTGTGATGATCAGCTACGAATGACTCAGCTCTTCTCAGCAACAAAATGATCTAAGACAAATATAAAAGACGTCCAGATAAAGAGCTGATGGACTCCTTATCAGATCAAAGCATTGTTTTCCACTTATTTTATTCATTCTCATTGGGTTTTTTTTCCTTCCTTTTGAACTTTTTCTTCTTCCACAACTATGATAAACATGGAAATGTTTTACATGATAGCTCACATATAAACTATATCACTCTGCCTACCATTTTCAGAAGAGAGGAGGGGAGGTATGGAGGGAGAAAAATTTGGAATGCAAAAGCTTATAAAAATGAATGCTAAAAATTTTCTTTTTATGTAATTGGAGAAAAATAAAATACTATTAAATAAAAAAATTAAAAGAAAAAACTATCAGCAAAATTGATCATATCAATAATAAAAAAAAAACGTATCATTGATATCCCCAATTGTGGAGTGGCTGAATGAGTTTTGGTATATGAAATGTGCTGGAAAACTATTTTGCTCTAAGAAGTAATAAGCAGCATATGAATTGCTGCAAAGTGAAGTGAACAGAACCAGGAAAACATTGTGCACAGTAACAGATCAACTGTGACTTAGCTATTATGTTCAAGACAATGATCCAAGGTAATTCCAAAGGACTCAGTAATGATAAAGGCTATCCATTGACAGAGAGAGAACTGATGAACTCCAAATGCCCCTGTAGAAAATCACTCAGTCTCTAAAAGACATGACTGATGGATCAGATCTTCTGGTCAAGGAACATACTCCTCCAGGTTGGACTGGACCCCACCCAATAAGAAGACTTTACTTCTATGTAGAGTTTAAAAAGAATCCAGTCTGGGCAAGCTCATGCCCCAAGGAGAAAAGTTCCATTCCTTGTATCTCTCCATTAGAATTAAGGGTGATCCAGCTCATGGTGGAATAAAACAACTAAAGTAGTCTGGATAGAGATGGATTTCCTTGTCTAGATTGTAGGAGGTGTTTGGGTCTCAAGAGCAAGCCACATTCTCAGCAGGAGATTCTGAAGATTTCTAGTCTACCTCCTTATTAAGTGTTCACTAATCAGGGTTGATTTTCACTTTTCAGGGACATCCCATTAAAAAAAAAAAGGCTTTCAGGCTCTCCATGTTTTTGTCTTTGATTTTCTGAGAGAAACCACTATCAATGTATTCTTAGCTAGCTAATGATTATTAATTACCTAGAAAGTCTGTCTCTTAAGTTTTTCTAGTCATCACACTATACTGCACAAATTTCATTCATCAACTTTTGTTCCCATTTTATCTGCTATGTCTCTGTTTTCTAGCTCCTCTATTTTCTGTTTAGGGCATAGTTACCTTATTTTATAGAAGAAAAATAAACATATCACAGTAAAAGTAATGACACTTTCTCATACACAGTAACATTTCAGTTCAACTTATTTTAAACATTCATTAATCTTGTACTTTGGGTAAGACATAAGTATTAGGAAAACAGGGTGCTAAGTATTAGTATAGGAATATTTATAAAAAGTACTAAGTATTCGGGACAGAGATGAAAAGAAAAATGCCCCTGTACTAAAGGAACTGATATGCTCATGGTTAAGTAAAAGTAGGTTATATACAAAGAAATTTCAAGTGGGAAAGAACCTTAACAGACTGGAAATAAGGAAAAAATTCTTGAAATTGTAAGAGATGATGTGTGAGGTACACTTTGAAGAAAGTTAGAAATTCTATGAGCTGGAAGAAAGAAATGTATTCTAAAAATGGGGATCTATATATTCAAAGTTGGAGAGGTGGATGTCATACCAGTGTGTTAAGAGTAGGCATGAAATCATTCTAGAAAAGTAAATGGGTAAGCTGGAATCATGTTATGAGGGTGTTTGAATGCCAGTCTTAGGATTTTAGTTATCTTTAAAACAAGAGGAAGCCACTGGTGATTTTTAAGTAGGAAAGTAATGTCAGATTTGTGTTTCAATGAATATCAGTTTGATGGCTACTGGGCAATTGAATTTACCAAGGGAAACTGTGGACAAGGAGACAAATTAGGATATTATTGCAATGATCTAGGCAGATGGTGTTTGGTTATAATTGAACACTGTCAGTCATCTTATTTAGCTTATGTTAAGAGTGTTGAATAGTAGATAGAAGGTTGAACTTAGAATCAATAGAATGGAGGTTTACATCCTACTTCTGATACATAAAACCTGTGTGACCATAAACAAGTCATTTAACCTGTCTTATTCTTCAGTTTCCTCATCAATAAAGTAGGCATGGATTCTAAGGTCACTTCCAGGTCTAAATCAATAACCCCATGATTGTTTGACAATGATGAGAGAAATGTGAATGATTGTAGCACTGTTCTTAAGAATTCAGTGATAAGTTCTACTATGGAAAGTCCATCAAAGAAAAATCACATTAGTAGGAGAAAACTCTTGGCTATAAAGGAAACTATACCTATAAACCTTTTCAGTTCTCTTAATTCTCTTCAGATCCATGTTGTTCAAATGGATACATTTACACAAATTATAATAAGCATGAGGTAGAAAAAAGAGCCTTCTTAATATTGTGGTTCATCTTCTCCCAAACTTTAAAGTGAACTCTGCTCTGCTGGAAACTTGGAAGTCATGTGAAATGGTGATCTGACTTAGTCGAGGCATTTGAATAACCTATTACAATAATGTTATTGTTCAAGTTATTGTATTACCCAAGACAGCATGAAAGCTTTCCTTGAAGAAGAAAGAAGTCATTTGTTCTATTGTACCTAAGGGCAAAATTTAGAGACTTTAAAAGGCTTTCAATTCTTCTTACTGATAAAAGTATATTAATAATGTTAATGTACCAATACATAAAAGATACCTCTCATTTTAAAAACATATCCCATACACCATTTTCAAATTAAATGGCATGCAAAGGTCTTAACACAGCATTAAAAAGGTTCAAATTACAAACTTTCAGTTGTTTCCCAAACTTTTATGGAATTGTTGTTAATGAGTCATTTCAGTAATGTCTGATTCTTTGTGACCCTATTTGGGATTTTCTTGGCAAAGATACCAGAATGGTTTGACATTTCCTTCTCCAGCTCATTTTATAAATGAGGAAACTGAGGAAAACAGGGTTAAGTGACTTGCACAGGGTTAAATACCTAATAAATGTCTGAGGCTAGATTGGAAATAAGCCTTCCTGACTCCAGGCTCAGTGCTCTTTCCACTACACCACCTAGCTACTCCTACTATTATATATACTATAATAGAAGCATATTATTTCTATCCTGGATATGTTGAGGTTTAACTAGAATGTAAACTCCTTGAAGTCAAGGACTATCTCTTTATTTTCTCATTTTTATCCCTAACACCTAATAGTGACTTGCATATACAATGTCCTCAATACTTATAGATCGATCACATAAAATACCAGCTAGATGTTTAAAAATATATCACTTAGACTTCTGAACTCAAACTATTTTTAAGTTATAGATCTAGATATGTATGCATATACATGTAATAAGAGATGACAATAACCACACAAATAATGTGATCATAGACAAAGAAAGATCATATTGGCAAATTTGGTAGTAGTTATAACCAATATGTTAAACTTTGACAATGATGATGTTTTACAGCCCTTTAAGGGTTGAAAATGCCTTGTAATAAACTATTCCATATGATCCATGAAACAACTCTATGAGATAGATGCTATAGGCATTATTTTCCCCATGTTACAGATGAGCAAACTGAGTTTGAAAGGTTAAGTGATTTGTCCACCGTTCCATAGCTAGTAAATACCACAACCAGGATATGATGCTAAGGTCTTTCTTGATCCCAAGATCAAAGTGTTCTCCACTGTAACATGCTGTCATTTTCTTTATAATAATGCCTCACTATTGTTATGCAAGGAATTTATCCATTTTAAGACAAGAATGTTGCCTTAATTTTCCTTTTAAGCTGGTGCTTGGTAATTGATTGGCTCATGGTTAAAGCTAAATTGATATGGGTATTAACTTAAACACTATGCAAGGAATAATGGCCATAAAGCATTGCCCAATGTATTTAATTCTCACAATTTATCCAGGATCCAGGAAGGTACAAGCTATTTTAAGTATTTAATCAACAATTTTAAGTATTTTAAAGCTCTTTGCTTATAATTTAAACAAAAATCCTTGGCAAGGGAGAAGCTGCTGGGAGGGCAGTTGCTAGGTAAACGTGTGTGTGTGTGTGTGTGTGTGTGTGTGTGTGTGTGTGTGTGTGTGTACACCTACATAATATTTTGGTATAAAATGTTTGCTTCAGTGACCACAAAATCTTAGCTGCAGAAAAGTCAGGTGAGTCAGGTTTCCAGGTTCTGAGTGGAATGCATAAGAAAAAAAGCATTAAAACATAAATGTATAATTTAAAACATTAATTATTAAGATAATTATATTACTAAAGGTATATTAATCATGTACATGACAGACTTCACTCTATAGCTGAAAACCTTACCTACATACTTATATGTGTGAGGAATTCTTTGCAAAAGTTCAGTTTCCTCTCAAGCTAAAGGATATTATTAAGAAATTGAGACTCAGAAAACATTTTTAGCATATCAATAATTTGTCTGGCACTGTAGACTACCTCATACTAGCTAGATTCTATTCTTCTTATGTTACTTCAAAAGGATGGGTTCTCCCACTACTGTTGCAGATGGAAATACCTTTTTGTTTCATTGGTGCCCATAAGTGTTTCTAACATCATCATGTGACAAATTTTCAGAACTTAGTTAGACTTATCTTTAGAAAACAGAACTAACAATTGACTGCTGAGACTGCTTTCAAAGCCTTTCCAACATCATCAGACCATCTAAAACTTATGTTCTATGGGTATAGCCTTCAGAAATACAGGATTATCTGCATATCACAATGAGACACCTAAGAAGAATTCCAATGGTTACACTGTATAAAGATAAAATTTAACAGCACCCTTTTTTGTCTTTTTTGGGGGGAGTAGGGTTAATAAACTGAATTGAAAGCCTTTTAAAGTCTCTAAATTTTGCCTTCAGGTACAATAGAACAAATGACTTCTTTCTTCTTCTAGGAAAGCTTTCATGCTGTCTTGGGTAATAAATTTGGAAGTTTCCTTAGACAAGTCACTTAATATCTCAGAGTTTTGGACAATTCTATGAGACAAAATTTCAGTTAAGTTAGTGATATGTATCAACAGAAGGAGTTCAGGAGTTGCCTGCGCTGATGAAATCAATGGTCTTGGGTATATACACATCAGACAGAGCATATTTTAGGGCATTTGCTGAATGCTAATAAATAGCTAGAGAGAATTTCAAAAATCCTAAACCAAAGAAATAATAGAGTGCATGTGTATATATGTGTATATATATACGTGTGTGTGTGTATACATATATTCATATACTCATATGTATATGAACACACACACACATGCACATATATACATACATATTGTATATGTATATATGTCTACACGGAGGGGTTTGATCCCAAGCAACACTCTAAGGCCACAAATTACAAATCAGGTGCTCATCTGCATTTATAGAAAGTTTCCTCTCTCTGGAGATCTCTGTGTTACTGATATCACAAGTCTTGGAAATGCAAATATCTATTGAATTCGCAAGTTGGATAAATAAAGATATAGATAGTTATAGAAAGATCTACATATCGCTAGCTCTATCGATCAAATCGCAAGTCCAACAATTCGAAATACAAACATATATATTAGGCATTTTAAGACAAGCAAATTTACTTGATTTTTCTTAAGCTGATGTTTAGGAATTGACATGCATTCAGCTAATTGATGGGGTCAAAAGGGGTCAAAACAAATACAGAAATACATTTGTTTTGCTGAATTTGTGACCTCTCTCTCTCTCTCTTGTATATATATATGTATGTATGTATGTATGTATGTATACATATGTATATATGTATTCTATACATATGTGTATCGATGTCCATATACAAATGTGTATATATGTGTTCATACACACGCATTTATGATGGACTTCAGATTTTATTACAGTAGTGTTCTCAGATAAGGAAACGCCCTTTATTAATGCAAGATGGCCCTAGCTATGCAACTTAAAATCTTAAGGAATTTCTCAGATCACTGAGAAAGTAAGGAATTTGTTCTTGCTCAAACAGCCAGTATGTGTTCTAGCTAAAACTTGAAGGCAGGACTTCTTTACCCTGAGGCCAGCACTCTCCCCACTACATCCCATTACCTAATATGATCCTAAAAGGATCTCTTGAGACCTGAAGGATTCTCTTATGAGCTTTTTCTTAATAACATTTTTATGAAATTTCACTTAATGAATAAAATCCTATAACCCCACTGCCCATTACATATTTTTAGGCAACAGAGAGGATGAAATCATATAATTAAATTTCAATTGTTAAGCTCCAGACCTAAATATCTTTTCAAGCTGATTTAATGGTATATAATTATTTTTAAAACTACAAGCAACCAAAGGACAGATGAGTTAATGTCTTTAATTGAACTTGTATAATTATGTGTTGGCTATATCACAACCATGTCTTAACAATGTCATCCTAAGCCATTTATATATGGGATTTTACATTTCTCAAGCAACAATTCAATTACAAGATAAGGCCAGTATATTTAAATGGCTCTATATAGCTACCTAATATTAGTCTTGTCTCTTGAGAGACCAGGGTAGCTGGGGAAGAGGGGTAACAGGATTTAAATAATTAGTTTGTCACGCAGATATGCTGCTCTGCTGTTCCACATTTTGGGCAAAGAATGATCAAGAAAGATTCACCTAAATGAAGTGCATTGGATCAATTTAACAAATAAACAAACATCACCTCCTGCCTTATTTTATTATTTATTTATGGTGACAAAGCTAGAAGGAAAGGTGCCAAATAAATGGGGGACTGAATAGCAATTCCCTGAGTCTATTTCTTTTTTTATATTTAATTCTTTTTTGTAATTAAATGTAAAAAATTTTAACATTATTTTTTTAAAAGTTCACTTCTAAATTTTCTCCTTTCCTCCCCTCCCATTGAGAAATCAAGCAATTTGATGTAGGTTATACATGTGGAATCATGCAAAACATTTTTCTATATTAGTCATGCTATGAAAGAAAATACAGATGAAAAAAGAAAATAAAACAAAGTATTCCTCAATCTGCCTTCATTTCCATCAATCCTTTCTCTGAAGGTAAATAGCCATCAGATACTTGGAATTTCATTAGATCATTGTATTACTGAGAATAGCTAAATCATTCACAGTTGCTCACAATACAATATTCCTATTATGATGTACAACCCTGCATTCCTGGTATAAATCCCATCTGGTCATAGTGATCTTTATCTTTGTGATAAATTGCTATAATTTCCCTGATAGCATTCTATTTTAAAATGTTTGTATCAATATTTATCAGGGAAATTGTACTGTAACTTTTCTTTCTCTGTTTTTGCTCTTCCTGATTTAGGTATTAGCACCATATTTGAGTCATAAAAGTTATTTGGTAAGACTTCTTTGCCTATTTTAAAAAATAATTTGTACAATATTGGAATTACTTGTTCTTTAAATATTTGGGAAAAATCACTTGTAAATCTGTCTGGTCCCAGTGATTTTTTTTTTCTTTTTCAGCTCTTCCAGGGCCTGAGACCAAGTCACACTTTTCTTTGAGCCTTTGCATTTAACTGCTTCGATCTTATTGTCTTCTGAGTTTGTGTTTTGATCTTCCCTGCTCTTGCTAATGCTCCTCTTTGCCCTGGGATTGTGAGCTGGAACTGTGTATGGGCAACGCAGCAGATTGCTTCCAGTACCAGCAAAGTGTACACTGTAATCCTTTTTTTTTTCTTCTCACCACTTGTCTGCCTCCTTATCATCTGTGGGCTAAGAGCTCTGGAAGTCTCTACTTCATCTGATTCAGTCACCTCCAATTAGGAAGCTAAGATTATGAAGCTAACCTTTTGCTAATAAGTCCATAAATAAAGATTCAGTAAGTACTATATTAAGTACTAAATGATAAACAGAAATAAATAGAAGGCATAGATCCTGCCATCAAAGATTTTCTTATCTACTAGGAGAGACAAAATAAATCCACATGAAATAGGGAGAAGAACAAAAACCTGTGATTTCACTGCTTTATGAACTTCCAGTTCAAGAAATTCACTCCACCAATGCAGGTTAGCTCCTTTTCTATAATTTTTAATCTTAAAAACTTGCCTAGAACGCTGAAAGTTTAAGTGATTTGCTGAGTGTCACATACAATGAGTATATATCAGAGGTGAGACATAATTCAAGGTCTTTCCGAGTTTTCTGGCCACTCTGCCTTGCTTTTTCTTGAACCTGAAATGATTAAACAATAAGACAATAATATGTATTATCAAGCAGTGCTGCATATACAGGTGCTTACCTAAATGAATGAGTTCCTAAAGACAAAGTGGATGAAGAAAAATAAGTTGGTTCTTTAACAAAGAGAAATGTGCTTTCTTTATTCCTCCCTCCTTTCTCCATTTAAGGTCATGAAATACCTGCATTTTGTCTCAATAACAACATTGCCAATAAATACTAAGAGAGATGGAGCTTGTTTTTCACATCATTTACCAGATTCCTGATATTTACTTTACCTATATTTAGTGAGTCCTGTTTCTGTATAAGTGAATCTGCCAATAAAAATATCGATGAAACTCTTGAGCCACAGGAACCAGGTAAAATTTGGATTCTTGGCTCTGGCTAACAGCATCTTTTGCAATATTTCTGAAGATCTCTAATTTCATTTCTCTGCATGTTGCTTCCACTCAGCAGACTGCAGAACCTTCACATAAGGAATGTGAGTTGCTATGCCCAAAAATAAATGCCCTTTGATAATGAGCCTCTTCATAATGAATTACACTGGTTCATATTCAAAACCTTTCACTTTGGTAGCACCACTGGTGTTGTAGCCTTTGTAAAATTAATCTTCATTTACATGTTGCTATGAGTTATCTGAGGAGGGTATTAGTGGAGTTTGATGTAATTGCTCGTGAAATAATTTCACAGACCAAAAACTGATAGTTGGAGTATGGTTTGTTCTGCAGTTGGCATCAGATATGTTAAGGAAGCATTCTAGTTACAACATTCTAGAAACTGATAGTGGCCTACTCAGACCAACTTATGTCCTTGGATCTCTGCTAATTACTTATACACATGATAAGACTGTGTCTGAGGACTTTACCTAACAATTAAAATCAGAACTTTTTCGGTATCATGGGCACCTTTAGTAGTCTAGTGAAATCTATGGACCTCTTCAAAATAACATTTTTAAATACATAAAAAATATACAAGAGAGCAAAGGAAACATTTATATCAAGCTAACAAAAAATGTGTGTGTGTGTGTATGTGTGTGTGTGTGGAGGGGGAAAGAGAAAGAGAGAGAGAGAAAGAGAGAGTGAGACAGTGAGAGAGGGAGAATTGAAAGGAGAGGGAGGGAGAGGAGAGGGAGAGACAGAGGGAGAGAAGGAGGGAAAGAGGGAGGAGAGAGGAAGGGGAAGAAGAAGGAGGAGAAAAAGAGGGAGAGAAAGGTGGAGAGGGATAGTGCTCTATCCACTGTGCCACTTAGCTGCTTCATAAAGTCCCATAATAGATAATATCACAGTTTGAGAAGGAAGGAAGGTAGATAGCTAGACAGGTAGGTAGAATGTGATAGGGGACAAAGAGATCTCGTGGATAAAGAAGAATAAGCATGTACAATCACTTTGGAAGAGCTTCAAAAATAAATTGTAGTTACATTAAATGATAAAAAAATAATCATTATTGAGGTTTTTGTAGTATAAATTTGAATGGTGATCTTATGTCTTCATCTTGTTATTAAAAATTATTAATAGAGGTTATAGGGATGAATTCATCTGTCTTATCAATCATCTAATCACATAATTCTTGTAAAAATAAGCATTAGTCAAGAATTATAAAATGAAATTCTATTACCTACGGAGTTATCAGGGGAAACGTTAGGCACAGGTAACTATAGCTTCCATGTTGATTTATTTAATTTGATAATTGGATTGTTGAATTTGAGGGAAGGCATATAGTTTTAGGGCTTCAAAAGATGTTTTCATTCAGAGCCAGGAAACCATGAAGAGAGGGGAAATGTAATATCCCCGTTTTACAATGAACAGAAGCTGGTGGAGAGGTGACTCAGTGCTCCACAGGTATAATTGAGGGATGCAGGGATGTTGTTACTAATATCATCATTTGTATTATCTAATTTCCCAACAATATTTGAGAATAATTGCTGTACCCCATGAAATTCACAGTATAGAAATGTGTTTTAAAAGTTTCAACAATAGTAATCAGATTTCATTTAATAGTAGGCAAAGGTTTTTCGATGTCACCAATTTCTCTGAATTTGTATCATCTTAATTTCATTCATTATATTCTGCTGTTTTAAGGAAGTTGTTTGAAAACAGATACACAAAAGGTTACTTATATATAGGCTTTGCTCTGTGTGTATGTGTGTGTATTCAATTACTCATTCAAAAATGTCTCCTGAATGCTTTTTATGTCCAAGTAAGCAATGTAAGAGATTCCCAGGGTTGTTTTGAGGATCAAATGAGATATTTATAAAACACTTAGCACAGTGTCTGGCACATAGTAAAATTCCCATTTTAGTATACACAATTCTAAATGCCAACCCTTAGCTTCCACTCCCAAATATCATAAGTTGCATTTATTTATAGCTAAATTAGAAATATGTTTGCATACACAAACTGTAAATATATAATCCCACTTTCATGCCTCATCAAATTATAGAGAGGCACCTGCTTTCTTCAGAGATGTGCCAATGGAACTCCTGCCTGGCAAATTCTACTAATCTCATATCACTTCAAGTATTGACTCATTTGTAACCTGTATATATTGTTTGAGAACCAGCTTAATTATATTCAAAGGCTAATAATAAGAAGAATTACTATTTATAATGCCTTAAAGCATGCAAAGTGCTTTTTGTATTTTAGCTCATTTGCTATAAAGAAATCTGGTCCTCAAGTGACCATCTGCATCAACAAAAAATATTAAAATGCGTGTGTGTGTGTGTGTGTGTGTGTGTGTGTGTGTAAATACAAAATAGCATGAAAGTTAAAGAGAATAGCATTGAAACCAGGAAGATCTTGGTTCAAGTCATACCTGAAACTACTTAAAATGTGACCTCAGCAAGTCATCTAATTTGCCAATTGAGTCGATCCTTCAACAAGCATTTATTAATGCTAAATACCAGGTACTAAGAGTAAAAAGAAGGAAAAAAAAATTCACCCTCAATGAGCTCATATTCTAATGGAAAAGATAAAATATAAGTAACTAAGTATTTACAAGGTTGATAGAACAAATATAAGAAAATATATAAGAGGAAAGCCTTCTATAGTGGGTGGGATTTGAGTCAAGTCTCAGAGGAAGAAGAGAAAGGAAGAGGTAGGGATGAAGAGAGAGAGAGCATAGAACTGTGATCAACAGTCAGGGCAGAAGCATAGACAAAGAAGGGATATAGAATCCTGTGTGCAGGCAACACCAACTAGGCCAGTACACCTAGATATCATTGTGTGAGGAGGGGAATAAAGGGCAAGCAGACAAGAAAGGTAAGAATGTGCCATGTTATAAAGGCCTTCCAATGTAGAACAGAAAGAATGGTTTAAATTTCATCCAGGAGATAGAGTGAGCCATTGAAATTTACAGTGCGGTTGAGCTGGGGGAGGAATGGAGAAAGGGTGGTGGTGAATGACACATAAGGCCTACACTTCAGGAAGATAATTTTGGCAGCTGAAGAGAAAATAGATGATAGAGGTGAGGGAGTTAAGACAAAAGCAGCAAGGTGAATTAGAAGGCTATTGTACTGGTAGAATTGATAGTGCTAATAGCCTGAACAAGGGAGGTGACAAGAGCAGAAAGAAGATAACATATCTGAGAGGTTATTAGTACGCTCAGCAGTAACAGCGAAGGTCAGAAGAAGGGAAAGTAAGATCATGAGTTGCATTTTGGACCTGATGAGCCTGAGAGGCCTACTAGACAGTCAGTTCAAGATGTCCAAAAGGGCGTTGATAACCCGTGATTGCTCCTCAGGAGAAAGATTAGGGCTGGATATATACATCTAGGAATCATCTGCATTGAAATGATAATTGTATCCATAGGATCAAATGAGTTCAATGATATGTAGAGAGGAAAGAGGAGAAAATCAAGGATGGAAACTTAGAGGGTACCCATGAGAATGCATCCAGTGGGAATGATATGTATGAAGATCTAGCTAGAAGGCTGAGAAGGAAGAGTTAGTCACAAAATTCTAGAGAAGAAAGAGCAACCTGAAGAAAGTGATCAAAAGTACCAAACATTATAAATTGCTCAATATGTACCACCCTACACCAGCTTAGGGAGTTTGATCACCATGATTTTGTTAAACCAGTGAAATTACAGATCTTGTCCAATATTATCAATATTAAGCAATAAAATAATCTATATGATATATTAAGCAAATGTAAATATTATATATTAAAATAACCTTCAAATATTTCAAAGATCTTTGAAAATAGGTCATTGACCTCACTGTCTCTTCTAGAGTCTTTGGAATCCAATGGCAAGACAAAAGTCAAGATGATAGGCAATAGCCCAGGATACATTGGATGGCCTTGGCATCTTCAGTCTAACCAAGCTTTAAGTGCTCCACAGGGCCTGCTTCAGTTGCCTTCATGGCCCATTGGAACAAACTGTTCACAACCGTCTATTCCACCAGGGGAAGTCTTCACATGCTTGGGGTAGCCTCCCCCCTAACTCCAACAGATTTGAGGCTTCTTGGAGCCATAGGTGAGAGTTGGGTGACAGATGGAAACCACAGGTGGAAAGAAGCCCTGAAAAGGGCTTGCTAGTCCTCACACCAAAGATACTAGTACACCCCAATCCAGATCCAAAATCGAGTTCACTCAATTACCACAAGAGTGAGAACTTTAGCATTTCCCCTTACAGTCATACATTTTCAAGGTATATGTCTCCACACAATCTCCACTAAAAAAAGGGGTGGGTGGTGTGATAGCTCTAGTTTCCTGGTCAAATCTCACTTGGATCACTGTGTTTAATTGTGAACAATATCTTTTAGTAATGATATTGATGAACTGTAGTGTCCAAAGAAGGACAAACTAGATGGTGAAGGGCCATAAGAACATATAACATGAAAACTAGTTGCAAAAATTGGAAACGTTTAGATTAGAGAAGAAAAGATTTAATGGAGATAGTAGCTGCCTTTAAGTATATATAAGACTCATGTGTAAGAGAAGGTAAGATGTGTACTATTTAGCCCCAATAGGAAAAATTAAAGACAATAGACTGAATTTGCTGAAGGGCAGAACTTAGGTTTGATGTCAGGAAATAACTTCCTAATGATTATGTCATCTTCTAAAAGAATCTTTTCTCAACTCTTCGAAATTCTACTCCCTTCCCTCTATTAGTTCTTATTTATCCCATATATTGTTTGTGGATATCTGTCTGCTTACTGTCTCCCTTTTTAGAGTATAGAATAGAGTGAAAGCAGAGACTGTCTTTTGCCTCAGTCCTTAACATAGTGCCTGGGACATGGTAGATGTTTAATGAATGCTTATTAAATGACTCATTAGAGCTTAGCCAAAGTGGAACGAACTGACTGGGGGGCGGGGGGGTTGCCCTCACTGGTCATCTTCATATTATATTTTATTGACCATTTTCTAGATTTTTTATTGGGCAATCTTATTTGTATTTGGGTTAAATAAGATGGCTACTGAGGTTTTATCCGAATCTAAAAATTCTGTGATTCTACTATCTCTGAACCAAATTAAAACAGCAGAGGTATTTTTCTGGTCTTTTTCCTTGTCCAAATTAAGGAGCTATTTCTATCAAAGAAGAGTTAAATATCTAGCATTTCTGCAGAGGAGTACTTAGAGCTAAGGAGCAGAAGGATAGAAAACCCATAAACCATCATACACCAGGGTGCTTTGCTTGCTTCTGGATAAAGAAGACAGACAAACAACAAAAATCATACCCAAGGAAATGAACACACTTCACACCAAGGAGAGTTGGAATTATCTTGGACTGACAGATAAGCCACATGAAGACAAATAATTATCAGCAAGGACATTTGACTAGGAGATAGAGGATTCAGATAGCTTCCTAAGGTTCTTTTTATGAACAGTAGTAATCTGCAAGATAATGGCTGATTTACTATAATACCTAAATGCCTTTATGGTGGATTAAACACCAAAAGAAAGACATTTAGTATTCAAACTTCATTGTGTGCATTCCCCTGCTACTATGCAATGACCTAAGAGGTGAGTGTGCTGCCAAATAGGCTCATGGACAAAAAAAGAGATTAAATTAAGAGTTGTAATAGAATTCTCCTTCTGGAAGAGAATTTAGAGCTGAGCTATAACTAGGGATTTTTGTGCCCAGGGCAAATATTACAAAATCTACCCAAGGAAACTGAAGTATATCTTCAGTTACAGACTAGAGAATTATCTCCCCCTGCAGAATTATGAAGGAAAGAGAGGATCCAGGATACCCATGGGAGGCCAAGTAGGCAAAATGATAACTTCATATTTTAACTAATTATTCTTATAAACTGCTGCTTCTCTGTTTCTGCAGAACTCCAAATAGTATAAATTTCTTTTAAATGTGGTATCCAGAGACAAAGCCCTGGTCTCCCCACCCTAGGTATGGTTCTGCTCCAGAGATTAGCCTAAATATTTTGCAGATAAGGAAGCTAAGACTCAAAGATACTATGTGACTGATTCAAAGTCCCATAGCTAGTTTTTGATCATAGAGCAAATATTATGACTAAGAAAATGAGAAACCTAATAAAATTGAAGATAAAAATCTCTCTCCAGAAGCAGTGTGGCATAATAGAATGTGTATTGCACTTTCACTCAGAAGATTGGGTTTGATTTCCAGATCTGTCATTTTCTATATATATGACGATCATCCAGTCTTTCTATTGAATTCAATAAAGCAAACTTTGACATAAAACCTTCTATGGTTAAACCACTATAATACTGACGTTGCTCTCAAAGAGCTTATAATGTCATCTACCCTGTTCAGGTAACATTCATCTTTTCCACAGAAGCCTTTATTATCTTACCCCAAACAAGTATAATTAATGTGGCAACTGAAGGTACTACAGCAGACTAACAGGGGTGATATTTGGGTGACAATAGAGCTTTCTGAGAGTCCCAAGATCATGGTATTTAGTTAGCTGCCATATTGTATAGAATTAGAACAATGTCTTTTTTTCTAGATCTGTTATTTCATTTGTATAGGAAACTCTCCATGAGGAGCTTCTTCCAACAAAACAGTCTACCAGCGTATATGCCATTTATAGTCTTGCTTGCCTAGGACAACTTTCCTAGAGTCACATAGCCAGCATGTTATAGCATGCAAAGAAAAGTTATATATAAGATAGAGAGCCACCCAGTCAATAAGTATTTAGTTAGCCAGGCAAGGTGCTAAGGGCTATAGATATGAATGTAGAAGAAAACAATAAAGACATAGTAATGTTAATGACAGGTAATCCCAAAGGAGAAGATTATCAAATAGATCAGGGGTTGGGAAGACCTCCAGCAATTGATGGGATTTGAGCAGATCTGAATCTTAAAGAAAGACTTGGGAATTTAGAAGTAGATGTGAGGAGGGGGAACATTCCAGGTCTGTTAGCAAACCATTTCAAAGGACAAAGAAAAGAATTAGAGAGCTGTGTATAAAGAATTTGCCTATGCAGCTGGATTGTAGCATGCATAAAGGGGAATAAAGGGAAAAAATACTGGAAATTGAGTCAGGAGCTTTAAACACAAAATGGAGTTTATGTTTCATCCTGACAATAATAATCAGTCACTGTAGTTGAATAGGGGAATGACATAGTTAAGACTACAGGGTAGATTAAAGTATAAAGAAAATTGAGGCAGAAAGACTGATTTTAGAAGATTTTTGCAATTGCCTACTCATAGTAATGCCCCAAGTCCAAGGCCCACCAAGGAGTGGAAAGAAGAGGATATATACTGGAGATGTTATGGAAGAAGAAATGGCCACATTTGGTAAAGAATTGGATATGTGTAATAAGAGTGAGGAACTGAATATAACATTGAGATTGTAGGTCTAGATGATGATAGTAAGACAATAAGAAGGAAGTTCAGAAGAGTGGAGGATTTGGTGGAAAAGATATTGAGTTCAGTTTTAGATATGTTGAATTTGAGATACCTATGTGACACCTAGTTCAAGTTGAACAAAAGTAATTTGTCAATGCAGGACTGTTGTTCTGGAGAGAAAATATACTTGTATATTTAAATCTGGGAAGCCTATGTACAGAAATTATCATTGAACCAGTGGGAGGTAGTGAAATCATCAAGTAAGATAGTATAGAGGAAAAAGAGAAGAGGACCTGGGGAACAGAGACCTGGAGGACACCAACAGTCAATGGGTATGGCCTATACTGTTGCAATGTCTTGCTATTTGTTTGGTCTCTCTGCCATAAGTCTTCCCCCCTCTCCAGTATATTTTTTATCAGCTGTGGACATGTTGTTTTTCCTAAAGTCTAAAGTTTTCCTAAGGTCTGACTGTGTGCATGGGTCTCACCACTCCCTACTCAAAAAATTCCAGTGGCATCTTGTCATCTCCTGAATAAAATATAACATTTTGTTCAGTTTTCAGACTCTATCCTACACTGGCCTTTATCCTCACCTCCAAGTCTTCTCATATCTTACAAACCTTTACGTACTCTAGAATCCAGTAGCCTCCTTGCTTAGACTGACAGATAAGCACACATTAAGACAAAAATATCAGCAAGAACATTTTACTGGGGGAACATTTCCCTGGCTGGAATGATGGATTCCAAGAATGTTCTTCTTCCTCATACCTGCCTCCTGGTTTCCCGGCTTTCCTTCAAGTCCCAATCAAAATTCCACCTTCTACAAAACAAAAAGACAAAACAAAAAAACAAACCCTTCTTGATCCTGTTAATTTTAGTGCCTTCTCTCTTTTTTGTAAATAGTTATTTACATGTCTCTGCCATTAGGCTCTGAGTTCCTTGAGAGCAGGAAAGGCAAAAGTCTTTTGCCTTTTATTGTATCTCCAGGGCTTAGGACAGTGCCAGGCATATAGTAGGCACCTAATAATTGGTTACTGATTGACTGGGTAAGGTCCAACAAAAGAAACTGAGAAGTATTCAGACAGGCATAAGAACTAGGAAAAAATGGTGTCACAAAAGTCTAGAGAATAGAGAGTATCCTGGAAGAGAGGTAATTGACAGTGTCAAATGTTATAGGGAAGTCAGGATGAAGATTTAGCAAAGGTTGTTAGACTTGGTAGTTAAGGTATAATTGCTAAATCTGGAGAAAACAATTTCCCTTGCATGATGTGGCTGGAGGTCAGACTGAAGAAGATTTAGAAGAGAGGGTGGAAAAAGGAATTAAAAGCACCTAATATAGACAGCCTTCTCAAGATACACAACCAAAAAGGGAAGAAGAAATATGAGATAAAAGCTAGCAAGAAAGGTAGCAGAAAGTGAGAGCTTTTTGAAGACGGAGGAAGGGTGACATGGAAAATAAAAGCTAGCATTAATAGAGCCATTTGACATTTGTAAAGCACTTTACACATGCTAACTCATTTGACGTTTCTAGGTAGCAGGACACGAGCTAGTAGACAGAGAAAGATTGAGAATGAGAGACAATAATGATAATAGGGTCAATCTACTAAAAAGATGGGAAGAGGACAAAAAAAAATAGAATCAGGGGTTTGGGGTGGGGCTGACCTTGGCAAAGAAGAAGGCCAAGTTTTTGTCTGAGATTAAAGTGAAAAAAAAATAATAGTGGCAAGAGGGTGTCTGATTGAGGTGAGAAGTGAAAAAGAGGGAACTCTTGGCAAATTGCTTACTTTTTGTAATGAAGTAACCCCACCACCCCTGACAGAGAAGATGAGGAAAGAGTGTGCAATGGTAATCTTGAGGGGAAATAAGTATGTTTGGCCCAGCCACTCTTCACTTCACAGAGTGGTACAGTAAATTGATTAGGGAAGAGTAGAATCATTGCCATGATAAAGTGAGGGCACATTTGAGATCAGAAATTAGATAGTAGAAATTTGTAATGGATCCAATCAACAAAGTTGGTGATGTTTTTCCAACTAAATTCAACAGCATAGTCAAGGCAGACACTAAGAGTAATTTAGGACTGGGGTTTGGCAAAGTGTGGTTGGCAGCAGGAGGAGGCAGCAAGTAGAAGGGAATGGAGAGTTGAATCAAGGGCATGATATGTGGAAGGGAGAGGAAAGAGTTGCCAGTGCAGGAGTGATTCCTGGAAGTTTACCCAAAACATATAAAGTACAGTATCATCAGACACAGCCTTTACACAGGGAAAAGCATGAATATATAATAGCAAAGAGGGGGAATTTGGGAGCAAATAACCTTTTCTTATGAGGCCCAACAGTCTTTGTTGTTGACATGAAGCCAATAAAACCGTTTGTAAAATCAATAGGGGTAGGGATTAGGGGTACTAAATATTGATATGCTGTTAATTAAACAAAGTTATTAATCCTTTTAGAGTCATGTCTGTGAAGTTAAATTCACTCTGGTCTGGCATCTGTTTCATAATATTGCCCATTGATCACAAACAACCTTAACAAACTACTATGGTGGGGCAGCTAGGTGGCACAGTGAATAGATCCTGGAGTCAGGAGGACTTGAGTTCAAATCTGACCTCAAACACTTAATACTTACTAGCTGTGTGACCTTGGGCAAGTCACTTAACCCCAATTGCCCTGCCTTCCCCCCTCCAAACTCTCCCACCACAAAAAGAAAATGAAACTACTATGGAGTTAATTGTGAAATTGCTGTCACAAACACAACAGGTAGGAGGCATTACTAGAAGATGTTTGTTGGAAAACATTTGGAGTTAAAGTGCATTGTAACTTTAATATTAATCAAATCAATAATGTGATAGAAAAGAGAGAAAATGCAATCTCAGGCTAAATTAAAAGAGACAGTAGCCAGACCTAGGTAGGTAATGGTCCCCTTGTGCCTTACCTGGTTAGACCATAAATGGAATGTTATTTTCTATTCTAAGGGACATATTTCAGGAAGGACAATGATAAGCTGGAGAAAAAGCAATAGGAGGAGACATGATAGTTTTCCTTCAAATATTTGAAAAGTCATTACATAGAAAGGGACAGTGACACTTTCAGTTTAATTTCCCCAAAGACAGAACTAGAAGCAGCGGGTAGACATTTCAACAGATACGAATTAAGCTTAATGAAGGCATAAACTTCTTAACAATTGTTTTTGTTCAGTTGTTTCACTCATATCTAACTCTTCATGACCCCACTTGGAGTTTTCTTGTCAAAGATACCATTTGCTTCTCCAGCTCATTTTACATGAGGAAACTGAGACAAACAGGGATAAGTGACTTGCCTGAGATCACGTAGCTAGTAATGTCTGAAGTTAAATTTGAATTCAGGTCGTCCCAATTCCAAGCCCAGCACTCTAACCACTGTGCCACCTAGTTACCCTTAATAATTAAACCTGCTTCAAAGTGAAATGGGCTGCCTTGGGAAGTTATGGGTTCACATGAACTAACAGTCTTCAAGCAAGAAGAAAGTCCAGTATTTGAGTGTGATGTAAAGGGAATTATTGATCCAGTATGGTTTGGTCTAGGATGATCTCTCAGGTCCTTTCCAACTGTGAGACACTACTAATTGCCAGTAGGGTCATCACCATGCATCACCATCATAAAATGGTCTTTTATGCCCTTTTTTATTACACTTTCAATAGATTTGGGTTTTATGTGGGGCTTGAGGGAGGAAAAGAACTAAGTAGTCATATAGTGATAAAAATTAAACATTTATTAAATACATATATGTATGATATACAGATATATGGATGATACCATTTATAAAATGCACATTTGTGATTTTCACATTAGCTTGTTCATGTTTAACTTGTTTGCTTATTAAAAAATGAATTACTGAGCAGGATTTTAATTTCACTGGACTAGGCTTAGCAATCGGATGGAGATGTTTTTTGTTTGACACTAGACCACTAGATCAATACAGACACTAGACCACTAGATCAATGCAGACTTTATGATAAAAAGTCTGGGATTCTAAAGTTCCTCCTTAACCAGGCTTAACCAAGTAGCAAGTCTTTTGTCCATCTCAGCTGATTTTTTTTCTTTAATATTAGTTAGCAAATTTGTTAAAAATCACCTACTACTAATGGTTATCACCACTACTTTTTTTAAAATGTACACTGTTTGCGATCCTATGTGCATTCTGAGGAATTATTCCTAAAAAGCTCTGCATAATTGTAAGTTGTCTGTGTGTGTGAGTATATACACACACACACACATATTGTATATATTTGTATATATGTCTATGCATATACATACATGTGTATATGTGTGTGTTATATGTATATGTATCTCATATTTAGAGAAATATAGATAATATACATGCATAAATTGGGAATTTAGTATTAAACATTTGAGGAATGAAACCAACACTGCTTCCCATCTGTTATACATGAAGATAGTAAAATGAATTTTCTAACCCATTGGGAAGGATATTGTTTAGGGAGAATAGGAAGTATGGAAATAACAGGAGAGAATGCAGAAGGAGAAATGAACTGAGGTAGACCACTGAGCTAAAACAACCCTACTTGAATGCCTGATCTTAATAATCAAATTGGAAGAGCTCGTTAAGATAAAGTAGGCTTTCTGAATCAAATCTGCCATAGAACTTTCAGTGGGAAAGAAGGAGAAGAGTTTTACTGTTGCTCATAGCCCCTCAACCCACTGTCAGGGCTTTGTTCCCCTCTAACCCCTATCCCCAAGTGATTCATTCCTAAAAACAAACCAATCTTCTCTTTTTTCCATTGGGAAATTCTAAAGTGTTTTTAACAACCGCAAACATCACTATAATACAAAAGTACATGAAAAAATAAACAACAGCATTCTTTCGACAGTGCTGTGCGATTGAAAGGCGTGGCACTGCTCAGTCTCTGAAGAATTGGAGTTCAGTGGAAAGATTCATAGTGGACATGAGCAAGATGCAACACATTATAAAAGAGGAAATATACAGAAGTTGTATAAAGGGTGTCAGAGAAATGGGTAAGAAAGGGTTGCTACAAATATATGATTACAAATATATGACCAGAAAAGGTGGTAAGAGAGAGTAAAAGATAACTGATTCATAACTTAATAGGTTCCATTGGCATCCACATGATGCCATATTCCAAGGAAGTAAAAAAGAATGACATAGTATGTTTTTTCTAGAAGTTTTACAGTCAAATACATAGGATTACAGAGAGAGGAAGAGAGGGGTGGGGCGGGAGAGAGGGAGAGAGAGAGAGAGAAAGAGAGAGAGAGAGAGAAGGTTTGAAATAACCATTGTGTAGAGCATGATAAGAGTTAGATTTGAATAAAAGGATTATTTAGTAGCAGTAAGGGCACAGTTAAAAATAAGTATGACTTTGTAATAGACCAAGGAAGTTCAGTTCTATGAATTTCTGTAGCAACCTTGAGGATCTCAGGCATGGGAGTAGAGAAGGAAAACAACAGTGTAACCTTGAATTGAGAATTACTGTGGCATGAACAGCAACAGTACCAGGGAGTGAAATATTTAAGGATAAAGGAAAGGGTTTTGTTGAACTGGCTAATGGTGTTGAAATTACAGAGAAAAATAAAGCCAAAACAGGGGACAAGTAAACAAGTACCATTGATAAAATGGAAATGAGAAGCACAAGGCTCTCTCCAATTAAACTGCTATGAATTACACACTAAAAATTCACAACAGCATTTTTGTGGTAGCAATGAACTGGAAATAAATTAGATTCCCCTCCCTTAGGTCTCCATGGAATGGTTGCACAAATTTTGATATATACATTTAAAGGAATATTACAACCCATATGAAATTATTAATTTGAAGAATTCAATGACTTAAGAGATAAGCAATGGAGTAAAAAAAAAAACAACAGGAAATTATACATGATGACTATAATGAAAATGAAAACGAAAGCAAAATTGAATGTTGTATTATTATAATGACCAAGCTTGTTCATGAAGACTGAAAAAAAACATATCTTCTCTCTTTTTTGCAGAGGTGGGATACTATAGATATAGAGCACTAAATATACTTTTAGACTCAATTTGTGTGTTCACTAGTTATGCCTAGGAGATCTTTTTCTACTCTTTTTTTATTCTTTATGACAAGGGATGAGTCTTTAGATATAGACGTGAAAAGGGATATATTCATAAATGAAGGTGATGTAAAATCAAAATGTATCAATTAATTTTAAAACTAAAAGCTACAAAGTGCTACGAATGATTAGAAGTACTCACTTCCAGCTTAAGGGAAAGGAAACAGAGAGGACTTCACAGAGGAGGGAGGTAACCACTAAGTTATGCAGTGAACAAAAAAGAGGGCATTAATACAGAGAGATGAAAATAGGCAAAGGAATATATTATATGGCTTATCTTATTTTTAAGTGCTATGAGAGATCAGAAGTGATCACTTTCAGCTTAATGGAGGAGAATCAAAGGTAGCCTCATGGAGGTAACTACTAAGTTATACCTTGAAAAAAGGGGAGTGTGTTAATGGAGAGAAAATAGTGGGAAATAAGGTGAGGGATGAGATGAGCAAAAGTATGGAGAGAGAAGAGGGTGGAATTATAACTGAAAACAGAAAATACTCTACTTTGACTGAAGCAAAGAGTAAGTGAAGAGAAATGTGAGATAAATGTAGGCTCAAATCAGATTTTTGAAGGCACTGAATGTGAGTCAGGAGTTTATATTATCTTTACTAGGCAGCAGAACTCCCTGATTTTTTTTGAGTTAAGGAGTGATATAAATCAGCAAAACTCCTTAGACAGCAGAGTGGAGGAGTGTTTGGCAAGGGTAGAGTAGAAGTAGAAAGATAAGGTCAGAAGTTATTACAATAGCCTCAGTGAAATAAAATTAAGATCAGAACAAGCATGGTAGAAGCATGACTGAAGAGGAGGAGAATGGGAGTGATCCTGCAAAGGTAAACAAATATAACTGTTCTTATCCAAAGTCAAAAAAATGAAAATTCACAGCAGCATTTTTGTGGTAGCAATGAACTGGAATGTCAGAGCAGGAAGTGACACAGGTGTTTTCTAGTTTAATATAACCTTGACCTAGAATCACCCCTATTCTACAACATCAATAAAAAATAGCCATCTCATCTTTTTGAGGACTTTAAGAAGAAATCCACTGTCCCCTGAAATAACCCATTCTACTTTTAGACAGCTTAGACTGTTAGGAAGTTTTGTGTTGCTTTGTTTTCTCTCATATCAAACCAAAATATGACTTTTTGCAGCTTCTACACTTTGCACTTACTTCTAAATTCAAGAGTCAAACAGAACCAGACTAATCACTCATCCACTTGAAAATGTTTTAAGTAATGGAAGACAATTATTTTACCCCTGAGCTTTCTGTTCCCCAGGCTGATGATCCTCCCTTCTTTCGACCAATTTTAATATGCCATGGACTCAGTTCACTGTCTTCATTGACCTCTGGTCATTGCTCCACCTGATCAATCACCTTTTAAAAACCAGTTAACTTACCCAGTTCTGAGTTTCCTATGAAACTCTAATTCTATTTATGTGATTTACTACTTTTCCTATGGCCTGTATCTCATTAGAACAAGATGCTAATGCTCTTCAGAACAGAACCTATGGATTCTCTATACTCTAGTACATGCTCTGTGAATGCTAAAATATGTTACTGATGTTTTGTACAGAACACATGTAACCAAGGAGCTCAAAAGACTTCACCTCATATTCTCAAAATACCCCAGTAAAGCAGAAGTGGAGAATGTATACTTCAAAGGTCAAATATCAACCTCAGCTTTCTTTCATTGAGACCATAAGCCAAAAAAAAAAACGTAGAATACTATCACTGCAAGAAAACTCTGAGACGACCTAATAATCCAATCCTGTCATTTTGACACGAAGAAGATGTTCAAATCAATTAATGAGCACTTATTAAGTGACTACTGTATGCCTGGCACTGGGCTAGGTGCTGGAGATGCAAAGTTGAAAGTGAATTAATCTCTGCCCTCAAGTAGTTTACTTCCATTACTTTCAAAGAAGTGATAGACACACAGTCCCCAAGGTCATATGTCAAACATTTGCAATGGCAGGACCAGAATCCAGTACTCCTGCTACTAAATCTGGTATTATTATTGAAATTTCCAGGTATTCTCTTAGTGAGCCAAGCCTCAGTACATCTACACAAAAATAGAATGAGTCAGATAGTAGCTGAATATTAAGCACATGTTCAGATTGATAGCTATTATACTAACTACATCAACAAATAGATTTGAAGTCAGGAGATCTAGGTTCAAATCCTGACACCAAAAACTTAATAATTGTTTGTATATAGAAAATCACTTACCTTTTTTGAGACTCAATTTCCTCATCCTCCAAATGGAGATAATAATATGTTTACTATTTACCTCATGGGGTTGATGTGAAGAAAGTGCTGTATCTTAACATATTAATAGTGTTATTACTAACAATGGGACTACAAACTCCTTAGGAATACTCAATATGTCTGTGTCTTATTCACCTTTGAATTGCCAGAATGAGCCTGGCTCTGCTTTAGGCCTGTTCTCCTTGTTTAGCTATAATATTCCTGGGGATTTCATTTTGGAATCTCTTGTAGGAGGTTATTGGTGAATTCTTTCCATTTTTATTATGGTTCTAGAATATCAGGACAGATTTCCATAATAATTTCTTGAAAGATCATATCTAGGCTCTATTTTTTGTCTGTTTTGATCATCACTATCAGGTAGTACAAAATTTTTAAAATTATCTCTCCTGTATATATTTTCCAGATCAATTGTTTTTTTTTCTATGAGATATTTCATATTTTCTTCTATTTTTTCATTCTTTTGATTTTATTTTATTGCTTAATGTCTCATGGAATCATTAGCTTCCACTTGCCCACTCCTCATTTTTAAGGAATTATTTTCTTCAGTGAGCTTTTGTACTTCCTTTTCCATTTAGTCAATTCTTTTTTTTAAGGAGTTCTTTTCTTTGGTGAATATGTGTACATCATTTTCTTTCCATCTGGCCAATTCTACTTTTTAAGGCATTCTTTTCTTCACTGTATTTTTGTATCTCTTTTATCTTTTAGTCTATTCTATTTTTAAAGTGTTATTTTCTTCAGTATTTTTGTGTCACTTTTACCAAACTATTGACTCTTTTTTCATTATTTTCTTGCATTACTCTAATTTCTTTCCCCAATTTTTTTCCACCTCTATTATTTGATTTTTAAAGTTCTTTATGAACTCTTCCAGAAATTATTTTTGGGGCTAAGACCAATTCACATATTTTTTCTTTGAGGTTTTTGGAGTAACTTTGACTTTGTTGTCTTCTTTTGAATTTGTGTTTTGATATTTCCTGTCACCATAATAACTTACTATGGTCAGAGTCTTTTCATTGTCTTTAGCTCATTTTCCAGCCTATTTCCTGACTTTTAACTTCATGTTGAAGTTGGACTATGCTCCTGGGGTAAACAGGACACTCTCAAAAACTTCAGAATTTTTATGTAGCTATTTTCAAAGCTAGTTCTGGGGGTCTATAAGTTTTTAGTTCTTTTAAGGTGGTATGGTCTAAGGAGAGATATGTTTTCTACTCTCCTGGCCTGTGTTTGGTCTGGGAGCAATTGAAAACATTCTTTTCCACCCTAGAACTGTGACCAGGGCCCCTGCTTCCCTGGAGCTGCCAGCTCTACTGAGTAGAGGAAATGCAGCAGAATCCTGCACCCAGTACCAGCAAAGGGACCACCTCTAATACTTCTGACCAATTGTCTAACACCCTCACTATATGTGGGCCAAGATCTCTGGAAGCCACAGTTGCCACTGCTGATTCATTTGTCCCTAAGGCCTGATTTGCTGGGGTACACCTGCCCTGACACAGCCTGTGTTAGACTGTTCTCCATTCTTATCCCATTGAATCCAAACTTTCCAACCAAGCTTTGAAGTCACCTTGAACTGGAAAATTATTTTACCTGTCCTTTTGTGGGTTCTGCCACTCTGGAATTCTTTCTGAGGCATTATTTGAAGTTGTTTTTAGGGGAATTTGGAAGAGCTCAGGTGAGTCCCACCTTTTCTCCACCATTTTGGCTCCACCACCCATTCACTGGTGATGTTTCTGTGTGTGTGAATTAGATTTACATGAGGCAGAGTTTCACAAAGTGAGCAACTTCATTCTCTCTTCCTGATTCATTGAGATTGTAAGGGTAGGACAAAAGTCAAGAATACTGGCAAAGGCCCAGGATTCAGTGGATGACCTTGGTGTCTTCAATATTTTACAGAACTCTCCAGTACCTGCTTCAGCCCCCTTCATGGCCATTGGGACAAATTGTTCTCATTCACCCATTCTGCTAGGGGAAGTCCTCACCTGCTTGGGGGAGGTATCCCCTAATTCACCAATGGCTTTAAGGCCTATTGTTTACCCTCATCCTGGCATAACCTGTTTGCTGAGGTAGTTTTACCAGTGTGTGTCTACTACACATGCCACAGCTTCTTGGAGCCAAAGGTGAGAGTTGGGCAAAAGGTAGAAACCAAAGGTAGATGAGCGGTCCTGAAAAAAAAGGCTCAGCAAGCCCTCATACCTGGGATGTTAGTTCTCCATAAACATCCCATAATAGACTACTCAAATGAAAAGAATATCTAAAAGGAACTTGAAAACAAATAGCCTGAGACATCACTTGATCCCATATTAAGCTCTCAATAATGGCACAAAGACGACTTCACATGAATAAGTAAATGCAAAATTATGTGATGAGCATTAGAGCACAAATAATTTGTGTGAGTGTGTTTATGAGAGTATGTGTAGGGGGAGCTGGAGGAGGGGGGGAAGAAAAAGCAAAGGAGGCTTCCAGGAGAATGTGACACCTAAACTGAGCCTTGAAGGATGATGAAGATTCTGACAGAGAGATAGCAGAATGGGAGGGTGGATTATACAAACACACAGGGGCAGAAATGAAGTGTTGAATTCAGGGAACATCTCATATTCAAGTGAGACTGGATTAAAAAAAATGTTTTGTAGGGAAATAGTATCAAATAAGGCTGGAACCAGGTTAGAGCTAGATGGTGGAAGGTTACTAGTACCAGACTGAGGAGCTTGCATTTGTCAGATTTGTTCCCTTAGGAAGGACTTTGTGGATTTGGAGAAACATGCTCCGATATACAGTACCTAGTACTTGCCTAGCATTCCCTAGTTATCATTAATATATCTATAGTTATTTGAGCTCACAATTGGTGCTCAATTTTTTAAAATGTATTTGTTAAATGAATTAAATTTAAGTCTTTTCTTCACCTGCGCAAAATCTTCAGAATTTTATGGGGAAATAAATGTTTATTAGGGGGAAAAAGCCCTAGTATTAAAAAAAGAAAAGAAAAAAGAAGATATACTTGCTATCTATCCAGTGCAGAAGGGACAGTTAATCAGAATTTCAAAGGGTTGTAATAACAGTTGACAATTTACTCTGATGTCTATGTCCAGATGAACAGCAGGTGTGACAAAAGCAATTTACTATTGATTTACCCACTTCAGAGCTTACTGAACCCCTCCTTATTCTCTCCTCTCTGTGTCTCTTCTTTCCCATTAAAAAAGGAGGCAAAAGCCTTTCTGGCCAATGTTTATTCATCATTGTCTCCTTACAATTTTCTTTTGACAGCTTGCCTCTCCTCGCTATGACCTTGGCACTGACAACAAGTTTCAGACATTATTTTAATTTATAAAACCCCTTGGTTTGGAACTCAACTGTGTTTTAAGACTTTATTTTCTTCTAATCTCCCTGACATTTTCAATTTCTATGCAAGCTTTTAGATATTAGAACTAGATATGTGACTTTGGCCTTACTGATACCTATCCAAGGTTCTATATTCTGATATTCAGAATGTACTGCTCCTAGCTTTGAAAGAAAGACTGAGAGCAACATAGGCAAATGTTGCCAGTTGATAAGGATAGGATTACATTCAGGGATATGCTGGAGCCAGTTCAAACTAACTAACAAAAGGAGATTGTTAAATTTTTGTTGTGAGTATTTACTCCTCAGAAATCAGCATATTCTACAAATCAAGGTTTGATTTTTCATTTCTATTCATTGTCTAACCTTAAAAATTAATGGGGAAAATGTTAATAATGTAGATTAAGATTAAAAATGGGTCAAGCACACTTTTTTCCTAACTAGTCATTAAACATTTATTATAACACTAATTACTTGTTACCAATTACTATTACCTCTAGGATCATAGGACTTTAGGATTATAGCACCTAGAAAGGACCTGAGAAGCTATGAAGTCCAGTGGCCTTGTTTTATTGAGAACACCCTCCCCCCAAGAGCTAAGATAGGTTTCCCAGAGTTATACAGCTCATAACTATGTGGGATTTGAACCAAGGTCTTCTTGATTTCAAAACCGATACTTTATCCACTGTATCATCCTGCCTCAAAACTCAATTCAATCAGTTTATACCATTAATAGAGGTTACTCCTACCACTAATACAAATTGATCCATCTCATTCTAGTTATTCTTGTTCATTACTTCCTCCAAAAAAAAATCATAGATAGCCATATTTCATGGGTAGAACCAATCAGGTTGTCTTCCTTCATACTTAGTCCATGATTGGCCAAATTTTTTTTAGGTAAACATTTCCTATATTATAGCTTTTTCCAATTTTTGTCATCAATTCATCATTGATAATGTTTCTGGCTATTGATATAAATCACAGATTTCTCCATTGCCCTTTGAGTTCCACAATTTTGAATTTTTGAGACATTGTAGTTTATGAATTGCAATCATATAACATCACCAGGAAATATTAGGATCAAAGACATGGGTTTATGATTCAGGGAGAACCTTGGGATCATTGAAAGTACTTCACAATTTTCCAAATGTAATCCAGGTAATTCATTGCCTCCTACTCAATTCTGAGATCAGTCCATCTGAAAAACCAATCATATATATACTTACGGACTGAGAGAAAATGAGTTTCCCTTCCAACTGTAAATCGTAATCTAGAAAACAGGCATTCCTCATCTTCTGGCTTTTTCCCCCAGGTGAATTGTTAGTCTAACTTATTTTAAATTCATGTCATTAGGGCAGCCTTGTAGTATTAGACACCATCAGCATAATATTATCTGCAAACTGAGGAATTGAAAAAAATCTCACATTATGTACAAAATCCTTCTTTCATTTGGATTTTTCAAGGACATCGTGTATAGCAGTAATGAATGTGGCTTAATGACCACCATGAGTATAAATGCTTATGCACTAACATTTATTCCAAAGGATAAATTATATGAACTTAACAAGATGCAATCAATTAAATAAATATATGTGTGTATGTATGTATGTATGTATGTATGTATGTATGTATACATATGTGGATATGTATGTGTGTATATTGGCATATTCTGTAAAGTTCGGACTCTGACGGATTTAATTTATTTGTTTAGTAAAGTGGCATTTAAAGAGACCCATGGTATGGTATAAACTGAATTTGGTTTAGAGATCAGAAGTTCTAAAATTTCATCCTATCACTTTTGGTTACTAGTTTTGCACCCTTGAATGTGACTTCCTCTTTTCTGCGGTATCAGTTTTCTCATCTGTAAAATGGAGAGATTGAACTTGGTACCCTGTAAAGTCCCCTTCAACTTGAATATCCTATGGCCTTATATTTCTATGTATGCTGGGCTACCCACTATTCTGTGGACATGCCTGCACTTTCAGATTCCTATTTCATTTCTCCTTCTACTCTCTCTGCTCAAATCTCCAAATCCAATATCTCTATTAGTCAAAATCGTATTTATTTTTTAAAAACCAGCCAGAAGTAACCTCCATAGTGATTTTTTCTCTGATTCCTACAATACAAAATAATATATCCTCCTCTCCCGATTTGTTCATCCCTTTCTCATATCATTCATCTCTTTCTGCATTATAACACAGTTATTTGTATACCTATATTTGACTTAGAGCCTGAGATACTATCTTGCCCAGCACTCTCCACACTTTACTCTGTAATGATTTAATGTTGCATTCAGCAAGAACTTCCACAGAAAAATGTTAATGACATAATGTTTTAACATCTGAAAGTATAAAATATCTCAAATATAGTTATTTTCCAATATAAAAAGAAATTTAAATTCCTCTCAATGTTGTTGTCATGTCCAACTCTTCATGACTTCATGGACTATAGCACCCTAATGCTGTCCATGGAGCTTTCTCAGCAAAGATACTGAAGTGGTTTGCCATTTCCTTCTACAGTAGATTAAGGCAAACAGAGGTTAAATGACTTGCCCAAAGTCACACAACTATGAAGTGTCTGAGGCTAGATTTGAACTCGGGTCTTCCTGACTCCAGGCCCAGCATTCTGTCCACTGAGCCATCAAACTCCCTCTCAATTCATCTACTTAGAACTGAAATTTTACCAAATTCCTTTACCTTAAGAATACTCCTTAATTTCAGAATTTTCCCCAACCAGTCTTTCAATCATCCTAGAATGTATAAATTCTATGACTGTATTTCAAATCCCAACACATTATATGGCAAAATTGGTTCCAGAAACCTAGGTTAACTATTTCATTCCCCAAGTGAAAGAAGAGGTATTCCATGACAGAAGATGAATCATTTTTCTCTGGCTAGATTATAAGCTTCTTGAGAGCAAGGACTATGTCTTGTACAGCTTTCACAGGACCTGGTTCTTACCTTTATTGGATACTCAGTATCTGTTGCAATGAATTACATTTCAAAGTGAATGTACCACAGACCAACCTAATCAAGTTTTAAAGAAATATATTTCAGGAATATTAATAATGAACTTGCCTAGAACAAGGGAAACTTGTTCTGAGAGGAATTTTTCCTTCATCTATGACATGAAAAAAATGAAATGATATATGAAAAATGTTTTGAAAACTTGAATATACTGTATATATATATATACATGCATACATGACATGTATATATATATATACACATAATGTATATGTGTATTGTTATTGATGAATATATATCAAAATACTGCAAGTGAATATTTTCTGTACTTTCTACAATCTGGTTATAACTGAAACTGGTACACAAATAATTCTAAGAGTTGGAAGATTTCTTTGTTGAGTAGAGGAACATCCTAAAGTATTGGATACATTAAGACTTGGAAGACAGGAATACAAAAGAATTGACCATATTAACATTAAATAGATAATTTGAAACACTTACTAGAAATGTGATGACTTCTTTCTTTCTTTGTTACAGGCATTATCCACAGCTGCTGCCCATTATTACCAATTCCTCTGTCTAAATTTTCCCTCTTAAGAATTATTTGGAGAAAATTTAAAGATTCAAAGAAAATGAATGTGAAGCTCTTTTTGAGTCCCTCCAGCATTGCAAAGCCCTACAACAAGGCTCATACATACTGAATCATAGTTTGAACAGGTCATAATTCTTGTGTGTTCATATATTGCCATAGAAAATCTTTCTAAATGTCCTGTCACTTTGGTCAGACATGCTTGTTGAAATCCAGCAAGTGATCAAAGATGTGCTAAAAAGAAATCCTCTTCTCAAGTCAAATGTTTCATTAGAGGCTATAGGGAATTTTCAATCATTCTTGCACATCCAGAGAGAGTTGACCATCAGTGGCACTAAGCACTAAAGAAATAGAAAATGAAACCAAAGCCAAATCTGTCTTTCCTTATTCATCCTCAGGGATCTCTGTCAGAAGAAAAGAAACATTCGATTATAAAGATAAAGAAGAGTCCATTTCCCAGCCCAGATGGTACTTTGATTCAAGGATGTCTATCTTTCTATCGATAAGTAGTGTGTCCCACAGGAGAATTCTGACTATAAGAAGCAACTTACGTTTGTGTGCTCTCTCTTTTGATTACAACCCTAATCACCCTTAGTCCCATGCATGTATACACATACAACATCAACAATGACAAAAATAAAGTAGTAGACACAACTAGGGGAATGAAATTGTTTGAATTACTAAGCTCATTTATTTCGAACTGGAGATGCAAACCACTGATCAGGTAGCCATGATGGCCAATTTCTTTCTTCATACATAATGCTCTATCTCTCATCTGTGGGCTTGTGTCCTCTACACCTGGAATACTTCTTTCATAGCTCAGTTCAAATGCCACCCTCTGGAGGAGACCACTCCTAGTTCCCTAAACTGCTTTTATCTTCTGAAAGGTTTTCTTCCATCTACTCTATATGCATCTTGTGTGTTCCTATTTATATGTTACCTCCCCCATTGGAATGGGAGCTCCGGGCAAGGACTGATTTGATCTCTCTTTGTAACTCAAGCACTTAGCATGATGCCTGACACAGAGAAAGGGTTTAATAAAGCTTTTTGAATGTTTGAACAATAAAATGAGGGTGGTTGGACCCTGTGACGTCAGTGGTAAAAACCCAGTTCTGGGCTACCACAAAGACTACCACAATCAATATCTTGATCGTGGTAGTGGTGTTGATAATAATGACAAGAATTTACATAGCGCTTTAGAGTTTACATAGTGGGTCTTATATACATTATATTATTTGATCCTCACAACAATTAGATGCAATTCTTATCCCCATTTTGTGGATGAAGGAACTGAGACTGAGAAAGGTTTAGTGACTGGATCCCACGACTAGTAGGCAACTGATACAGAAATGAAATTCAGGTCTTCCCAACTCTAGTGCAATATTCTGCCCCCTGTGCCAAGTAGTTTCTCTTGTAGATAGATATATACATGATAGATAGATAGATAGATAGATAGATAGATAGATAGATAGATAGATATCTTATGTGTATGGAGTTTTTTCTTGTTGTCTCTTCCATTAGAAGGTGGACTCTGAGGAATGGGACCATTTTTTGTCTTTCTTTGTATCCCCAGTGCTTAGCACAGTGCCCGGCATATGTAGTAGGACTTAATACATGCTTGTTGATTGACTGACTGACCCCAATGATATATAAACCTAGCTGTTTTCCCATATCCTCTCCAACCATTCAGTTCACAACCTCAGTGTCAGTTTTCATTTCTCTTTCTCCTAATGATTTAAAATGTATTTTTGCCCCCTAATTTTGCAGTTGTCAAAACCAAGACTCAAATAAGTAAAGTAATCTGACCAAATTTATTATCTTCCCTACTCTTTCTCCCTCTCTCAAATGGGATATTTGTAAAGAACTTAGCATGAGTCCTGGTAAATAATAGGCAATTAATAAATGCTTATTTCTTCCCTTCTTTCCCCCTGAAGTCCTTTCTGCTCTCTGTCATCTTTTCCACATTCTTTGGCAATAGATTCTTTTTACATATCCCTTCCCTTCATCTTCATTTGTCTGTGATTAACCCATCAGTCCCCACATTATTCATTTTATTTTGTTCCTGTCTTTAGGATGATCCTTTACTGAGTGATTATTTATCCCTACAAAGGAAAAGCAATCACAGAACTAATTCTTGTATACAACAGGAACAGAGGCACTATAATATGCAATTGGAGCTACAATTCATAACATCATGTGATTAGTGTGAAGGAACTTGAAAACACACCACCATTTTGCTATGACCTTCTCTATACCCATTCTGCCTCATAGCCTCTCCTCCTGACCAAACCTGCAAGACACAGTTCAAGCACCACATTCTACATGAAACCTTCCCTTTCAACTTCTCTTCAACAGCTAGTGCCATCCCTCTCACACTATCTTGTCTTTAGCTACTTCACTTTTATTTACCTGTATTCTCCTTTTATTTATTCTGTGTTTACATCTGCATATGCTAGTTATCACCATTTGAATTCTTGCTTCTAGAGATTATTTCATTAATTGCATTTGTATACTGAGTGTTTACCACAGTGTCCAGCATATAATATGTGCTTAATAGATGCTTGATTGATTAATCGACCTTACAGTCTCCCCTAACCAAGCCCCCTCTGCCCCCCCCCCCAAAAATAACAAGTTTTAAACTAGTAGTATTGCATTTTGTTTTTTAATTTGGGGAATTAAAACCCTGCTACACTATTTAGGACATATCACAGATTCAGTTTAACTAATACCAAACCAAGAAAAAAAATATCCATTCTATAATATCCCTGACAAATGGTCATCCAGATTCTGCTGGATCACCTATAATTAAAGTGAATCCAGTATATTCTGAGGATGACCATGTTACTTATGGACAGCTCTAATTGTTAGGAAAATGTTCCTTGTATAGAGTCTAAATTTATGTGTCTATCCTTCCATTTGTCTTTCTATGTCTCTCTTGAAATAAAGAGGTTTTAAAATATGAAGGCATAAAGGAAATTGATACTGCCTAGGAAAATCATAGTATTAGATATATCATGCAAATACAGCATCACATATGATAATGCAGACAAATTCCTCATGCAGTAGAAGTAGAGTTATCTACTTGTACTTGAGATGAAATATTTTTTAAATGCCTTTGGAAAATATAAATGTTTCATTCTATTACTATGAAAAAACTGGCAGTTTTCAAATTTGTTCAATTGATGCTTACCCAAAGGGTAATTTCTCACATATTTTAATAATTTTAAACTGTTTTCAAACTAAAATTTTATAGGAAATGAGGTTATAAGTACAAACAAAATAGAGCATATAGAAACTTAATGTATTATCATTTATCTTAATTTAACATCTGTAAAGCAACTTTCATATAGTTTTCCATATATATACTTATGTTTCTATATACAATTATGCAATATGCTTAATTAATCATCAACTAAATTAAATTGTGCTTTTTATTGTTATATATGTATGTATATTGTTATACATGTATATATGTATATGTATTGTGTGTATTTGGGGTGTGTGTGTATGTATTGTGTATATATGGGGTGTGTGTATGTGTGTGATGTACACTGTTGTTAACTCAGGTGTTTTGCCAATGTAGATTATTTCTCTCCATGTAGGTCTGTGTACATGTGGCTCCAAGGAAGGCAAGATTAGATCACTTCAGATTTTCTTCCCCTCACGTTTCTCCAAGGAAGATTTTGTTTGATTCCTGCCAGGAGGTGAAGCAAAAGGTTGGGGCCAGAAGTTGGTCACTCTAATCTCCTCAGCATGTGAGAATATTGGGCTAGAATTATATCCATCTGCTTTCTTAAATATCCTCAGTCTAAGGAAATATTTTTTAGGCTCATGCTGTGTTCCCAATCATTATCCCTTAATTGAGGGGTGCTTCAGTCTATATTTCCAAAATTTGACTCTCTTCCCATCAAATGTCTATTCCACAATGAACACATATAGTGACTAACAATTAACTCATTTATCCATGTTCATAGCAAAACAGAAATCAGAGGTATGCATACAAGAGTATACTGGGCAATACAGTTTACTATATGTCAAGCACTGTGCTAAAGCCTCTACAATTATTGCCTCATTTGATTCTCAGAATAACTCTAGGATATAGATACTATTAGTATCCCCATTTTGCTGCTCAGTATCACACAGTTAGTTAGTGTCTAAGTATATATTTAAACTGAGGTCTTCCTTAATTCCAGGCCCAGCACTCTTGTGCATTGTACCACCTAGCACCATCTTTATCATATGTTTTCTATCTTGCCCTAACTGCAATGTTAATGGGATTTGAGATCTTCCCCACCTATTAACAGGCCTCACCTGGAGCCCATTAAGAGAAGCTTGTTTACTGGAGGCTAGCTTACAGGAAGGCTTTCACAACTTTTGCTAATTTCTAATTTGGCACTGAGTGGGAGTGTTGTGATGCATCTGGGCTCTGAGAAGTGTATATATACTCTGACTTGGTATTTTTCTTTGGAGGCTCACTTATGAGAAGGATCTTGTGGTCAAGATTCTGAGTGGTCTTATGTTCAGAGCTCCCTGACTGCTCAGATGAAAGGATCTCTCGAATCCAGGGATGCATGTAAAGTATATAGTTGATTCAGCCAGTCAGAGCCCTGTCTGTTGGTCTTTATTTCTTTGGTTGTATTTTCTATGTTTGCATTTTCTCTAAAGTTCAGAGTGCTGACTTTTCCCCTGAACTAGTGAATGTAATTTTAAAAAGACTGCTGACTCCTTAAACAGCTAGCTTTTCTAGTAAAGTAAATCTATGAACCTGTTTTAGCAGCCGTCCTGGGTATGCTAGTGTGGTTGCCTATACAGTAATCAATAATTAACTCATATTTTTACAGTATTTTACATGTTACAAAGTCTTTTCCTCATGTAATAACTATAATCAGAGTAGATCTTCCTTGTAAAAGCTGAGGTCTGATTCTGGCCATGTGGGGGCAGCACTGGAAAGGCTTGGGATTTTGATGTGTTGTGGTAAGCCCTTAGTGATGCCTTGATGTTCCCCTATACCTTGATAGTGACAGGAACTCAGGATCCTGCATCAATTAAAAGAGGAGATGGCTTCTAGTTTGGTTTCCTTGCCATCAATTCTCCAGATGACATCATGTAACTGTGAGGTTTCCAGTGAGTAGTGTAGAAGTTCTGATTTTTATCTGACCTAGCATAATTGTGACCATGGTCATGTGATATCTGATATACAGACTCATCTGGGAAAATGAGTTTGGGCCCCTACAAGTCTTTTTTATTATTCTGTGTTCCATTTCCTAGGTAGATGGCCAAGCAGCAACCTTGAGATGGAGGTAAACAGATTCAGAGGTGGTCTTGAGTGTTCTTCAAGAACTGTGGCATTAGCACCTACTAAGGCAGTAGCATCTGACAACAGGGAATCTTCTGTATCCAGAAGTGGGTAGAGCACTGAGCCTAGAGTCAGGAAGTACTGAATACAACTATATCTTTAGACAATGACTTCCAGTGTGACCCTGAGCCAGTCACTTAACCTCTGCTTGCCTCAGTTTCCTCACCAACAAAATGGAATAAAATTAGCACACAGGGTTGTTGGGAGGATCAAATGAGATAATCATAAACTTAGCACAATGCCTAGCACATAGTAAGGACTATATAAATGTTAGCTATTATTATTAAGAGAGGATGACCACTGACAAAATTGACTTAAGGCTGGCTCTTTGGCCAGCACACATATACCAGGAATTGTTTGGACAGTGCAGAGCTGAGTTGAAATGAAAAATTACTAATTAGCTGTTTGACAACTGTTTTTATATTCTAATATGTTAGCTATAAATTAAGTTACTAAAATCTTCTTTAACTCATTCTGTCACTGGGCACTGAATCTTCTATGCTTAGCATCTCTTTTTATCTGTAGGAATGAACTAACCATTCAGAAATAATTTAAATTGAATTTTAAGTACCTGTTATTCTCTACCATTTTTGTGAACACTACATATGAGCCATAAACTACTAAGCAATAGGTAAATATAACATTAGGAAACTAGTGTGGGGAATTTAATATGTAAATGAGAATGAGAATCACTCATTAGAGGCAGTCTCCCCCAAGGAATGAACTCAATAGAACCCTGTGCTTGGGCCCAGATCAGTGAAGATCAATGACTTCACCTCCTAGTCCTAGTTGTAGTTCCTCAAGTTTAGACTCCTAACAATCCTATGAAGTATAGAGGTACAATCTTCCCATTTCCATTTTACAGATGGAGAAACTGATGATCAAAAAGTTTAAGTTACTTGTCCGAGGTCACAAGAGTACTCATTGGCATTGCTAAGACTCAGAGGAATTGCTTCATTTATTCTATTTATTCCTACAATTTACTGGGCAACATTATGTAAATCAAAACCATGTACAAGAAACAAAGAACCAACAACTACAATTTGTTACCCTTATTCAGAAACCCTTCCATCCTTTCCTAGTTGTCCTTCTCCAGACCTCTTCCAATTTTTATTATGGCTTTCTTGACATATCAGTTGCTTGAGGTAAAGACTTGACATAGTACTGGTTAATTTCTAAAATCCTTACTGATGGTACACAAAATTTCTTTAATCGTCTTGGTCTCAGAAGCCCTAATGTATCCAGACAGCATTTTGTAATGAATTCTAGAGCCCTTTCCTTACCAGTTTCAGAGATGAACACACACACAGGCTAGTGCTGGTATGGTAGAAAGAGCATTGGATTTAATGTCAAAGAACCTAGAATTCAATGTGTATCTGCCACTTCCTGTCAGAGTGATTATGAACAATATTAAGAATAAACATCTTAAAGTTTACAAAGCACCTTCTATACATTATCTCATTTGATCCTCACAACAATCCCATAAGGTTGATATTATTGTTACCCCTGTTTAACAAATGAGGAAACAATGTCAGAGAGTTTAACTGACTTGCTAAGAAATCATGCAGCTAGTTAAGTGTCAGATCAAGGCTTTGAACTCAAATCCTTCATACTATAAGCCCAGCATTCTTGCCTGCCACTATACTTGCATCACACTATTATGCATACTACATTGCCACTTCCTCATTCTAAGCCTCAGTTTCCTACACTATACAATATGGGGGTTAGACTTAATGAACTCCAATTTCCTTCCATCTTTAAATCATATCATGTCACAAATGTATTTGTTGTGTACACTGCTCAGTCCTTTCAATCATGTTCAACTCTGTGTGACCCCGTTTGGGGTTTTCTTTGCAAATTTGCTGGAGTGATTTACCATTTTCCTCTCCAGTCATTTTAAAGAAAAGGAAACTGAAGCAAACAGGGTTAAGTGACTTGCCCAGGGTCACACAGCTAGGTGCACAAGCATCCAAATATTAATAATTACTGTGTTTGAGGCTGAATTTGAACTCAGGGGGAAGAATTTTTCTGACTTCAGGCCCAGCACTATATCCATTGTGTTACCAGGCTGCCCTCACAAATAGATAGATTTTATTATTTGTCCTAAATTAATTAATCTTTCACTTGTCAAAGTCCATCCACTGTTTTTCTGTTATATCATAAGGCATTATAATACTATCAAGTAAACACTATCCCCACCCTATGCCACCCCTGACAATTTATCATTGACAATCCAACAATTCACTACCTAAAAGATCTTGTATCCAATTTAAATAAGTAAATTTCATAATAAACTCTTATCCTAGAACACAAGAAGAGCCTAACTGTTAACATTTTGCTATCAAGAGGAGTTGAAACAAAGAGATATAAACATAGACATAGATATAGATATCTGTCCATCTACTTGTTCTTATTTATTCATAGTCACATGGTGTGGCACAAGTTGGAGGACCTTGGTTAGATTGAATTTTAATAGGTAAGGAGAGAGAGAGAGACTACTTCTGAAGGAGGGAATGAAATTAACCATGCCTCAGAGGTAAGATAGTACTCTATCTGTGTGAAGACAGTCAGTGACCTACTTAGGTTACAGTGTAACATGTGGGTAATAACCGTAGGCATTTATACAGGACTTTCAGATTCTCAAAGAGATTCCTATATATCCCATTGAAGCTTGACAACTACCCAAGGAGGTAGATATTACAGGTTTCATCATCTGCATTTTATAGAGGAGACAATTGAGGTTCAAAATGGTTTAATTATTTAGTATTAGAAGTAGGATACAAACACAATCAACCTGAATCCAAGTTGAGCATTCAATCCACTATATCATATTTTAAAAGAAAAGCCTAGAAAGATTGGTTGTGGGGATATAGTGAAAGCCTTTACTGTCAGGCTAAGAACTTTTAAAAAATCATTTGTTTTATTTTAGATTGTTTTTGTTTTCCCAATGGGCAATGGGGAGATGATAAAGATTTTAGAGGAGTCACATCAGCAAAATTCCACTGTATTAGACATAAGGGAAATTTCTCTTAGGGGGCTTGCTGTGAAATATAAGGAGGTTGAATTATATGTCAAGTTAATATTTGTGTTTGTAGGAAAAGGATGCAGGAAAATAAGCCAGCAAGATGTATCTTTTTCTGGGTAACTGTTAGTGTAAGGCTTCAGGGCTTGGTTAGGAGTACTCTATTATGTGTCAAATTCATGTTCATGAAATGGTATGTGTTAGGTTAACATCTATGTACATTGTGACTTAAGCCAATGTTATGCTGCATTGCCTATTAAGCTAATGTTTATGTTACATCATGTTAATCTAATGTTTACTGTGTACTGTATTAAAAAACAAAGCATATGCTAAGTGGAAAAGAATTGTGGAAAATATCAGTAATATTCCTTTGTCAAATGGTCAAATCCCATCCAAAGATCTTAGCCGTCAATATGCTATGTAGACTCACCCCAGTTACTCCCACGTAAACATTCCCTAAAGAAATTCCTGGATGGTTCACATGTACAGGAGAAGTGTCCAAATATTAATAATTACTATGTGCTGACATTTGTAACAGGAAGGATTACATCACAGCAGAAAAGATAGGGAATTGATGAAGGCTTTTCTAGATCCCCATTCAGAGCAGAAATTTGCAAGCTTTGCCAAACTAGCATAGGGAATAAAGACTTTCTGAGACATTCTATTATCCTTCATTCAATGGTAACCTTCTATAAGGCAGTAGTGGGAGGATACCACTGAAAAACAGAATAGAGGGCTAACATGCTATAGGAAACTTAATCAGGTGACCATACAATATGAAATAGTACTATCCAGCACAATGAGAATATTAATTTTAATTGCTTTAGGTGTTGAAACTTGAAAAAGACTAAACTATGTTCTTTTGTTTACTTACTCACATTTAGGTAAAGCCTAAAAAGATCAACCAAATGAATTTTCCTTTGAGAGAAGAAAAAGTTTTATTTTGCCTTAAAGTTTGCATTGAGAAAAATCATCCCATGAGCTTTCTTTAATGTAGACCCCCATGGCTCATAAAGCATGCCAGTAAGACTCATTGGTCCAAAGATCTTCCTGGAGCAATCATGGATAGAGGCCATTCTATTCATGCCATATGAAACAGAACTGGACAAATACAAGTTCCCGGGAAGCGACAAAAAGAAAGGAAGAATATAACATCTTAGTACATTTGGACATACAAAGAAGAACTTACAAGATAAAGATAAGTCTCCAAATTATGCAAAAATCTATTTTAAAATTAGCAAGCAAAGCAAATTTTGTTCTCAATGATTCCTCAAAAATTTTCCAAGAGCACTTAGCTTATCCCTCTTCTTTGGGTCCGCCATACTGTATCATACTTAACATGGATGCATGTATATATGTGTGTAAACTGGTCTATACACTATGGACAAGAGGCAACTTATCAGTAATCCAAGTCAATTTTCTTAGATGATTATTTATAGATCAATATAAATGATATGTTAGGCTGTGACAGTGGAGCTCATTTCAAACCTGAAACTCCCCCAAACAATAAAAATACATTTTACAATATTCTCAGGGTCTGGTTCAGTACCTGGGATTTAACAGATAACTTAATAATTATTGTTTAATTGATTTATATCCCTAGCACAAAGCATAATGCCTTATCAGTAACGACAGTCAAAATTGGCATTTCTTTAGCATTTTAAGGCATACAAAGTAATTTAGATAGAGTTCATTCATTTTCATCCTGTGAATTAGGCACTATAGCTAATATAAATATTCCTGTTTTACAGATTAGAAAAACTGAGGCTTGGATACTTCAAATGGTTTACACAGTTATATAGCTTATAGGCAGCAAGGTGGCGCAGTGGATAGACCATTGGGAATAGAGTTAGAAAGACATTTTTCTGAACTGAAATACAGTCTCAGATACTTAATAACTCTGTGACCCTGGGCAAGTGACTTAACTCTATTTGCTTCAATTCCTCATATATAAAATGAACTGGAGAAGGAAATGGCAAGCCACTCTAGTGTCCTTGCCCAGAAAACCCCAAATGGAGTCACAAAGAGTCAGACACAATTAGAAGCATGATTTAAGCCAAGTTTTTGCTGACTCCAATTCCTGTACAATTTCCACTACATTAAACTGCCTCTTGATACCTTGTACATACTGGGCACTCAAAAATGTTGGCTGAATTAAATAAAATCTTGACATTCAGGAGTGCTTAAATTTCTGGGTAACATGTCCAACATAATGGAGGAATAGGTATTTTTTCTAATCCTTACAATCTCTCAAACCTCTCCAAAATAGAAATTGTGTGGAAGAGATTAAGCAATTTCAGGTGCCTCCATGGGTTAGAACACCAAGAACTTAATTGAGGTTTAAAGAAATCATATGGGTTAATCCTTTACCCCTAACATGATTGCTCATACCCCATCCCATCTATCTCCTCTTTTACCATGCAGGCAAAGCTGTCCAAGCCAACCTACAGACTTATAAGAGAACTCAACTCTACTCCATGGTCCTCCCAGTGTCAGGAAAAACTAAAAGAAGCTTGTCCTGTCAAGGACAGCTGTGCAGAAGCACTCTGCAATGCAACCAAGCTCACCCAGACAACTGAAAACAGAGGGAACTGGGGTAGGACCCACGTTTGCTATTGTGGGTACTCCACTAAGGCTCAGCATACAGGTGGAACCAGTCCTCTCAACCCAGAAGGCACTAGGGTTGGAGACTGAGGCCTTTGAAATGTAGATTGCCCAAGAAAAGTGGAAGTTGAAATGATTTTGATACCTAGACCCTAGGAAAACCACAAAGGAGAGGAATCAGAAGGTGATCAATAGGGAAAAATAAGTGAGGAGTGAGGGAGACTGAAGTTACCAAAGATTTCAGAAGGAAGGAAAACTCAAAGACCCCAAGAATAAGGAGATAAAGAAACAGAGAAAATATTGACAACAGAAGGGAAAATAACCTCCAGATCATCCAAAAGAGTACAAACATTTTTAAATAAATATTGCAAGACAAAAGAAAATGAATTGGAGGACTTTGTGAATTCTTGAGACAACATGGTACCATAGCAGAATGTTCCTAAGTAGCTTAACAGAGAAAAAAAAAACAGAATTGTAAAAGCAGAATTTATGATGTGGATACAGAAATAATTGGCAGAATAAAAATAAACTTGTATCTATGGCGGCAAGTCTCACCAAGAAACAAGAAAAAATAACTGGTTAGTACTACAAATATACAAAAGTGGAAGACAGTCTGTAAGACAAACAAAAATAGGGGAGCTGAGATGGCTGAGTACAGGCAGCAAATCAGCCAAAGTCCCTCAATATTCTCCTCCAAACAACTTTAAATAACTCCTCAAATTACATTTTGAAGCAACAGAGAAAACAAAAAGTCAGAGTGATAGATTTTTATAACCTAAGAGAACTTTAGGAGATCAGCAGGTGGGAGCTGATTTGGAACATAGTAGCACCAGCTTTAGGGCTAGGAGGCAGCCGTGACGAAAGCAGCAGCAGCAATTTGGGGAGCTCTTGTCTCAGAGATGTGGGTAAGGGAGTTGAAAAATCAGTCAAGAAGAGATTGAAGGGGACAGGAAATCATTCATCCTAACCAATCTGGACTTATACCAAGAATATAAGGATAATTCAACATTTTTTTTAAAAATCAGTCATCATTCTCATAGTAAAAAATATGGTTATCTCATTAAGTGCAGAATCTTGACAGTCTAGCTTATTTTCTCTGCACAATGAAATCTTTTATATAGTGGTTTATACATCCACAGAGAACATACTTGTTGAAAATACAAAAAGAAATCAGACAGTTCTTGTAGCTAATTTTCTTAACATACCAAATCTTTAGAGTCACACAGTTGACTGATAAATGTGAAGAATATACCATTCTGATGTTTAGTATTTGTTAGTTACCAATTATTAAATTAAGTAGTAGTACCAGGGCTATCCAGATTCTAACATAAAAATTGGATGAAATTAAATCTAACAATTTTCTGGTCATATCCATTCATTTGTCATTAGTCATAGCCACCACTCAGAGAAGTGTTCATTACTGAAGGAAATATTATGAAATTGACTGGAAAGGCAGATTAGAACTAGATTGTCATAAGATTTGAATGGCATGCTCAAGTTTTGCAATTTATGAGTGGGGGAATTGACAATGAGGAACTCCTACATGCTAATGTGATCATACCTATATACTATGAACTTTACTTTGGGAAACATTTGAAGGGAGGGAGGGAAAATCTAGGAACTATGAAACCTATTAGAATTATAATGCAAATTTCCAGATGAGAAATAATGAGGACCCAAACTCAGGTGCTAGCAATGGAAACAGAAAGGGTGGTGTCAAGGTTACCTCGACAATTTCAGAAGGAATTGACAAATTATTGTTTGGGCATGGTGGATGGGGACAGAAGAGTCAAGGTTGACTCAAAGGTTTCAAAATGAGATGATTTTTTTTATTTCATCAGCAGTAATAGGAAAGTTAAGACAACAGGTAGGTTTTTGAGGGAAAAGATATGTCAGTTTGAGACATGTTGAATTAGAGATTTTTATGGGATAACCCAGTAGAAATACCTAACAGACTGTTGAACACACAGAATTAGAAATGTGTATTTGAGAGTCATCCATACAGAGATGATAGCTAGTGATGGGAATGAATGAGATTGTCAATGGAGACAATGTAGATAAAAAGAACAAAAGGGGTCATGGAGGGGAGTCACAAATAATAGAAGGAAAAAGGAATAAAAATAACTAGATATAAGAAGACTGAGACGAAGCAGTCAGAGAGGAGAACTCAGAGAAAGCACCATGGAAATAAACCTAGGAAGGAGATAATATCAAGAATCAATGAACAATAAATGGTGACAATTGTTGGAGAGAGGTCAAAGAGAAAGGGAAGTTAAAAAAAAAAGGACTGCATTTGTCAATGAGTAGGTCACTGGAAACTGTGGGAAAAGCGGCTCTAGTAGAACAGCACTGATAGAAGCTATCTTACAAGTGGTTAAGTAATTTGCATGAGGACTTGACAGGAATTCACAAATTCCCAATTAAAATAAGTCAAATAATTTATTTCACCTCTGGAGAAAACGGTGGAATCCTGATTATTATAGAGCTATGTCTGGTAGCCAATGGGAACAAAGGAACTGAGGCTAATTTTGTTTAAAAATTTTATAAAAGCAGAGAGGTAGGAGATTCTTTTTAATCTGATCAATAGGATTAAAGTGCATAAAAGTACAAAATTACTGTAATTTTGCTTAAAATTCTATAAGGAAACATCTGTGGGAAGATTCAGAGAAAAGGTAGTACAACTCTGTACCAGCTGCCTTGTCCATCTATGGATAACTTACCTGAAGCTGACTACAAGATTAGTGAGTACTTACCTGGAACCTCCATACCTTCGGAAATCTCAGCCACAGCTGCTCATTTTCCCACTCAACTTACCAGCTGTCATGCTCCCATATTGGTACCACTCGTTTTCCCCTCTTCTTTTTCATGCCCCCCCTTATCCCAGTAGAATATAAATTCTTTGGAAGTCAAGACCATCTTGTGTTCTTGTTTTCTAATCCCAGTGTTTATCACAGTGACTGAAACATACTAAGTGTCTGATAAATGTTCTATCATACATCTACTTATCTACCTCCCTATTTATCTATTGCATATTTCATCCATATCATGGGAGAAATTGGAGCATTATCATACACCAATATTTATATCTTAAGAAGTTGAAATGGAAGGTGTGAAGTGAAGGACAAAGAGGAACATTATCTCTGAAAGGGTTTTGAAATTATTTTCACTTCTACTCCTTTTCTCTTCTTTCTATACTTTTTCTTCCCTTCCTCCCTCCTGTTCTCTTCTTTGGCTCTCCTCCTCTCAGGATCACTGTCAATAAAAAAAATTGCCTATTTGAGTCAGGAGATAAAGAGAGAAGAAAAATATTTTTTGAATCATACATGTTTCCCCCAAACAGCCTTCATTTTAGGCATCACATACATGTTTTCAGGATTCCTGGGAGATTCTGCATAAATTATACCATATCTAGAACCATGTGCTTTGGCTGAGAAGTCAACAGTATGATGAAGGCTTCAAGCTGCTTTAATGCCTGATAAAGATAAGACCGTTGGCAAAGGAGTTGTGGTTGCCAAAAAGAGTTATGTACCTTATGTTCATATTAGTGACAATAGAAAATTTGGTATGCTCCAATACATTGCAATGTGACCAACAATTAAATCTGTAAGAAGAGACAGCCTGCTGCTGTCCTTATTAGAATTTGGAAGTTATAGAATGTTAGAAAGAATCTCATAATAACCTAGCACAATTTTCTCATGTTATAGATCAGTGGCTCTCAACCTTCCTAATGCCGCAACCCTTTAATACAGTTCCTCATGTTGTGGTGATCCCCAACCATAAAATTACTTTTGTTGCTACTTCATAACTATAATTTTGCTACTGTTATGAATCATAATGTAAATATCTGATATACAGATTGTATTTTCATTGTTACAAATTGAACATAACCCACAGGTTGAGAACCGCTGTTATAGATGAAGAAACTGAGGCCACAAAAGGAAAAAAGCATGCTTCAGGTCCCACGTAAGGTTAGTGGCAAAAATGGAATTCAAATTCTGTTTTTCCAACTCCAGTGCATTTTTCTGAGTCTGATATCATATTTCATTGGGTTGACACCAGAAAGGCTGTAAGTTCTACATTCCAAACACATTTTTATACATATGGTGCAAATGGAAAAAAAAAATGTTAGATCTGAAGCAAAAGGACCTGAGTTCAAATCCCAGCTAACTACATTGAGCAAATCAACTCATCTCTCTGGGCTTTACTTTCCTTATATGCAAAAGGATGAAGTTAGGCCAAATGGCCTCTAAGTTCCTTCCAGCTCTAATCCTATAACCTATACATCTTAAAACGTATCCTTTGTATCCCTACTCTTCTGTATTTACACATTTCCTTTCCAGGTACTATTTACATAATACTCAGGTCATCTCTGCTTAAACTGGTGAAGGACTACAATATAGACGTTAAAATGCTTCTAAAGTACCTACTCTATGATGAGCACTGGGAGAAGGTGACATGGCACCATGGAAAGAGCACTGCCTCCTGACTCTTAGGAACAGGGTTTAAATCTCTGTTCTGTCACTACCTCACCACCTATGAGGCTGCATGGAATTCACCTTCGCCTCAACTGTCAAATGAGAGAATAAAATTAACTGGCCTCTAAGGTCCACTCCAGTTCTAAATATATTATCCCATGATCCTATGTGGAACTTACAAAGACTGAAGATGCAGTCTCTGTCCTGTTTTCTTGAAAAGTAAAATCTAGTAGTAAGTAGTAGTAGTAGTGTCATTGTTCAAGTAGTAGTGGTAACAGTAGTAGCAGTAACTCTGCTTCCCAAATACTATGCTAATCATTTTACAATTATTACAATCATTTTACAATTTATAATTATTACATATTACAATTTGATTCTCACATCAGTCTTGAAAGGTAAGGGCTATCATTATCTCCATTATACAAAGAATGAAACTGACACAAGCAGCAGCTAAGTGACCTGATTGGGGTCATAGAGCTAGTAAATGTCCAAGGCTAGATCTGAACTCAGATTTTAGCTCTAGGCCCAATGCTCTACCCGTTGAGTCACATAACTATCCCCTACTAAAAGAGTATGACACCAAAACAAATAATTATAATAGAAAAATGTGAATTTTAATTAATTTCTTTATGTGAAAGAAATGACATGCAAGTAAGATCCATTCTCTTCCCTTCCCTCTCCTTCCCTTCTCTTCTTTTCCTTTCTCTTCTCTTTTCTCCCTCTCTGCTCTCCTTTCATACCTACTCAGTCAATGTGCTGAAATAAATGCCCTGATTATAATAGCTCTCTCAGCCTTTTGGCCTCTGTGTATTAGCCTCTGTGACCTCTTCCCCTTCATCACAATAACTTAAAACCAAGAGTCACTTTCAAGATTAAATTACTTTTACCTATACCAGAATCCCCCTGGTAAATCTACCTCAATGCCGAATTAGTGAACAAAGTTGAGGTAATAGAAAAATTCTAATACCAAAAGGTATTAGATCTAATTTGGTATCTAATACCAAAGGGCATCTATCCATGACACAATTGCTTGCTATAGCCGAATCTCCATTCTCAGGTTCATAACTCTAAAAATTTCCTAAAGAAGTGTTTTATTAATAGCTAGGGTCTCACTCTAAAAACTAAAAACACAAAGTGAATGATACCACATCATTTGAGGAAGGACCTAGTACTGCATGAATTGGATATACAGGAAGAAAATGGAGAGAGGTTTAGGACATGGAATACTATCCCAAAACTTAAGGCTCATATAGAAATTTCTAGAAATTCCAAACAGAAATATGAATGAATAGCCAGAGCATCTAGGATAAAGGGTGGAATTGCTGGGGGGAGGGAGGGGAGAGAAGGAGATGAATGAGAGAGACAAAGTCAAAATGGAGAAGGGGCACAGAAAGAATGGGTGACACTAAAAACTGACTCTCTCTCTCTCTCTCTCTCTCTCTCTCTCTCTCTCTCTCTCTCTTTCTGTCTTTGTCTCTGTCTCTCTCTGTCTCTCTGTCTCTCTGTCTCTCTTACATTTGTGCCTATATCTTCCTGGCTGTAGCAAATGCCTTAGATCAAAAATGTCAAACTGATGGGCAAACCACCTGTAGAATTCCCCAGTGTGATCAGAACCAGATTAAAATGCAATTGGGAAATGCTTACTAAATAAAAATACAGTATAAATAATGTTAATTTGTGGCCTTCAGGGATCTATTTCTTTTTGAGTTTGATAACATCACTTTAGATAACATTAGATATCTCAAAGACACTTAGTCCTCTCTCCCCTCAATATTCTTGGGCCTTTTGCCTCTTGACCACATATCTACTCCCATTCCACCTTGGCCCCAGTGGTTCCCCACCCTCATCTATAGGGGCATTGTGACATACTTAAAGACATATAGGGCCCAGAAAGTATAGGTAAACTTCAGAAAACCGAACTGGTATCAGATCTACTCCATTCTGTGATGTGTGTGTTGAAGGAAGGCATCAGGAAGTGTAAGGTCACAACAACTTGAGCAGAGGTACAGCCTATTGAGGAGGTCTCTTCTCTCTTTAGCTTCAATTGCTATCATGGCTATTATTGCAAGACACTGTTACAATGCCATGTTTAGTGTTTTAGCTTATGAAGGGAAAGAACTATCTGTATAGTGTGCTCAACTGTGTAAATTTAAACTTTATAGTTAGTGATGTGACTTAAGGTCACCAATGGTCAGACATTGAGATACTCAATAGAATGTTTCATCTTTGTCAGCATTAAGTGGGGTCATTGTTCTCTTTTCTGAATGTTTATGAAGTGCTAAAAAGCCCTCAGCACTTTAGAGAATGGAAAAGTAGGTGGTATATTCTCCCATATTCTGAGGAAAGAACAATTTTCCCAACAAAAAAAGCAACTTTTTCTAACCTGAAGGCCCATCTCATCTTTGGGGGATCATTATTAATGCACCCCTTTTTAGAAGATGAAATAATCAACGATTAATTATTCAAAGAATTTAATGATGCACAATATCTGTTATATTTCCAAGTATGTTTCCACTTAAACATATGCAAATAATTAAAGCAATAGTATATAAACCAACCCTTAACTTTGAATTATAATATATTTGAAATTTGTTGTTTTAATTTTTCAAAATCAGAAGCATCAAGGGAATCATTCCTGAAGCAATATGTTCCTTATCCTGATATTTCACTTATATCTTAAAGAGTTTTAGCAAAAGGAATATATTTTATGACTTTTTCCCCTAGAAATAGCAGATAGTTTTTGAAAAATCTTCAAGATTACAAAATTAATTTAAATGCATTTCATTTTAAAGCAATTGGCAGTAGTTCCTTAAAATGGTATATTTTATTAACTTTAGTACTAAGATTTTATTAAATACTAAAAAATATGAAAAAGATTGTTACCATACTTAAATATTATTCATGTATGTTATGGAAATAAGGATTCTCAAAGCACACATAACCACTGAAGAAAAACCACTATTATTAGAGAATTAGTATATCCCCCATAATTAAAATTTTGAATGATCAAATGTTTGCATAGATACATATTTCTTAAATATTTAAAATGTCAGAATTATCTCAAATCTTATGTTAAGCAATTTGTTATATTTTCCAGATAGCAATTCATTTTAATAAGCTCTACTAAGAGTGGATGAAACAATTGAAAATTCGTCATACAAAATGTCTCCCTGTTAACTCCAAAAACTACCAGTTCTATGTGTGGTGGCAGATTCATAACTAGATTTTTTTTTTTGCTTCTGTACTAAATGGCATGAACAGGTCCTAAATTTAGATGTGGAAAGGATAAGGCTGGGCAGAGCTAAGGCAAGAAGAACTCCCCTGGCATAAGGCTTACCCAATACCTAGTAGTGCAGCTTGACAGAGTGACTAAGGTGTTGGATTTGGAGTCAGGAGGATCTAAGGTCAAATCTTGCCTCTGAGAATTACTAGATGCATGACCCTAAACAAGTTACTTAACCTTTCCAGGGATCTCTCTGGAACCAACTCTGGAAGTATGGGGAGAAAGAAAGTGACTTTGTAAGTTACTTGTAAGGGAAATGGGCTCCTCACCATGTCTTTGACTTGCATTCCTAGAGAGTTGAGAGAATTTCCCATTGGGTGAAACCATGACACCTCTCTCTCTCTCTCTCTCTCTCTCTCTCTCTCCCTCCCTCTCTCGGTTAGAGAGAGAGTATTTTTCTAAGTTGTATAACTTCTCTGGTTTCTGCTTGCTACTGTTTGAACAAATGGTTTTACTCTTTCACTATTTGCCATGCTCTTCTATTTACTAGCAGTTGATACAAATGTGTCAAACTCTGGATTGTAAATTAAAAGGCTCTCCCCTTTAAATGATAGTGACCAGGGAAGTCAGAGGCTTTTGTTTTGAACCTAAATATCATGTCCTAAATCAGCAATATTTAGGGTATGAGAAATATAATTTGGGGTAGCTAGGTGGCACAGTAAATAGAGCACTGGCCCTGGAATTAGGAGGACCTGAGTCCAAATATGACCTCAGACACTTAACACTAGCCATGTGACTTTGGGCAAGTCACTTAACCCCAATTGCTCCTATGTAAAAGGCAAAAATAAATATATACATATATAATTTTAGTCTAGTGGTCCCTTTGCTCTCTTCAAGGCAGTAATAGGAGTCACTCTTGAAGAGAGGAGGTAGGATTCTAGACCTATTAACCAGTGTCTCCCTTGAGCCTCCTGTCCCATGTGGATATGAACATGGGAACATACCTGGTCATAATCTGGTAGCCACCTTCTTAAACAATTCTTGCTAATCTGGTGAAAGACTTCAAATTCTCACACCATGCTCTAAATTTTAGCACCCTAAAACAAAACCCCAGGTGTCTCTCACCCAAGTTATGACTCTAGCTAGTAATTCATTTGACCACATTTCTTTCTATATTTCTGAGTGACCTACAGGGTAGTCTAACATAAGAAAAAGTAGTGGTTGGGAAGAGAGTATGGAGGCCACTTTTCAAACCTTCAATGTGCTACTTTTCCTTGAGGTATGTGGAGTTCAACCAATCACAGATTATCTGGTTTGTCTTTTCACCATTAAGTGATTTTTTTAAACTTTTAACTACTGTATGAGACTGAATTTCCTGCTAATATTTGGTACAGAGTCTAAGGCTTTATCTGTAAGGTCCAGCTCTCTGGCTGACTTATGATGGTACTCCCACACTCAGAGAGCTACCAGCACCATCCCAAATGATGACATAATTACCCAGAAAATTAGCCACTATTTATCTTTTCAAGTGGCACATTTAACTGTGAACTTCAAAAGGAAGCAAAGGCACAATTCTTTCCCAAGAAGCAAATGGGGACCTTTGACTTCCTGCAGATATACAGAGTAGACAAGGTAAGTCTCAGGAGCATTTCACAGAATTCACAGAAAGTTAAGTTCACAGTTCCTATCCATCAAAGGCATTCTTTCACTTGATGATTAGCCTAGGTTTGATATTTAGTCAATCCTTTTTGAAAACAGATCCCAAAGGCTAGAAATTCATTTCCTGGTGTGGTCCTTCAGAATCCCTGCATGCAGATGGAGCACTTTGGGGATTCTACCATCTGGTTGTGTTGGGAGACATCTGGGCTTACAAAAAGAGAAAACTTTTTAAGTGCCTCTGTTGAAAATTATTTATTTTGGATTCTATTGATGCCAGTGGAGTTTTCAGCAGTGTTGGAATGCTTTAGAAGAGAATACTTTATTAATGATTTATCAGTTGGAAGGAAAGCTATAAATATTTAATTGTCTTTAAATGAAACACAGTTAAAACATCACAGTTCTCTTCTTCATTGTTAAGCTGCCACTGACATGGATTAGAACCAGGTTGACAGTTTCTTCCACTGGGCTTGCTTGCTGTGACTGCCTCAGAGGACCAATCATTTCTCCTCTCAATGGCTGGTACCAGCAGTAGGCTCAAGCATAGACTTGGTAATAAAACAGTTTACAGAGGAACAAACATTTCACTTTATGGAGACAAATGTTTCTTAAGATACAATTCATTTTAGCTCAGTGACTGAGGAAAAGAAAGGTAGTTTTCATTTAATTAAACCAACAAACATTGCATACATCAACTGTCCCTTTGACCATTTGCTAGCAAGAGTGGAAGCAGGAGTAGGCACTGTGATTCAGAAAGGTAGAATTTATTCATGACAGCTTGATTGAACTGGGCAGATGACCTCAATGGCCTGTCCATTCAATCCTTTGTCACCTTTGCTCCTTCCTCCACATTGATTATGGAAGGCCCTCACCCTCTACTCCTTCTGTACACACACATCCCACCCTTCTTTCTCTATCTTGTCTTTCTTCCTCCTAGATTTCATTGCCTCACCATTTCATTGGATCATGCTGTAGGAGCATAGATTTGAGGCTATAAGGGACTTCAGAGATTATCTAATCCACACTTCCATTTCATATATGAGAACAAAACTCCCTCCTCCCACCTCAGTATGTTTTGGAAGGTCTCTCTTTTCTTTTAGACTTTTAAGGGCCTTGAAAATCGTCGTGGACTCAATAGCATTTGAATATATTTACATTTCTTCCACCTTTTACTCCTC
>CM053583.1:364213503-364234717 GCA_028627135.1 Pseudochirops cupreus | reverse complement strand
ACACATATATAAGCATAGAGAGAGAGAGAGAGATGTATACATATAGGCTGTATGTGTGTATACCACTACTTTCTCACTCTCCTCAATCTCACACCTGCCAGATGATTCTTCTCATGATTCCATTTGCATCTTCTTTCCAGTGTCACTAGAGTTCCCTAGTCCACTGCCTTTAATCTATAAAATTAAAGTAGCGTGAACAAGATAGTGTCTGAGATTTTTTAACACTCTAAGAGTTCAAAATTTTATTGTCATATGAACATTTTCTTTGTATTCCAAATGTCAATATCCATGGCTTGCCTTTTTTCCCCTCAATAACAAGTTGGCTAAGAAGCAGAGGTTGGTGAGTCAGAGCCAATCCACTCATCAGTAAAAGGGAATGCCTAATGTGGAAATTATACTTCCCACTGCAAATTAGAAATTCTTCCATAATTTATAACCTTAAAGAATTGCCTAGAAAGGCCTTGAAATGTTAAATGATTTGCCCATGATCTTACAGCTAGTATATGGGAGGTAGTTGAACATAGGTCTTCCTAACTCCAAAACTGGACCTCTATCCACAAAGCCACATGACCTGTGATTGAACCTTGTAGGCACATTAAAACTGTCTGTTGAACTGAATTGAATTCCAATTTTCTTCTCTGTTTTTTTTGCCTTACTTTGTTCTTTTAGCCTTTAAAAGACTTGGAAAATATGCATTAGGTGGTATTTTGAAATAACTTTTTCAAAGTTCAATCTATTTTTTTTTCCTTCTGAAACAACCAACGTACCTAGAAGTTGAGAAACGGGGGCTTAAAACAAGGGCTAAATGTCAGGGCACATTACCCCTCCCCCAAACTTCTGAAAAAAAAATCACAAGGAAGGAAAAAAACCCTTTATATAGAGAATGTATTTTTAAAGTTAGAAATATAACTATCTGAAGCAGATGGCATTTCTTTGACTGTATCCCTAGAAAAATGAGTTTGGGACCTTCCCTCCCCCCAAAATATCATCTCCTCTGCTTCCCTATTTGATTCTTTTCCAGAATGATCCAAGAATTTAAACTGAAAAGAATCCCCAAATATCATCAATACCTTACCTTTAAACTAATTAATTACTAAAAGTATTAACATTTGTTCAAATTTACATTTAAATTATTGTATGTAACTAAAATATATGTTCAAATTTTCATTACTCTGCCTTTCTTGTTGGAGTAGAGGGTAATGCACATCCGTGCGCCCTCATAAAAGCTTTCCCTTAAATGGGTGGCATTCCTTAAAGTATGATTTACTTTGTAATTATGAATCCATTTGTTTCACTTAACATACTGAAATGAGTCTCCTTTAAGCACATGCTAATGGTTAGCTTTAAAAATGCAGCAATAATCTATTTAATAAACCCAAGTGCCTGATGAAGCTGACAGTGATGTTCTTGGAAAGGATAACAAGAATAACCAGCTTGGCGGAGTCAGTCACGTATCTTTTAGAAGGGGGTGGGGCGCGCGGCGTGATAAGCCTGAGCGGAACGAGCATTTTATTTTATTTGCATGATCCCAAGAGCCCTATGCCTTCAGTGGGCTGATTTGACTCTCATGAAAATGGTTGTCCCCCCCATAATTGAAATGGAGCTCATTATGATTCACTAGATTTGGTCTTCCCGCAAGGAGAGAGACAATTGCTAGAGATATGACATGAGTAAACCACACCCAGTACAAGACAGACCGGCCATAAGGCCACAGTATGGACTGTTTGCTCTAGGTAAACAAAGCTGGTAATGTAGGAAATAGCATCCATGGACCAAATTCTACTACACCCAGGAGGCTAGAACTAGTACTTGGTGAAAAGCACAGACAGAATGATAGAGGCTACCTCCAGAGGTGAGGGATTCCATGTCCCTAGAGGTCATTACACATGGCTGGATGGCTGCTTGTCAGGGATGTTGGGGGCTGGGGGGGGGGGAGAATCCCTGTTTAGATATAGATTCAGATATAGATATATTACTGGACCACTTTGACCTTGCCTTTGACCTCTGAAATTCTATGATTATATGATCCTGCCAGGCTTTCTCTTCAGCCTGAAATTCTCTGCCTCTTCATCACCACTGCCTGACTTCCTTAAAATCCCACCTTTTATAAGAAATCTTTCCTCCCACTCCCCTGTAAGGCTAGTGCATTTCCACTGAGATTATTCAGATATAGATATAGATGTATGTATATGTATATGTGTACATGTATGTGTACATGTGCATGTGCATGTGTGTGTGCATATGCTTGTGGATGTAAATATAGATGTGTGTATGTATGTGTGTGTATGTACATGTGTACGTGTATGTATGTACATGTGTACAAGTGTGTTCATGCTTGCATGTAGCCTGTAATGTGCACTGTATGTAATGTATATTTATAATACACGTGTGTCCTATTTAAATATAGCTATTTACATGTCTCCCCCCACCTCCAATGAAATTTAATCTGTGGGCCTCAGTTTCCTCATCTGCAAAATGAGGGGATTGAATTGTATGATTTCTAAAGTCTCTTCCAGCTCTTGCTCCTAAGATTGAAAGTTTTTCCCATTAATATTTACATTTTACATTATACTTGTTTGTGTGTGTATTCTATAGATAAATTATGGATAAATTAATAAATCAATAACCAACAGATAGACTTTTTTTTAACAATAACGTTCTGGTGATGCCTCCTGCATGAAACTGAGATTCAGTAGCTCAATACCTATGGGTCTGGGCAAAGACCTTCCAGACTCTCCCTCCTCAACCTCTGGTAGAGTTTTGCCCTCATCTTTGTGATCAAAGTGCTTATGGAAACAAGAATCAAGAGGAGCAAGGAAGCTGCCATTATAGTAGGCGGGAAGTCCCCAGTATCAGCAGGGAGTCCTGAGTCAGGAGAGTGAGAAACAGCAAATGACTTTATTACCCTCCACCACAACTCCTGTCTTCTCATGCCCTTCTTTCCAGAGAAGGAGACTGTTCTTCCTTGGGAGGTACTTACTTTTGTTTTAAAATATTATGTGACCAGAAAGAAGAGATATGAGAGGACGCCCCAATCCACCGCTTGACCAGAGGTGGAAGATCCATAGGAGTTACATACTCTATACATGTTTTCAGACTTTTTCAATATATTTACCATTTGGGCTGATCTTTCTCCTTTTTTCTTTGTGTTGTATTTTATCCTTTTAAAATGTTATTATTTGGGATGGCTCTCACAGGGGGTAGGGGGAGGATGTTATGGAAAACTATAATGATATTAAAAACTAGAAGATATCAATAAAAATATTTTAAATAATAAATTTAAAAGTTTATGTTTTTTCTTAATCCAGCAACTATGATAAAAATGTTGTTGACCAATACAATTGCTAAACTTGTTGGGGAAAGTGGAGGAGGTAGCTGACAGAAAACCTGGAAGAGAGGAAATGTGAATTACTGGGATTTATTTCTACAAAATCCAACTTGGTGCTTCCAGAACTTTGAGTTTGAAGAGGTTCAAAGAGGCAAGGATTAAGAGAAATGATAAATTGTTTGCAGAAGTAGTCTAATACCCGCATGTGAATGTTAGACACGGAGAAAGTAACAGCCACTTTTTCCCCTTTGCCTTGAAAGCCTACACTGAGCTTGAAAGAAAAAGCCATGCCTCTGAAGGTGTTGCTAAGGAAGTCCAGGTAACAAGAATAAAGGGGGAGCTAATTAAATTAGCATGCTCAATGGGTCTCTGGCTCAGTGGATGACTGATAATTCAGTCCACCTATCTGAACAATGCTATCAAGTAGTTTTATCATTGAAGATTTTCATCTCCTATTACGAAGATATTGGAAGTGCTTGCATAAGATACCACAGGCACATTTACAGCATGATATAAGGCTAGCTTACTAAAAATAAACTGCTGTGTTTCATTAGCAATACTGAGATCCAAAGGAAAACCTTGTGATTCCTATTGGAATTAGAATAGAGGTGATATGCTTACAATGTAACACAGGATAAACCCTTCCTCTTATTGACTAACACCTATACACAGTGGTGCTTTCCCATTGGCTCGTAGTTGGAAGGATGTTGTATGTGCATGTAGTGAGAGACAGGCGCCAATGTCACTGGCAGGGCAGCAACAGCAGAGATGATTTCCTGGTATCCTGCGCAGAAAACAGAGGCTTCATAATACTTGCCTGCATGGCTGTCTATTGTGAAAACTCCTGTGACTCTATTTCTGACAAGCCTATAATCACAAGATAATGTGCAATGTGTAGCCTTCCATGCAAGAGGGTGGCGTTCTTATTGACTTACTGTCAAGCAGCATCTCTTGTGGCCTCTATGACATATAGAGGGTGCTTTGGGGAGAAGGAGAGCCGCTGAAGGCAGAATAAGAAAAGGACAAGGCTGTGGCTGGAGGGGGGAGGCAGCATGTAAAAAAAAAGGAATAAATAGGAAGAAAAGACAGACTGAGAAAGTAGAATGAATGATTAAGAATGAAATGGAGAAGGATGGAGGAAGGTGTCATCATCTCTCCCAATTATGCCCCTTTTTCTCCACTCATAATCACCAACCTTTTACAAGCCCTTACCACTCCTGTCTGGACTATTTCAACAGCCTTCTGATTGGTCTTTCTGCCTTATTCTCTTCCCATTCCAATTCATCTGTATCAACAATGCAGTATTCACTATGCCTACAGTCACTATAAGTATGCTGATTTGGTTATTAATCACAAAATGTAACAGGCTCTCTAAATGGGAAATATAGCTAGAGCACTCATTTAAATAACAGAAAACTGAGTCCCAAAACCAGAAAGTCAAAGCCATCATAGTAGTTATGAAGTTGGCACATGTAGTTAATGTAGTAAACACCCACATTCTCAAGCCTTCAAAACAGGACAGGCTACCTCAGGCAAAGATCCTCCTCTCCTCACTCATGCAACTGCTCAGTGTCCAGGCAGCTTGCTCCCAGAAGCTCTGGCCCCTCACAGTTCCTGTCCCTGGTAGTCCTCAGCAGGAGTCCTTAGCAGAGATTCTGGCTGGCTTAATAAGGAGGAAGTTTGCACCACAACTGCTGTCACTGCTTCCAGTCACCACGGCACAAACGCTAGCTTGGTTCTGTCTTTCTCTTGCTCCACCCCTTCCTGCTACATCAGCAAGCTCGAGGGGCATGGAAGATCTTCAAATCCCAGTATCGTTACAACCTCCACCTACCTACTAAAGTGCAGATCTGACCACATCAGCTCCCTTCTAGACAATAATAACAACTATATGTATATAGAGCTCCTTAGATGCCAGGCATCATACTAAGTACATTACAATTATTATATCATTTGACCCTCACAACAATCCTGGGAGGTGGGTGCTATTATTATCCCCATTTTACAGATGATGTAACTGAGACAAGCAGAAGTTAAGTGACTTGCCTAGGGTCACTCAACTACTTAGTCTCTGACACCATATCTGAACTCAAGCCTTCCTCACTTGAGGCCCAGTACCCTAGCTGTTCCAGGTTCATAGTAATTTCATGTTGTTTCCGACATTAGAATGTCAGCTCCTTGAAAGCAGACACTGTGTTGTTTTTCAACTACCTAGATTAATACTGCCATTATTCTCTTCACACTAACCATCCAAATTGTCCTTCTGACATTTTTCATATATCCAATGTTCTTTCCTAATGTCATATCTCTGTGTATTATATAACATACACTTATAGTAACTGTATATGTGTATATCTATATACAGAAATATATAAATGTTCCAGGAAAATAAAATGTGTGTGTGTACAGAATATATACACGTGTATATGCAGAGTCATGTGTGTAGGTAGATAAATAAATGAAAGACAAAAAAGAGAGAAGGAAAGAGAGAGAGAGATTGCCGGAGGCAGCTAATTCTCACGATCAAGATGTGTTCTCGGCAGGAGGAGCTGAAGGCTTTCAGTCTGCCTCCTTATTTAATAATAACTCATTAACTGTTCACCAGTCAGGGTTGATTTCTCCTGTCAGAGGCATTCCCTTTAAAAAAAATATTTAAGTCAGTTAATGTCTCCATTAGATGTCTTTGGTTACAGAGAGAAACCACTGACCATCAATTTATTGATTACAGGCTAGCCTAATTAATACATTGATTATTAATTACCCAGAAACTCTTATCTCTCAGGCTATTTATTTGTCTGGAAGGAAGGAGGGAAGGAAAGAAGGAAGAATGGATGAAGAAAGTAAGGAAGGGAGGGAAGGAGGGAGAAAAAAGAAAGAAATTTACTGTCGCTAAGTTTTCATTTTCCCACAGCAATGTCCTGTACTGGGATAGATCAGGAGCTTTTCTAAAATGTGTCATCTTTTTGAGACATGTGGGGAATTAAGAAATTATTTGTCTAGAATCATAGAGCCAGTGTGTGTCAGTGGCATAGGGAATAGAGAGGTGGCCCGAGAGTCAGAAAGACCTGGGTTAAAGTCCTGCTTCTGACACACATACGTACCCAGTGTGTGATTGATATAGACAGAGATAGAGATAGATGTGTGTGTGTGTGTGTGTGTGTGTGTGTGTGTGTGTGTGTGTGTGTGCTATTGTTGTTGTTTGTGAAGGGAAAGATGAGCAAGTAGGGAAGTCAGGAAATCAGTGATCCAAAATGGTCTATGAGCCATGAAGGAAGCTAGGGATTCTAAGAGGCAGAAGTGACTTTCAGGCATGAGGGATGGGTTGTTGTGTATGGGGAATAGGAAGGAAGACAATTTGAATGCAAAGAATAGTGTGTATGGGGTGTGGGAGGGTGGGGAGGTTAATGTGCACTGAGCCTTGAAAAGTAGGATCAAAGGATCATAGTTAGAACTTGAAGGGACCTTAGAAATCATTTCATTTAACGTTTCATTTTATAAATGAAGAAACTAAGCCCTAAGAAGTGAGGTGATTGGTCCAGAGTTACAAGGCATTGAAGGAGAATAAAATTATGTGCATGCCAACTGTAATAAAATAGAAGAGCCTGGGATCTGCCTTATATGTCTGTTTTGAAGTTAAGTCTTCTGAGTTAAAGTCCAATGCTCTTTCTACTGTATTGGGCTAACTTCTAAGGCTGAAGCCAGATTTTAAAGGGCTCTGAAGAGCAAACTGTGGAATTTGTATTAGACACTAAGACCAGTTGTGATGGTTCCTGATTAGGGAAGCATTGTTGTCAGACTTGTGTTTTGAGAAAATTATTTTGCCAGGTGCATAGAGCAGAAGTGTCAAACATGCAGCCCTACTGGCTTCAACAGTCCTGAGTTGCAAGAATCAGACTAAAATGCAATTATGAAATATTTGAAAAAATAAACAAAAATATAACAGAACAGAAAATGTTAACACAAAGAGTCAAAGGTGACTGAAACAACTCATAACAACAACAGCTACAACCACAACCAAAACATTTGCAGAAATAGATAGCCTTAGGCTCAGTTATTTTTTTATCCAATGTCGATTTGCAGATCAAACAACCCCTCTACATATTTTGGGCGCTCAAGAAATCAGTGAAACCTGCATATGATGCCAGGCACATTATGAGCATTAGTAGATTTAACAAACTCTCAATCATATTTAAGTAAAAACACATAGACTAGATAATATCAAAGACATTTTGAGAAAATGTAATCCCCACCAATTCTGCACCAGCACCTATAACATCCAACAGGAATTCTAAAAAAACACAATTGAATTTCATATTTGGACCTGTGAAATTTCAAATGGTAGGCCTTTGTTTTGTTTTTATGTTACTCTGTCTTCAAAAGTGGAGAAATTCCTAGTCTCATGTATATTATTTCCATTTCATTCAAATTAATTAACATTTATTAAATGTTTCCTATAGATTATGTAGGTACTGGGGTTACAGTGACAAAATTGAAATGGCCTGTCCTCAAAGACAGGTTGACTTTCTATTGAGAAGCACAACATGTATGAAGATATGTAAACACAAGGTAATTTGAATGCAGAAAGCTCTTAACCGACTTAGAGGAATCAGGAAAGGCTTTCTGAAGAAGGTAATACCTGAGCCAAGGTTTAAAGAAAGCCAGGTATTATAACTGGCAAAGACATAGAGGATGTATATTTCAGTCAGGGGAGGGGATATGTGTGTGTGTGTGTGTGGACAACTTATGTAAACATACAGGAAATGCAATGTCAAGGGCAGAGAAGTAATAATTCAGTTTGGCTGGAACACAGTTTGTGATTCAGAGTATCAAAATAAGAAATATGGCTAAAAAGGTGTTCAGACAATGGTGGTTTTAAAATGTTCAGGTTATAGCTCTTATACAGTAATCCCTTCCATATCACAGGGGTTAGAGACATGGCACCCCTGCAATCTGGAAAATCTGCATAAAATTTTTGGCTTTCCCTTCTTACCAGAGAGGTCTGAATTTTCTTCTTTTTCTTTTATGAGGTGTTTACAGTACCTTATTGTAAACTTTGGGTTAAGAGTTTGTTCATATGCCCTGTGTCATCTCCTGAGCCTTCACAGGTTGTCTTCGGCTTCTGCAAAACTCCCCCAAAATTCCTACTTTATTTCTTATGCCAACCCACAATATATTGAAACTGCAATGGGGAAAGTTGCAATGTAGAAGAGATAACTGCCTGATCCTAGGTTGGACATTTAGAGCTAAGAGTCACTTCCACAGAAACAGTGATCAAATGCATGAGAGTTCATAAGAGCACCAAGCAAGGGAATGCAAAGAGAAGAGGAGATAGGAGAAAGGTAGAAGAGAGCCCTGAAAAATATCTACTCTAATGGAGCAGGAGTTAGATAATGATACAACAAAGGAAATGGCTAAGAAGAATTCATCAGGTAGGAGGAGAGAGGGGTTAATAGAAGCCAAGGGAAGAGAGAAGATACAGGAGGCAAGGATAGTAAATAGTGCCAAAAATCTGCAGAGAAATCAAGGAAGATGAGAACTAAGAGAAAGACATAGAATTTGGCACTTAGTAACTCTGAGGGAGAGCTTTGGGAAGAGTAAGTTAAATTGATGGTAGATTATAAGAAATCAAGAAGCAAATTGGGGATCAGGAAGTGAAAGAATGATTCCCAGTCTTGATATTAGGAGGAGTAAAAGATTTTACCTAGTTTTAGTTCTTAAACACATTTTTCTGACTCATCAAGTGTATGGAAGAGGAAGGGAGAGAGAGGAAGAAGGAGATAAAGAAAGGGAAAGAGAGATAAAGAAAGGGATAGGGAGAAGAAGAGAGGAGATGGAGAGGAAGATGGAGGAGAGGGAGGGGGAGAGGGAGAGAGCAATGCAAAGAGGGAGGGAATGAATAAAAGAGAGCGATTTGGGCGATAGGTACCAATGACAGTAGGTGATAGCAGGTGTGCGCTTCAAGTAGACAACACAGAAATATATTTATTAAATGAATTGAAGTATTCTGTCAACTTTTAGTGTTCAAAACCTTTCTGACATTGCCTTAAGCATGTTATGATTTCCCGTGGAGGGAACAAATAACAGCTTGCCTTCTTGAGAGCAAAGAACAAACTGTATTTGAGTAAACCCATTTGGTTTATAGCTCTCTGCTCTCCAGGCAACAAGCTGCTTGTCTTTTCCTTGGAGAAAGCTTAGAACTTGATAAGTTAGATGTCAGCGATAATTAGCCAAAATGGCAGCTTAAGGCCCAATAGAAAGAGAAAAGGAGAGAAGGAAATGTTTTGAATTATACCTGGCAGAAATATTTGCCATGCCAGCAATGCTAAAGTTCTACCTTTCATGCAGAGTGGAAAATAACATCCATAAATTATGCATGGATAACACTATTACAGTAATAAGCTTAGTCTAGTTTGGATTACTGTACAAGCAATAAACAAAAGTTAGTTTGGGATGGGGAGAGAGAAGTTCAGTGAAATTCAACATTTTCCAAATAGTCAATGGGAGAATATATTCCCTTTTTCCTCTATTTATTTTTGTCATTATGAATTTTTCTTAATTTTTACTGGGGGAAAATGTGCATATATGCATGTGTATATACATATAAATGGATATCATGTGTGTTTGTGTGTGTTTGAGTGTGTGTGCATTTGCATCACCAGGAAAATATATGATAGGAAGAAAAGATATATTAGTCATGCAGCAGGGTGGAGGATGACAGGTAAACAATCTACATGCTACACAAGGATCTTTGTGAAATCAAGTGAAAGATAGGAAGGCCTCTATCATGTCAGATGTATCCTCTGTAGTTAACTTGCTGGAGTACAAGAGTCTCATTGCATGGGCAGATAGGAAATTGATATCTGAATCATAGGAGGAAATATCCAAATCTATGAGATTCTGGATCTTTTAAAATATATCCAGTAAAATAAAATTTCTTATTAAAGTATCTATAAGATACTTTTTGGGGGAACTGTTAGACTTGTGATTCAGTTAAATCATATGTAGACTTTTTTTTTTCCTGGAAAGAACATAGAATGTTGGGCACGAAAAAAATCAACAGACAGCTGTGTGAAACCACTTTTATCTGTAATGAATATGGAGGAAATCCCATTTTGGATGGTTCTGATTCCAAAGTTGAACATTTGGCATGGGTGTTGAATTCCATTTTGCTCTACATTTCTTTTAACAGACACCTTGAGTTGTATTTTGAAACAACTGAAATGACAGAAATTTGTAACCATCCCCCATTCTTTAACCATGTGAGCATTTAAAATAGCTACAATTAATGTGATCATTAGGGAAAGGAGCAAAAAGTGAATATTTGCACTGGGCCAAATCTATGTTTTAAACAGCAAGCAATTAGTGAAGGGAAATTGGTAGTCTCACATGATTCTAATTAGAGACACACTTAGAATCGGCAACAAGGTAAAGAGGAACCTTAGGTCTCATTAATGACTGGGAAAGCCATTGTGAATTTCTGAAGTCTGGGAATCAGCTGGAGTCTGAGTATTATAAAAAGTTAATCTTCCACATCTCCCAATGACTTTGACAGTGGTAGTTTGGTTTCAGTCATTTGAAAATAATTCTGAGATGACCGACAAGGTGACCCACGGAAAAGGCCTTCTGAAGCAGACACATTTATGTAATAAAAATCATTTCCTTAATGAACTTTTTTTTTTCTAAAAAGCCACAGTGACTAGAAATGATTGTGCCCTTCTCTGCCAGAGTCAAAAACAAAGACAGGGCAAAAATAAATGAGCTTCAAAATTGTCCAAACACTAAAAAAGACTTTAGGGCTGATTTTCTTGAAACTGGGCCGAGCACACATGTTTGTACTCAAGACAGAGCGGCGATATTCTTTGGCAGAAAGAGATAAACTCCAATAAACAAACCTAAAATCTGTCTCATACCTAAAAGGAACAATCTTAAGGGGAAAGTTTCTTATGAAAGATTGTCATTCTAATTACAAAAAACAAAATTACCATAATATGGGAAAATGGGAAAAAAAACCAGAAAGATCTGATTTCTTTTTCACTATTTTGAATACCTGGACTCTGGTTCAGTGTGCACTTTATATTGTACTGTCATATAATTATAATAAAATCCTTTTTTTGTTAAATAAATCTTTTGTTATGATTAAGCCATTGAAGGAGGATCAGTGTCCCAAACATTTCATTCCATTGTTTAAATGCCACTATAGCTATAATAAAACCACTTATTGACTATTCTGTATGAATATTTCTCCAGGCCTTCCCAGTCTCCAACCAGTGATTCCCATTCCTATCCCTAGGCTCTTACTACAACACCCCAATTTACTCAGGGATCATCATAAATGTGGACTGGCTGGACAGAAAAAGTCAGGAATGAAAAGTCTGTGCCCTTAGATGTAACTTGATTTTGAAGGGTTCCAACCTATACTAATGATCTTCCTAACTTACATTTCAGTTAAACTCATTTGTTGTTGTTGTCATCTCAACTTGTCCCACTCTTCATGACCCCTTTTGGGGTTTTCCTGGCAGAGATACTGGAGTGGTTTGTCATTCCTTCTCCAGTTCATTTTATAGATGAGGAAACTGAGGTAAACAGAGGTAAGTGACTTGCCTGGGATCACACAGCTAGTAAGTGTCTAAGACCAGAATTTGAAATCACAAAGGTAAATCTTCCCAACTCCAGTCTCAGCACTCTACCCACTGTGCCATCTAGCTACCCAAAAATCCTCATATATTGCTTCAGTTATTTCCCCTTTTCTCCCTTTATACTATAACCCCTATTGACTTAGTCATGCCTACTCAGATGAGCCAGGCCCTCTTCTTCTAGTACACCTTCAGAATTCTTATGTATGATTAAGCCAATTTTAAACTATTAATATATAGGGTGTATAATTACTTAAAGGCTTGTTCCCTCCTCAAATAAGCATTTCTTGGGTGTCTACAGTGGGTCCCAGAATAAACAGATTGGAAAGAAGAATGAATGAAAAAGTATTTATTAAGCACTCATTATGCTCAATATATTATGCTAAGTGCTAGAAATACATACAAAAAAGCAAGGTAGTTCCAACTCTCTAGGAACTCACATTCTTTTTCAAAATTTATTTGTAATTTTCAACATTCACTCCCATAAGATTTTGAGTTTCACATTTTTCTACCTCCCTCCCAATGATGGCATGCAATCTGACATAGTTATACATGTACAATCATATTAAACATATTTCCATATTAGTCATATTGTGAAAGAAGAATCAAAACATAAGGGAAAACAATAGGAAAAAAGGGGAAAAAGAGAGACAGAAGATGGTATGTTTCAATCTGCATTCAGACTCCACAGTTCCTTCTCTGGATGTTGACAGCATTTTCCATCATGAGTCCCCAGGAACTGTCTTAGATCACTGCATTGCTGAGAAGAGCCAACTCCACCAAAGCTGATCCTCACACAATGCTGCTGTTACCGTGTACAAAGTTCTCCCAGTTCTGTTCACCTAATTCAGCATCAGTTCATGCAAGTCCCTCCAGGTTTTTCTGAAATCTGCCTGCGGATCATTTGCCACAGAACATTACATTAATACATTACAGTAATATTGTTGTGCAGAAAATAAGAGCAAGCCAAGACCTGGATTCAAGATAAATTTAGGTGTAGATTTATTGATTAAGTGCGTGACTACCAGAGTGGTGAAACTCGAATTGGTAGTAATCCATTGGGGTACAGGCTTTGGTTATAAAGGCTAAAACCACAAAAACCACAATCAGTGGGGGGGAGCTGGCAGAAGCCATGATGTACTGAAGCAAAGAACAGCCTTTGGTTAGATCTATAGCTCAGGGCTAATTTGGGAATATGGTACAAGGGTACAAGGGTGCAACCTTCCTATGACATGGGGGTCTTTCCTAGGACTGAGTGGAGGGCACAGGGTGGAGGGCTGTAGTCAGCTTTCCAGAGCAGGGTGGAGGGTCATGGGGTAAGGGAGATTGGAATTCCCCAGAACAGGCCAGGGTCATGCTCCAGGCAAAGGGTGTGGGGACCCTGCTTGGTCAGTGGAACAGGACAGGGTGGTCCCTACATAGGATCCTTGCACTATAATGAACCTCATATACTATAATGATTCAAGGAGAAAATATGTAATGCTGGCTAGGGCAAAAGGGGGCAGGGAATTACACCTTGAGCAATGCCCAGACTTGAGCAATGCCTAGACATGCCTTAAGCGGTTTCAAGCTATGACAAAATATAGGATAGAAACAAAGACAGAAATATAAAAGGGGCTTAATGGTGGGCCACAAATCAGGTGGTGTGCAGTGACCTGGGATTTGGGTTTCTGTACAACAATATATCACAACCTGTTTAGACATTCCCCAATTGATGAGTATCCCCTCAAATTCCAATTCTTTACCACCACAAAAAAGAACTGTTATAAATATTTCTGTATATGTGGGTCCCCCTCACCTTTCCATGATCTCTTTGGGATACAGACCTAGCAATGCCATTGCTGGATCAAATAGTACACACAGTTCCATAGCCCCTTGGGCATAGTTCCAAATTGCTCTCCAGAATGGCTGGATCAGTTCACAACTCCACCAACAATGCATTAGTGTTCCAAGCTTCCTACATCTTCTCCAACATTTATCATTTTGCCTTTTTGTCATATTAGCTAATCTGATAAGTGTAAGGTAGTACCTCAGAGTTGTTTTAATTTGCAGTTCTCCAATCAATAGTGATTTAGAGCATTCCTTCATATGACCATAGATAGCTTTCATTTCTTCATCTGAAAACTGCCTGGAACTCACATTCTGAATAGAGGAAAACATACTCATAGAAAATTTAATTTCAAGTAAGATAGGAAGGCCCAGTAATCCTTATGATACAGAGAAAATGATAGCCTCTCTCTTGAGGAACTATAATTTACCTGGGAAAGAAGATTGATGTAAATTATACAACTAGGGAACAAAATTAGATATACAGTAATGGAACGTAAACTGTATTCATAAGTGCTAAGGAGATAGGAGTAGACTGGTATTGGATTGAAGGTAGAAAGACATTGTATTGAAATCTGAATAACTATACTATAGCCCAAGCTTTACCACTAAGTAACCATATGTAATGCCAAGCAAAGGCAACTTCCAAGGTTCAGAATACCAACATAGTAACTCTCCATTTTATTCAGTGACAAATTAAGGCAAAACATTCACAGAAAAGAGAAAATCAAAAGACAGGATTCACCATGTGTAATTCAATAATTTAGTAAGTCCTCAATTCAATCCAAGTACTACTCCACCCCTGGGCAGTACATTCATTTAGTCAATCACAAAGTCTCTCCTCTCAAATGGAGATTAGTTTCCAATTATAAACAAAGTACATTCATTTGGTCAGTCACAGAGCACAAAAAAATCAAAGGTTTCCTACCCTTGGATCACAACTGAATTACAGTTATCATCAGTTAATGCTAAGCACCTTCTCAAAAGAGGCAGTGGAGAGCACAAAAGGCTATCTACACCTAAGTTACAAAGATATCATCATAACATTTAATACCCAAGAGGAGGCCTTTTCTTCATCTTGACCTAAGGCAAGTTATCAGAAATCTCTGTTCTTGGGGAGACAAACCTTAACAAAACCACAAGATGCATTGCCAGTGTCCTTATCAATTCACTCTCTGCCTGCAGAACATTCCCAGAACTCCTAAAAACATCATCAAGACCCTCTCCCAGGATTTCTGTACACATACAACAAGAAAATCCTTCTTCAGGGCTTCTGAACCAACAGCAAGGTTCTAGGACCTCTGCAACAACAGCACTGTCCTTCACCAGCAGACCAATCTGGCAAAACAGCATCAAAACAGACAAAAGACCAGTATCACAGCCATGCCTCCTCAATTCTCAGAGCTCCAGGTAGCAGTTCTCGACAGTCCTGGGCAGCTCCAACTGACCCTCAGCAGTCTCTCTCTCAGCAACTCTGGCCCCTGGCAATTCTCCTCTCTCTCAGCCTCCACAATACTACTCCCCAAAAGTTTTTCTGGCCTCCTCTGCTTGGGCCTGTCTCTAAATCCCACACCAGCTCCTCCCAGTTTAGCCCTCTCTCTTCACCTCAACAAGTCCATCCCACAAGTGGGACTCACAAGCTCTGGGTTTTAATACAACCCCAAAACCAAGCCAATAAAAGGGGATCTTTAAATTCCATTACCATTACACCATATGGGCTGGGGGAAAAAGCAACCTCCTTGAGCCTTGGTTTCCTCATCAGTACAATGAGGCTAATCATACATTGCATTCCTACCTCACAAACCCGATGTGAGAATCAGATGAGATAATACGTATTAAAGTACAAGTATACAACAAAGCTAATGTACAGGTAAAGCATTAATATCTTATTAATATTACTTATGAGAAGCAAAGTAGTATAATGGAAAGAAAATTGCCCTCAAAGTCGGAAACCTTGATTCAAATGCTGCTTCAAATGTACACTAGCTGTGTGGCCCAAATCATCTTGAACGTCTTAAATGCCCAAGCAACTCTCTAAGACCCAAACTACAGAGTATTTAGTTGTTGCCATTAATAAAGGAAGTTTCCTCATTAGGAATTTCCTATACCAATTGAGTCACAAGTTCTGTCCAATACATACATACATATAATTATGTGTGTATATGTATGTATATACGTATGTATGTATACCTTTATGTTACAATATATGTATCCAATCCATATATAATCCATTTTTATCATTCCACTATTTTGTATTAGATGTCTGTATAGATGTATATATGTATGTAAACAGACATATATATATTGAGGTGCAGACTCTGGGAACCCCCTTGAGCTCTCCTTGAATCTTCCCAGGAAAGGCATTTGCCTGAGGCCATGGGCCTTAAGTTGTAGCTCTGCACAAGTCTTTGTCCAGCAATTTCCCAGTTCTCTAGCTCCAAGAGAATTGAAATAATCTGGGTTACACTTTCAGATAAGCCCTCTGTTCTTGTCCTCCATTCTTCAGAAGCTTTGTCCAGGTCCATATTCTCCAATATAACCAAACAGGAGCAAGAACCTGAGAGGTCAGGCTGAGTACTAGACAGCCTCTTAGCTGTCTGACCTAATGGGACCTGAGAAGTCAGCCCCGCCCTCCCCCCCAAAAAAAACACAAAAAAACCCCACACCTACAAGGTACTTTGAGAACAAGAAGGCAATGCAACAGGGAAAGAGAGATGCTTACATACCTTCCAGTCCAGGCTGGAGAAGAGCTTGAGATTAGCAGTGTTTCCAATGTCAGAGAACCATAAAAATGTTGTGGTTACCCACAAAATGTAGAGAATTATGGTTAGGGTCTTCAGGAGTCAGATGAGGTTAGACTCCAGTAATGAGTGATTATAGGTGGGAAGTTGCTGGAGGCTACCTGGAGCTGACAGACAATGGTGGGCTAGACCAGTTCAAGGGTGGAACAGGAGGGTCAAGGGTGGGAAATTTCTGGACAAAGGAAGGCCAAAGACTTGGACAGAGCCACAACTTAAGGCCCATGGCCTCAGGTAAATGCCTTCCCTGGGAAGATTGAAGGAGAGCTCAACGGGGTCATAGAAGCTGAGAGGGGCTGACGGTTCCACCTAGCTAAACAACAGAAGAGGTGGAGCAATGATATATCTTTACCTTCAGGATGAAGTAAGTGCTTACTATTCCCTGGACCCACTAGGGACAGAACAGAAAAGGAGTCTCAGAACTGGTATCAGTCACAGATTAGTTGGAAATTAGAATGGATATAGTGAAGGAATGGGCATTGACTTAGCTCTAGTGTTTGTGACAAAATGAACTTGAAAAATTGAGTGGAAAGTGTTTGGTTTGAGAGAACCAGGGTTTACACAATATAGAGAGTCTCAGTGATCAAGAGAACACAGGAAAATAAGTGCGTTCACTAAGTCCAGAGTTTATCAGGAGTGCAATCTAGGAGTGACTGAGTTGCTGAGCTAGTAAGCCTCAGCTGGGCTCGGGGCCCTGATCTAAGAAAGACTCTGCAAGAGGATGTTACTAGAGGTGGTAATAAGGTGACCTAGATCATGGCACCCCATACCAGCCAGGAGAGATCAGTGATAAGGCTAGCAGGATAGATTTTTGTCTCATGAAATATATTTGAATGATAGACTCTTGAGCTCTTTCTAATTCCTTTTGGGATGAGATTCTTCTAGGGCAGCAAGGGAAAGAGGACACAGTGACCCAGGGCAATATAGAGCAGGAGGCACTCATGACTGAGATTGACATTTTCTTGACAGAAAGTCTCTTGGAATGTTTGTGATTTAAGCCAGCTCTTAAGGGAGACAAGGGACACAGATCAGTGGAGAGGAAAGAGGAGAGACTTGAGGTTGGAGGACAGCATGAGTAATGGTTCAAAGGAAGAAATGAAGAAGATATTACCTGTGGGATTGTATGAAGGGTGGAATGGCTGAGCCACAGGAGCTATGCTGGGAATAATGAGATGCAGGTGGATAGCAATGGGATAGCCACTTAATGAACAGCCTCAAATACAAGACGGGTATTTCATCTAGATGTGAGAGGATATAAAGAGACACTCTAGGTTCTCCAGTAGGGCAATGATAAAGTGAAAATGGTTTGTGAAAAAGATGATCCTAGCAGCTGCATGGTTATAAGTCAGCATGTGGCTCTATAGGATAAGCCAACTTAAGACATCTTTCCAAATGAGAATAAGGGCAAACTAAAATCATTTCCTTCTGAGACCCAAGGAGCTAAGTTATTTTTGGAAACAAACTTGCATTCTCTCTGACAATTGGTTTCTCATTGAAATATGATCATTCTTCGAAGTTGTACTGAGAGAGAAAATATAGCATGCTCTATGTTCAGCAGAGAAAATATATGGTGTTGGCTGATACACTAATCTCATTTTCTATGCACGTGATATTTCATTGTTACCACTGAACTAGCAAAGCTATGCAGAAAATCTCAAGTAATTCAGCTTAGGAAAGTATAACTTCCTTGAGGAAGAAATTATTTTCAGATATGTACAGAGACCTGTGGAGTGAACTAAAACGGCTTGGCTTTACCATTATGAACAAAATGTTGAGAAAAAAAGAAAATGAAGCTGTTAAAGTATACTCTTCCCTTTGTTAGTTAGATTTTCATCACAGAAACTGACCATGATTTCATCCAGATGAGTAATTTGTAGGAAATACTAAAATGGAATTTTATTTGTTCTTTTCTCAAGCATCTACTATACTCTTTTTTTTAGAAGGTGTATGTCTGCTTGTTAGCTTTATGATGGCAGAAATGATCACTTTTATTCTAGAGCAGAGGTTCTGAACCTCTGGACCCCTTGAACCACCTGGTGAATCCTATCAACCTCTTCTCAGAAAAAAAGTTTTATGGGTATGAAATAAAATGCATTGGATTACAAAAATATATATATTGAAACATTTATTCAAATATTTTTATAACAACTTCATGGACCCCAAGTCAAGAACCCCTGATCCTGAGGATTAGAACAGTATGTTTAGAAAAAGACGCAGGTATTTCTAAGGATCTATAGACAACTTTATGGATGATCACAAGATGACATAGGTTGTGTGTATGGGTGGGATTTGGGGTAATGAGAGTGGTCCAAGAAGGGTGGAATTAAAATGTAGATGTCAGGAAATAGCAAGTTTTGGGAAGAAGTTTTGGGAAAATGATGCAGGGTATGGAGAAAGGAGAACATTAGTAAGTTTTTTGCTAAAAGTTAACAAAAAAACAGATTAGTTAAGGTGGAGTATAAAAGGCAAAAGATGAAATTAAAGGAATAAACTGATGGAAGACTTTGAACACAAATCTAAGCTGAGGGAGAAGGGATATGTTAGCAATATATATATATACACACACATGTATATGTATGTATGTATATATATATATATATATATATATACACACATACATATACACAACATTTTTTAAGTTTAATCTGCATTACTAACATATTCTTCCCTTTCTTAAGCCTAGACACTAAACAAAATAATGAATAAAGCCCTTATTTGCAGTCTTTGGCAATTACTAAGATATAAATGCTCACACTGAAAATTTAACAGTTGCTTATCAATTGCTTCTAGCATATTCCTGGGCATAATCCTAGTACCAAAGAAATGTGAACTCATGGGGCCTATCCTTGAGGAGATCACTAATGCAAAAAAACAACATGCAGACAGATAGATAGAAAGAAAGAAAGACAGATAGATAGATAGATATAGATGGATATGTATAGATTAGAGATATACACATACACCCATACATGTCTGGGCCAGCCGGACTCGGGAACCCCAGGGGCCCCAGAGTACCTACCGTAGCCCCGCAGTTGTACACGGCCACCCCCACGGCCCTGCGGGTGCTCTCAGTCACCCTGACGACTCTTGGGAGTTAGAACTCCGGATATGGACAGAATAGTCCGACACACCTCAGTGGAATGGCCAAGCGTCTTTATTGTCTCACAAATCTCCTCTTGCTGCTGCCCCCCAAGCCTTATTCACCTGCCCCTTTTATTCCCTTTCCATCTGCCCCTTTGTCAGGTGTCCCAGCAACAGGGTCCTGATAGGTGGGGAGTGCTTCTCCATTGATGGTGCATGCTCAATGCCCCCGTGTTTGACATGCAGTCATTAAAGGCAGAGTACACACCTGGATGCCTCTTACCCACCTCAGGTTTTCCCTGTCATCAAGGGCACACTGACCAAGGTCAGACATCTAGGTAGCTCTAAGGGGCCCTTACAATCTCCCCCTTTTTGTTTTAAAACAGGAGGGCATAAGCATATACAACGTATTATTAAAGTTGACAACAAAGGCATAACGGGGGTCAGTAAAGCAAACTCTTCCATAAGAATGGGTGTCATGTCCAGCAATGTTTGTGATCAGACCGCTTGGACCTACAGTAACCATCCTAGCATTCCAGGTGCGATTCTTTAGGTCTTCTATGAATCCTACCCACACAAAAACAGTCCCTCCAGGAAAGGGCACTTGGCCCTCAGACCAATGTCTCGCCAAGTCCTGCTGTCGTAGGGCAGCATCGCTCAGTTCTGTCCAATAACGGGCCTGGGTAGCTGGTATGATGGTCAGAACGGTCAGCAACTGACAGAGGCGTTGAAGTTCACGATTCTTTCCCCGACCTCGTCTGGGCCTCCGTCTCTGCCGCCTTCTTTGTTTCTCTCTCTGGTATCTTGTCGTCGGCGAGGAGACAAAGCCACTTCGTGGGTATCCATTTGCCTTTGGTTTCTCCATTTGGAATGACATAAGCATATCCCATTCCCCAAAGGGTTATAGCACCCGGTCCCTCCCAATCCTTCTCCAGGTCTTTCCAGATGGCCCTGGCCTTTACCAGCACGGAAGGAAGCATCGGTGTCTGTGTGGTGACCGGTGGGAGTCCTTCAACCTGTGGAGCTGCAGCGTAAAAGCACATAGCAGGAGTTAAAAAGTCAATGGAGGAGAATTGAAGAAAATTATAGGTATAGAGGGCAATATGTAACTGTCCCATGGTGAGTTGGCCTGTTTTTCCTGTCTGCCCCAGACCTCCCCCTTTTTGTTTTTGAAGGAGGGTCTTAAGGGTGCGGTTCGCTCTTTCCACGATGGCCTGACCAGTAGGGTTATAGGGAATTCCTGTGACATGTCTAATAGAAAATTCCTGCAGAAAGGAAGCAAAGGCTTTAGAAGTATAAGCTGGGCCATTATCTGTTTTTATGGCTGAGGGGGGGCCTGCAAAAGAAAAACATGTTAATAAGTGACTTATCACATGTTGAGCTGCCTCCCCTGGCTGGATAGTGACCCACAAGAACCTGGAAAAAGTATCAACAAACACATGAATGCACTGGGAACTCCAATGGGTGACATCCATTTGCCACAACTCCTGGGGGCAAGTCCCTCACGGATTTTCAGAAGGAACATTCGGAGGTGACCTGAAGGGAGC
>CM053583.1:364194862-364213003 GCA_028627135.1 Pseudochirops cupreus | reverse complement strand
TGGGCGGGGGAAAGACGGGGAGAAAAGATGTAACTCAAAAAAATTTAATAAAGAATCTCATATAAAAAAAAAATTTGGATGAGGAGCACATTTGGTTGAGTGAGAACGATAAATAGCACCAAACCTCAAACATATGAATATGAGTGTCTGCTTCCCACATACGAGTATTAAAGGATCACGGCATTAGGAAAGTTGAGAACCACTGATTTAATGGATTAAATTCACATTTGTAGGTTAGACACAAAGAGCTAATACACTTAACTTCAACAATTCCTTCTTTCCAAACCCCAAGAAATATTTGGTTCCTAAACTTTTTGGATAATTGTTTTTAACTTTTTACTTTCTTTTGACTCTATAGACACAGGATAACTGTCTGCCTGTACTGATCAAAGATGTGCCACCAGTCAAGTTTTAAGACTTTAATCTATTCAGGTCATCTTGTATATATTGCATTGACTACAATGATAGTGAGTGGATACTCACAAAGAGAGGTGGTATGATAGAAAAGATCTGGGTTTAAACCCTGCCTATGATACATGCTAGCTCTGCTTCCTTGGGCAAGTTATCTAAACTCTCAATCGCACAAGTAACCCTCTAAGATTATAAATTATAGAACTACTACAGATTTGTATCAGGAGAGGAAACTTCTTCATTGTGAGTTATCTGTATCAATGAATAACAGGTCTGGTGCCCATACACAAAGTACCATGCAAATATGATCACTAAAAGAGGCTGTGTAGTATAGTATATAGAGTAGTGACCTTGGAGTCAGGAGATTTGAGTTCAAATGTTGGTCCTGGCACTTATCAACTAGGACAAGTAAATAAATGTCTCTGAACTTCAGTTTTCTTGTGTGTTTTTATAATCATACTTTCCTACTTCATGTAGTTATAGGGAAATTACTTTGAAAAAAGTGAAGAATTATATAAATGTTGAATTATTATTTTCATTATTATTATTATTATTACTCAAAAATAAGTATATTTGGTTAGTTGCTTATGCAGCATTGATTATACAAATAATTAATGATGGATTAGAAATTATACAAATAATTATATGTCATTACTATAGAGTTCAAATAGTTGAAACTTGGTATATCCTAAATTTTAAAATGTTATCTTTAAGCACATAGCCCCCAGAATAAGGTTTTTCATTTCTTCGTTGTTTGATACAATTTAAGCTCCATATATTTCGGCAATTAATCTATTTTTATGAAACATCTGATCACACATTAAAATTGACTTACAATTTATGCAAAGTTGGTCTCTTCAGAGGAAGGTATAGCAAGTCATAAATAGTTCATTTCAGCCCATTCACTTCCATATTGCCACACATACCCAACAGAATATCAATATTCCAAAAGCAACTTTGTACTATACCATAATTAATTGTACATTTATATGGCATTTCAATATGTTTACATATATTGTCTTATTTGATCCTCACAACCCTGTGAGGTAGGTGATATTATCATCTCTATTTTACAGATGAAGAAACCGAGAAGAAAAGAGGTTAAGTGCCAGAGGTTAAATTACACAACCAACATGAGTCTGAGGCAAAATTAGAACTCTCATCTTCCTGATTCAAAGTCCAGCACTTTACGTGCTAAAGCTATACTTTAGTTAGCCACAAGTCATGCCCAGGTATTTACCCACAGGCTACTAGCACAATTTTTTTTTCCTGATCCGTGTGACTTATTGCCATGTCATGATAATCTCTTACCCCAATTCCCCAACAGCACGGCACCATACCACAACCGTATCCCCAGCGAAGCTGCAATCAAAACTCCAGTGGGTATGGCTTCAGGAGCCCATTTGTGTTAATTCCAACAGCTGAAAAGGCCAGAGGATTCATCACAGTTAATGCAAAAACCAGACCATTAGAGGAGAGCAGGTTGAGAAGTCTCCTGAGTGCCTTGAAGAAAAACAAAAACAAAAAAGCAAATATATTTGAAGCCTTAAGTGAAACTGAAATCAATAGACTTGAACTGACAGTCCAAGGTTATTCATTCACTTGAAACCATTTGAAAATTCTGAGTTGCTTTTCTGTCTGAGTTCAGAATAGTTCATGTATTGTGAAATTGAAAGGTCAAAGCTTTAAGTTTTCTCAGGAGGCTGACCTGTAAGTGACACATAAGCCTGCAGAGTGAACTGGCTTGCTTTCTTGGCTTGTTTTTTTTTTTAATTGCATTATGTGTTTTGCATTAATGACTCAGAAAAGTTTATCTTTTCTCTACATTATTCAGAAAAATACATTCTTGGTTGTTGGGTAAGATGAGTTTCTTTCCAAATGACCTGTGTCCTCCAGAGTTCACATTCAAGGACACAAGAAATACCATTTTAGTCCTTATTACCATATGAAGATCTAAGAAAGAATCCCTTATCTTGAAGTAACTGCTGCAATTACACCACTTTAGGGTTCTATTTTCTATTTGTATAACATTGTCCCCTTAGGACGCCACAAATCTAAAATATTATATAAGGAAATGGAGACCCAGAGAGATTTTAAGGAACTCACCCAAAGGTACACAGCTATTCAGTGACAGAACCACAATAAGGGCTCTCCCGGTTTCCAGCCCAGTGCTCTTGTCACAATCAAATGTCACCTGTGAGCATTGCACACTGTCAGGATTGAGTCTTTTCCTGGTACTAATCTCTGATCTTGAGGGAAAGGAAGAATTCAGGTGACCACTTTTGGATATGAGCTCAGCTAACAGTACCCAGGTCAAATGATCACCAAAGGCTGATTTTTGTTCTCATCTAACTAGCTCAGGATGTGTCTCTGGATCTCACCCACCCCTAATAGCTACCCACAATCAAGCAAAATTTGATAATACCTCTCCCTGGAGAGTCAGTATCCTGAAAAAAGTAGACAGAACCACCTTCTGGGAGTATCAACCTCATGGAAAAGCAGGGAGCTAAGAGACTATGAGTACAGGAGCTGCTCTCAGCCATTACGCTCATCCAGGGCTGAAACTAGGTCAGAGCAATTAAGACTTTTCTCCAAAGTGATGATGGTTTTGTCCTTCTAATTTCTTTTATTTTTTTATCATTCATTTTTTATTTTGAGTTCCAAATTCTTTCCCTCCCTCCAGCATCTCTGGAATCCATTGAGTGGGCAAGCAATCTGAGAGCTATTATACATACAAAACATATTTCTATGCTACCCATGTTGCAGAACAAACAAAAAAAACTCCAAGGAAAACAAAGTGAAAAAAGGATAAACTTCCATCTGCACTCAGAGCTAATCAGTCCTCTATCTCTGGAGGTGAATACCATTTTTCATCCTGAGTACTTTCAAATTGTCATGGATTATTGCACTGATCAAAGTAGTTAAAGCTTTCACAGTTGATTATCAATACAATGTAGTTATTACCATGTAAAACGTTCTCTTGGTTCTGCTCACTTCACTTTGCATCAGTTAATGTCTTCCCAAGTTTTGTTTTGTTTTTTTTCTGAAGTCATCTCCTTCATCCTTTCTTATAGCATGATAGTACTCCATCACAATCACATCACAAAAGCTTATTCAGCCATTCCCCAATTGATGGCCATTCCTTCAATTTCTACTTCTTTGCCAGAGTGGTGACATTTTAAAGGGTACTATCAATACTTTTAGTCTTTCAGCAACATGGAAACAACTAAGCTTAGCACCTAGACAAAAAAAAATCATTAAAAATTGAACCCTACTATATAGGAGCTTTATGCACAAGTCGAGAAAACTCTTCAGCCCAGGCCCTTCCTACTCTCTTTACTCTTACCTCCTAAGCAGCAGCCATGGCAACAGCAAGACTATCAAATCTATCATAGTCTGGAGGATAGGCATTTATAATTTATTGGATTTTTCCTATGTGGATGGTTAGGTCACATTCTTTTCAGTAGTTTGGATCCCTTTCAAGAGGGTCTCCACTTTCAAGGAATTGCATGTAACCAACAAAATGTCATTCTACAACAGGAGTCTCCCTCTAAATAGGGAATATCTATTCCAATTGTATTTGGCGCTGGATATATCCTATGACAGGGACAAGAATCTCCTTTGAGAACACAAATATGTTTTTTTTCTATACTTTACTTTTTATGACTAATTAGAGGTTCAACAAAGTTTGCTTCTAATGAAATCAATTTGATATCTAAATATGCATCAGACACTCTTGTTGAAGTGGCTTTAAGTGAGTATTTTGTTCAAAATAGTCAAATGGTTGTTTGTTTTTATTTTTCATCAATAAACAGAAAAGAGGTTCTTTTATTCTTTTTACCTGTCAACCAATTATATAATTGTAAAGATGCCGTGTGCTAGAGAATATTGTTTTAAATACCCATTTGTTCTCTTCTAATCACTTTATCAAGAGCATCTTCTTTGTACATACAGACTCTTCTAGAAAATTACTCTGGCAGCTAGGTGGCACAGTGAAAAGAGCACCAGCTCTGGAGTCAGGAGGACCTGAGTTCAAATCCAGCCTCAGACACTTAACACTCACTAGCCCTGTGACCTTGGGCAAGTCACTTAATCCCAATTGCCCAGCCCTATCCCCTCCAAAAGAAAAAGAAAAAAAAGAAAATTACTGTAAAGATGGGAAAATAGACAAATGGTTAGTAATTTTTAATATTTTCCTAGTCACTTTGTGTTATTGTTAACAATATTATCTAAAAATTTTATTGGCTTCTGGGTGTGTGTAGGTGTGTGTGTATGTGTGTTGTCAAGCCTTTGGTATCCTTTCCTTTTTTAGACAATCTGAGATTCAGTCCCTCAAAATTATGTTACTTCCACCAGACTTCCTCTGTGTATATTTGAACAAATACAGTTGCTTCTTCTGTCTCTGTTCTCTTTAATGTCCTTTATTCTTCCTCATGAAGCATATGTAAGCCTACCATAGTAATAGAGATATGCTGGTAAAAATTTAGCTGGTTCCCTTTTAAAGACATATACAAGACAGATTTTTAGTTTGTTTAGGGTTTGGGTTTTTTTTGGTGAGGCAATTGAGGTTTAAGTGACTTGCTCAAGGTCACACAGGTAGCAATTGTCACATGTCTGAGGCCAGATTTGAACTCAGGCACTCCTGACTACAGGGTTAGTGCTCTGTCCACTGTGCCACCTATCTGCCCCCTGACTGTTAGTTTTAATCTGAATTATTAACATTTTTTCCATTACTTTCTTAAGTGACAATCAACAAAATAATTTATCACGTACTAATCTATAATGTTGGGTCATTCCTAAAGTATAAAAGCTCATACTAAAATTTTAACAAGTGGATCTCTTGTAAGCTGGTTTGAGCTGGTTCCCACAGACTCCTCAGAGGAGAGTTACAATGTGATAGCTACATATCATTGATTGAGAAATTATTTTGATGTAAAATTCTTTACAATTCGAGGATGGCTAGGTGGTGCAGTGAATAGAGCAATGGCCCTGGAGTCAGGAGGACCTGAGTTTAAATCCAGCCTTAGACACTTAACACAAAAAACTAGCCATGTGACCTTGGGCAAGTCACATAACCCCAAATGCCCTCCAAAAAGAAAAAAAGGAAAAAAATTCTTTACAAATCTTTCGTGTTTCTTGCCTGTTCATTGTTCTTTCTCCTCCATCCTTAATTGACCCGGTGATGGTGCTGTTTAATTGTTACTCTCACCAGGTGTTCTGCAAACTTGATTTTTTTCCCTTATGGCTTCTTCCTGTTTTATGAGGCAATACTCTAAATAGTTGTCCACCATCCTCCACAATAACGATTTTACGAACAGTTTTATAGTCTAAACCAATGTTGCCCTTGGCTAACATATCTCTTCCCTAGACAAAGAGGTCAGTTGTTTGCTGGTTGAAGCTGTTTGTAAGGGCTGGTAACCCCCTGGGGGTTGTTTCACAGAGTTAGGCCATCCTTAGGACATGATGATGGTCTCTTTTTATGTCTGTTCATTTATTCCTTTCCCTCCTTGGTATCATCACTAGCTTGTTTAAATAGGTCAGTTAGGAGTGCTCTTTTTGTTTGTCTTTTTCTGTGCTGGTTTGGTATTTGTCTTGGTTAGTAGTCTGACTACGTTACAGAGAGCTCATTTGGAACTCTCATTTTTGTAACCAGCTATTTCTGGTCTGCTAAAATGTAAACAAATTAAGTTTTGTACTGTTTTTTAGTGCCTACTGTTTCTGATATCTACCGACTCTCTTCTCAAAGAAAATATTCATGATATATAGACTTGAAGCTTCCATATACTAATAAGACTTTGGTCTCTCATTTTCTTTCAAATCTGAATCATGTTTTTAACTTTTTAAAATATTTTCTTATTCCCACTTTTATACTTAAATGATCAACTGTGCTTGTTGATTTGATATGAAAAGTTCTTCAAGGAATTTCTCTAACTCCTTTAAAAAATTTTTATCATGAACACTGAAGTACAGGTGACCAGAAATCCTGCAACATGCTGTTACTTATTATCCTTGGACATAAAAACAACAATAACTCCACCAATCCTTTTGTTTGCCTCTTCAAGGAGAATCTCTTAGCCATTTTTCCATTTAACTACCACTTCTCTTTTTTTCTATTTTTATTTATTTGGGGGGATATAGACATATTAACAAAAGAAATCTCAAGGCATGACTAAGAGACTGACTTCCTCAAAGAAGGTAGAGAGAATCAGTAAAAAATTTGGACCTTTCAAAGTGATCGGCAATACTACAAGTATACATGCTGTCCCCTACAAGTTAGTTCCTTTGCTTGAATCTTAATTGATTTTCTCTAAGCCTTTGGCTAGTCCCAATGCCTAGCTCTTGCCTTATCTGCAGTACTTGTCTTTCTGACCTGCTTTTGTTATCACCTTCAGAATGGAGACTCTTCTTTGACTCTCTAGCTCTGACATTCAGTCTCTATTTTTAGTCAATATTATGATTGCTCTGCTCCCATTCCAAAACCTAAGTCCCCTTCCTCAAGCAATACTAGGATCTCAAAAAATCAGAGTTGGAAGTTGAGTCATAACTCATTTCAAAGAGAGCATTACTAGATGTAAAATGGAAAATTTTGATCATATTAAATTTAAATGTTTTATACAAACAAAATCAATGCAACCAAAATTAGAAGGAAAGCAGAAAGCTATAAAACAATTTTTACAGCAAGAGTCTCTGATAAAGGCCTAATTTCTCAAATATATAGAGAACTGAGTCAAATTGATAAGAATACAAGTCATTCCCCAGTTGATAAACTATCAAAGAATATGAACGGGCAGTTTTCAGATGAAGAACCAAGGTTATCTGTAGTCATATGAAAAAATCTTCTAAATCACTATTGGTTAGAGAAATGAAAATTAAAACAACTTTGAGATACCATCTCACACTTATCAGATTGACTAATGTGACAGAAAAGGAAAATAATAAATGTTGGAGAGATTGTGGAGAAAGTGGTGTAGTAATATGCTTGGTAGAGTTGTGAACTGATCCAACTATTCTGGACAGCAATTTAGAACTATGCCCAAAGGGCTATAAAACTTTGAGATATATCCTTTGATCCAGCAATATCATTACTACATCTGTATCCCAAAAAGATTTTTTAAAATATGGGAAGGTAAAGGGGAAAGGATCTATTCATACAAAATTATATATAGCAGTTCTTCTTGTAGTGGCAAAGAATTAGAAATTGAGGTGATGCCCATCAATTGGGGAATGGCTGAATATGTTGTACATTATTGTAATGGAATTCTACTGTTATAAGAAATGATGAACGGGTGGATTTTATAAAAACCTGGAAAGACATATAAATGGATGCAAATAAAGTAAGCAGAACCAGGCTAACACTGTACATGGTAACAGGAATACTGTACAGTGATAAATTGTGAATGACTTGGCAACTCTCAGCAATACAATCACTCAGGACATTTCTGAAGGACTCCTGATGAAAAATGTTATCCACCTCCAGAAAAAGAACTGATAGAATCTAGATGCATATCTAAGCATACTATCTTTTGCTTTCTGTATTTTTTCTTTTTTTTTTTTTGTTTAGGTCTGTGTCTTCTTTTACAACATGATTAATATGGTAATATGTTTCGCATGACTGAACATGTGTAACCTATATCAAATTTCTTAGTGTCTCAGCAAGGGAGGAGATGAGGGAGAGAGAGAAAAAATTTGGGACTCAATTTTTAAATGAATGTTAAAAATTGTTTTTACTATGCCTAAAGGTCTATAAAAATGTGCATATTCTTTGACCCAGCAATACCACTTCTAGGGCTCTATCCCAAAGAGGTTCTAAAAATGGGAAAAGGACCTACATGTACAGAAATATTTATAGCAGCTCTTTTTGTAGTGGCCAAGAACTGGAAATCGAGGGGATGCCCATCAATTAGGTAATGTCTCAACAAGTTGTGGTATATGAATGTAATGGAATACTATTATGCTATAAGAAAGGATGAACAGGCAGACTTCAAAGAAACCTGGAAAGACTTATATGAACTGATGCTGAGTGAAGGGAGCAGAACCAAGAGAACATTGTACACAGTAAGAGTCACAGTGTGTGAAGACTGATCTTGACAGACTTAGTCCTTTTCAGCAATGCAAGGACCTAAAACAATTCCAAAGGACACACAATAGAAAATGCCAACCACATATAGAGAAAAAACTATGGAGTCAGAATGCAGAATGAAAAAGACTATTTTCTATTTTTGTTTTATTTTCGTTTTATTTTTCTTTTCTTTCTCATGGTTTTTCCCATTCATTATAATTCTCCTATGCAACATGACCAATGTGAAAATGTGTTTAATAGGAATGTATATGCAGAACCCATATCAGATTGCAAGCTGTCTTGGGGAGGGTGGGGGTAAGAAGGAAGAAAAAAATTTAAAACTTATGGAAGTGAAAGTAGAAAACTAAAAATAAATTAATTAATTTTAAAAAAGAAAAAATGTCTTCACATGTAACTGGGGGAAAAAGAAAATATTACTTTAATAAAACAATACGCCAGTCAACTTTCCAGCAAAAAAAGTTATTTCAAAGATCATTTAGTCCAATCAATTTATAACTTACCTAATAAGTGGTCACTTGACTTTTATCTGAAAACTTCCATTGAGAAGGAACACACTAATCAAATCAATAAACATTTATTCAGTCCTTACAATGTTCCAGGAGCTACGCTAAGACCTAAGGACATTTTTAAAAAAGTAAAATTTAAAGTCCCTGTTCTCCAGGAGCTTACCTTCTAAAGGAGCAGACAACATATAAACAGATGAGTACATTCAAAGATACATGCTGAGTAGATAAAAGGAAACATGAAAACAAAAGGCATAAGGCGGTGGTAAAAAATGAAGACAGACCTCCTGGAGTAGGAGAGATTTGAGCCCATTCTACTTCTGTATAGTTCTAATTGTTAGGAAAGAGGCAACCAGGTGGCCCAATGGATAGAGTGCCAGTCTGGAATCAGAAAGACTTGAGCTCAAATCCAGCCTCAAACACTCACTAGCATTATGATCATGAGCAAGTCACTTAACCTATGTTTGCCTTAATCCACTGAAAAAGGAAATGGTAAACCACTCCATAGCTTTGTCAAGGAAACCCCATGGACAACATGGGCCACAAAGTCATGAAGAGTCAGACACGATTAAATGATTGAATGACAACAAGAGCAGCAAATGTTAGGAAGTCTCTCCTTATTTAAAAAAAAAATCTAAATTTTTCTTTGAAATTTCAACCCACTGGCCCTAGTTTTGATCTTGATAATAAGACTAGTCACTTTTCCACCTGACAGTCCTTCAAATACTTGAAGATGACTCATTTCCTTTCGATTCTCTTCTCCAAGCTGAATATCTGCAGTTCCTTCAACCAGTCCTCATGTGACTTTTACCCTGCGTGATGAATTATACTTGACTGTTACCTGACAAAGCCAGCAATCTGGACAGGGCATTCTGCATATTAAAGGTTGTAAATATTTATAAAATATCTCCCAAGATTATTATATTAACTACTAAAATGAATGCATTGGCAAAGTTGGTCTATTTTTTAAAACATTTAATTGGTATGGGCTTTAATAACCCATAATTCATCAACTACCAAGAAAATGTTTTATGTAATTGATTAATTTTCACAACAATAAAGGTCAGCATCCACAGAGACTAAAGTACCTAAAGGCACTCAGCTAATTAAGCTTCAGGAAATCCAAGAGAAGTGCATTTTTTTCTCCTGGGTGCCAAAATGTCTACTTTGAACTTTATAACAGATGAGAAACAATTGATGAATTTGTCACCAAAAAACAATAAAAATTATGTCAAATATTCCATAAATCATATTCAAATAAAGTGGAAGAAAATGATATAAGCATCAACTAAGACTTACATGTAACTGGCATTCTATTTTTTATTCTAGAATCGTTCCCATAGGAGCCAATTTACGTTCATTTTACTCCAACACCTGTACTAAATAAAGATTTGGGGTTGTTGTTTGGTTTCTTATTTCATATAATGGGGCCTAAAGGAATGATAAATTGTTATTCAACACATGTTAATTAACATTTGCTGCATAGTCTATAGCAGAAGAGAGTATTCTTTCATATAGTCCTATGAAATGGTACTCCCAGCTTTATAACTAGGACTGCAGAGTAATATAAGAAAATCATTAATAATTATTATACATGAATGATATTATCTGTGATGGGTTACTTTATTAGTTATTCACGCAGTTTCCCTGAAATACATAGAACTACATAACATTAGAGTTAGAGGAGCCCTTAGAAATAATCTAATTTAAACCTTTCTTTTTTCAAATAATGAAAGTGAAGCCCAGGAAAGTTAACTGGTTTTTTCAATGCAACACATCTAGATAATTGCTAGTTCATCTAGCTCATGCTTGAACTAGAACTCAGGCCCCATTATCCAAACAATTGAGAAATAATTGATGAATTGGTGACCAAAAAAACAATAAAAATTATATCAAATATCTCGTATATCACTTTCAAATAAAAAGGAAGAAAATTATGTAAGCATCAACTAAGATTTGGACCAAATTAACCAAATTTGGACCAAAGTCCAACAGTCCATTGCTTCAGGTCACACTACATAACAATAATAGAGAGAAGTAGACTCCCATGTTAGGACAAAAGGGGTAAATGAAACACAGAGAAACTCAGTGGTTAGAATATGCTTTTATGGCCTGGGAAAGGGAAAAATATATAAAATCAGGGACTCTTCAGCCTCCAATTTCATCTTTTTCCTTTTTCCCATTTCTATTTAAAATATACTTATCTAATCAATTTAAACATCAATTAAGAGTAAAGCACTGAGTGGGACACCGAAGATATATGAAGCTGAGTATAAGCCACTATCCCTAAAAGTACGGTAAGGTAGATAACCTATACTGCTTCTGGGAGAGTCATGATGACATGAAATAGAGGTTCCTTGTAAACACTTTGGGTCATGTTTAAACATTCTCTAACTGGTCCCAGCGAGCTAACCACATCATGAATGGGAGGTCTATTGAATGGCTTTGAAGATATTCAGTGAAGCAATAATTGACTTCTATTCTACTTTCTGTCTTCTCTCTCTCTCTTTCTTTCCCTCCCTCCCTCTCTCCACCGCTCCCTTTCTCCCTCTCTCTCTCATTCTTTCTCTCTCACTCTTTCTCTTTCTCTCTCTCTTATCTTGGTTTGATTCTTCACTCATGGCAACTGATAACACACAATCTATAAGGGAAGAGGTCTGTTCCCTCTGAGGTCAACATGTAGCCTTATGAAAATGGCCTTCAATCCTTTGGCTCAATATTTGCTCTTTTGTTTTAGAAAAGGAATTGATGACTATGGCCTTGTCACTTTCTAAAGCTTAGCACAGCAAGTCGTCCAGGTATCTAGGAGGGCCACGGGTCTAGAGGCAAAGTGATAATCAGCACAGCAACAATTCCCTGAGTAATGGAGTGATCTCAGGACCCAAATCAAACTGGAATCAATGCTGCATTTGGGTAGAGCCAATGCTATATATAAACTGTGCTAAATCTAAGCCAATTTTTGTTAGAGACCTGGGTGGCATAGGGAAGAAGACATCCCTGATGAATTGGTAAGGGAGAGAAGTGGGAAGGGAAATTTTGTACTTTTCCTCTTGCTATATCTTAGAAGTAAATGTCTCTTTCTAAAATATAATTGATATTAAAATGGAACTGGGGTGACAGTTACTAACAGTAGAGAGAATACCCTCATACTGGGCTAAAAGTCAATTGCACTACCCCAAATCCCTCAGACCTATCCCTGTAGAACCATGAGGAGTGGATGTAGGTGACCTAAATCTGAGATACTGGGCCAGAACATACTTCCTACATAAGTGGAAAAAAATATTTTATCACCAGTAGGCTGACATTTTAGAGATGAATATATACCTATGAAAACACATGAAACAAAGAAAAATGTTAACTGGTACCTGATCTTGTGCAGCCCCTTCCTCTACTTTGGTAATGGTCATACAAGGTAAAGGAATTCAAAAGATGCTATGAATCACATGAATTTAAGCCATCACCAAACATTAATTTAGCTGTTGTACTCTAAAAGTAAGATCTCTGTTTGACTTGACATATTATTAGAGGATCAATATTGACATTCTTTCTATAAATGAAATCAGAAGACATAAGGGACCAAAGTTAAATGAAAGGATGACTTGTGTATTTTCCTTAGAGAAACAAATAAAGAGTTGAGAAAGTGAGTTTCATCATGCATTCAATGATCAATTCCTTGTAGCCTGGTCAAGTTGCCTTCCTGAGTTCATGGGGAACATAAGCAAAAAGAACACTAAGATCACTGAAGACTACCAACCAATGTAGTCCACAAGACTTGTTGTCAACAATGAAGAGTCAGAAAAATTCGAAGAACTTAATAAGAGCCTCCACCCAAGTTACATATTGAAATCATCAGGCTTTAATTCAAAGTTGGACATAGAACAGTACAATTTAAAATGTTCAAAAATAGAGTTTAAGATGAACAAATTAAAAATCTAAAAGTTTATGGACTCCTCAGAAGCCCTCTGCCTGTAAACAACGTTTATTAATTTAATACTACCTCCTTTGATTCTTGCAACAATACCACAAGTAATGTATAATGATATTCATTCTTTTAAAATACAAAATGAGGCTCACAGTACTTCAGTGATTGGTCCATGGTTATACAACTAAAATAAACTTTTTTTCAAGATGAGAATAAGGAGGTTTTAGAAAAAATAAACACCAAATAAAATGACCAAAAATAAATCTATCTATATAATTACTGAAAGAATATCATTGCTGACTGGTGTAGGAGCCACTTCCAATAAGCTACCTATGTGCAGTTGGATAATAAGCCAATGAGAACAAAAGTAAAGATCAAAATCTAATTATAATACATTATAAAAATAAGAATAAAATACTGGATAAAATTGCAACAACCTCAAACATATTCAAACAATATGTTGATGCTCCCAAAACAGAACATGGATAAAGAAAGTGACTATGACAATCATTCCCATTTCCTGTCTCCTTCCCTTCAAACAGGCTATCTCTCACACACCTGAAATACACTCCCTCTTCATCTTTACTTCTCAAAATCTCCAGAGAGCATTAGGAGAAGAGATTATATCAGAGGTATATCACAACTATAATTCTATGATCCTATGATGATCCAATGATCTTGTGTTTTGTACATATTCCAAAAGCTAATGGAAAGATGCATGTTAGGCATAAATTAGCTATATATCATGTTATTAATAATGTTTTCTGTTAAATAAGTAATGTGAAATATGTTATCCAGGAAATATACAGTTAAAAAAGAGACAAGAAAGCCACATAGCAAGATTGAATGATAAAGACAGGCCCTGGAGACTCAGGGTGGCGGCACAACCAACCAGACAGGCCCCAGAGATCCACAGCTGCAGAGCGCTGAGAGGCCTCCGGACCAGGCCTGCAGATCCACCAACCCAAGGGCCACTCCTAGGCCTATCACCACAGGGCCAGGAACAGACTGAGCTGGGTAAGAGACAAAGGGAGGGCCCACGGCAGGAGCAGCAGCTACTCCCGGGACTACCCATTCACAGCCTAGAAATTTAAAAAACCCCTATCTGAACTTCCAGGGACCAAGATGACAGTCTGAACCCTGGCTGCTCCAATACCCCTCCTCTAACCCAAAAACACAGTAATTATTGGCCCAGAGGAAAATTTTAAGCAGTAAAGGCTTAGGAACCCTGGAGGAAGAGTGTGGCTAAGGTTCTGCCTCAAAATGGGAAGAAAGCAGGCTACAAAGACAAAGACAAAATCTCTGGAATCCTATTACGGTGAGAGGAAGGAATCAAACTCAGAAGGAGAGAGTATTGACTCCACACCCACAGCTGAAGCCTTAATAGGGACTATGGCCTGGTCTCAGGCACAGAAAGCATTGCTACATAAGCTCAAAAAGAACTTTGAAATCCGGCTTAGAGAGGTAGAAGATAAAATCAACACCTCTTATAAAAACAAAATTGCAAAATTAGAAAAACATTACAATGAAGAGAACGGTTCCTTAAAAAGTAAAATGTGTGAACTAAAAATGAAATCTGAGCATGTGGAAAAGGAGCTTCAAACACTAACTGAGGAGAACAATTCACTAAAAACTAGAATCAACCAAATTGAAGCCAGTGACTCTATGAGGAACCAAGAATCAGTCAAACAAAACATCAAGACTGAAAACTTAGAAAAAGAGGTAAAATATCTCAGTGGAAAAATAACTGACCTGGAAAATAGATCCAGGCGAGACAATCTGAGAATCATTGGTCTACCAGAAAATCATGATGAAAAAATGACTCTGGACAATACCTTCCAAGAGCTCATCGAGGAAAACTGCCTGGAGATCCTAGAACCAGAGGGTAAAATAGAAATCGGGAGAATCCACTGGACACCTCCTGAAAGAGATCCCAAATTGAAAAGTCTGCGAAACATTGTGGCCAAACTCCAGAACTGTCAGGTAAAGGAGAAAATATGACAAGTGGCCAGAAAGAAACAATTCAGATATCACAGAACCACAGTGAGGATGGCACAGGATATGACAGCCTCAACGCTGAAAGACTGGAGAAACTGGAATGTGATTTTTCACAAGGCAAAAGAGCTTGGGCTACAACAAAGGATCACCTATCCAGAGAGACTGAGCATAATCTACCAGGCAAGGAGATGGACATTCAGTGACATAACAGAATTCCAGACCTTCCTGATGAAAAAGTCAGAGCTCAATGGAAAATTCAACCTCCAAGTGCAAGACCCAGGAGAGACATAGAAAGATAAACAAGGGGAAAAATATCACACACACACACACACACACACACACACACACACACACACACAACTTGTTATTTAACAAGAGCACACTGTTTACATCCCTATATGGGAAGCTGATATCTGTTAATATCATAAACTCTGTACCTACGTCAACATCTAAAAGGGATATAGACAAATAGAGGGTATGGGTATAAACTATGCAAAATGATGATAAAAATCCTTATTAAGGGACTGTAATGGAAGAAGAGGAAAGAATGAAGCAGAAAAGGGTAAATTATGCTAAACAAAGGGGCATAAAAACAATATAGTAGAGGGAAAGAAGGGAGGGAGTTGACCATTATATGAGCTTTTCCCTCACTGGTTCTGGTGCAAGGAGGGAATAACACAATGAGTCAAAGATAGGACTCTATCAAGAAGAGACATAAAACTTATAATAGAGGGAAAGAGGGGAGGGAGAGGAGCACTGCATGAGATCTATTCTCATCAATCTTGGTTCAAGGAAGAAATAACATACAACACTGAGTATAAAAATCGATCATATCCTACAGGAAGTAGGAGGAAGAAAGACCCACAAAGAGGGGGAGGGGGTTTAGAAGGGAGGGAGGAAGTAGTAAGGGAGAAAGGGAGGGGGGCAGATAAAAAGGGAATACTGAGGGAGGCGGTGGTCAAAAGGAAAATTCTTAAGAAGGGAAAGGGAGAAGGGGGAAAACAAAAGTATAAATGGGAAGGAATAGGATGGAAGGAAGGACACAGTAAATTATAACTGTGAAAGTGAATGGGATGAACTCTTCCATAAAACGGAGGTGGATAGCAGAATGGATTAAAAACCATAATCCTACAATATGCTGTTTACAAGAAACACATCTGAAACAGAAGAATACACACAGGGTAAAGGAAAAAGGCTGGAGTAAAATATATCATGCCTCACCTAAAGTAAAAAAGCAGGGGTAGCAATCCTTATCTCAGATAAAGCAAAAGCAAAAATAGATCTAATTAAAAGAGATAAGGGAGGAAACTATATCCTGCTAAAAGGCACCATCAAAAATGAGGCAATATCATTACTAAATATTTACATACCAAGTGGTACAGCATTTACATTCCTAAAGGAAAAATTAAGGATTCTAGAGGAAAAAATAGATAGCAAAACTATAATAGTGGGGGACTTCAATCTCCCCTCTCTGAGATTGATAAATCTAACCTCAAAATAAATAAGAAAGAAGTTAAGGAGGTAAATAGAATCTTAGAGAAGATAGATATGGTAGACCTCTGGAGAAAATTGAATGGGGATAAAAAGGAATATACTTTCTTCTCAGCGGTACATGGAACATACACAAAAATTGACCATGTACTAGGGCATAAAAACCTCACAATTCAGTGCAGAAAGGCAGAAATATTAAGTGCATCATTCTCAGATCATGATGCAATAAAAATTATATGTAATAAAGGGCCATGGAAGGATAGATGAAAAACTAGATGGAAACTAAATGACTTAATCCTAAAGAATGAGTGGGTCAAACAAGAAATTATAGAAACAATCAGCAACTTCATTCAAGAGAATCATAATAATGAGACAACATACCAAAACTTGTGGGATGCAGCAAAGGCAGTTCTTAGGGGAAGTTTTATATCCCTGAATGCATACATGAATAAATTAGAGAAAATGGAGATCAATGAATTGGGCGTGCAATTGAAAAAGGTAGAAAAACAACAAACTGAAAATCCCCAATTAAATACTGAATTAGAAATAATGAGTACCAAAGGGGAGATTAATAAAATTGAATTCAAGAAAACTATTGAATTTATAAATAAAACTAAAAGTTGGTATTATGAAAAAGTCAACAAAATTAATAGACACCTTTAGCCAATAAAAAAAAAGAAAGAAGAAAACCAAATTACGAATATCAAAAATGAAAAGGGTAAATCTACCTTCAATGAAGAGGAAATTAAAACAATAATTAGGAATTATTATTTTGCCCAATTGTATGCACATAAATTTGACAATCTTAGTGAAATGGATGAATATTTACAAAAGTACAAGATGGGGAATAACACAATGAGTTAAAGATAGGACTCTATCAAGAAGAGACATAAAAGAGACATGAAGAGGAAGTAAACTACTTAAATAAATCCATCTCAGAAAAAGAAATTGAACAAACCATCAATGAACTTCCTTAGGAAAAAATCTCCAGAGCCAGATGGCTTTACTAGTGAATTCTACCAAACATTTAAAGAACAATTGATTCCAGTACTTTACAAACTATTCAGGAAAATTGGAGAAAAAGGAGGAGTCCTACCAAATTCTTTTTATGAGACAAATATGGTACTGATACCTAATCAGGAAGAGACAAAACAGATAAAGAAAATTACAGACCAATTTCTCTTATGAATATAGATGCAAAAATTCTAAATAAAATATTAGCAAAAAGACTACAGTAAATCATCATGAGAATAATATAGTTTGATCAGGTAGGATTTATTCCAGGAATGCAAGGGTGGTTCAATATCAGGAAAACTATCAGTATAATCGATCGTATTAACAACAAAACTAGCAAAAACCATATGATTATCTCAATAGATGCAGAAAAAGCTTTTGACAAAATAGAACATCCATTCCTATTAAAAACACTAGAAAGTATAGGAACAAATGGAGTTTTCCTTAGAATAATAAGTAGCATCTATTTAAAGCTATCAGCAAGTATTATATGTAATGGGGATAAACTAGAAGCATCTCCTATAGGATCAGGGGTGAAACAATGATGTCCACTATCACACCTCTTATTCAATCTGGTACTAGAAATGTTAGCAGTAGCAATTAGAGAAGAAAAAGAAATCAAAGGAATCAAATTAGGCAAAGAAGAGACTAAGCTATCACTCTTTGCAGATGATATGATGATATACTAGGAGAACCCTAGAGAATCAAAACTTCTTGAGACA
>CM053583.1:364162284-364194362 GCA_028627135.1 Pseudochirops cupreus | reverse complement strand
CAGAGTTCTACTGAGCCCAAAAGTCAAGTAATTGACTGGCAACATGAGCAGGCAAAGGAATCAAAGCAAGCTCAGCAATTGACTTTAGATTCCTTTTGGGGGAACAAAAAAAGATCAAATATATATGTGTGTATGTACATACATGTAATATTATTATTATTGTTTACATGCAACTGGGAAATAAGATACACAGGCACTGGGGTAGGGAAATCCATCTTGCCCTACCAGAAAGTCAGAGGGGTGATGGGGGAGGATATAGGAGAGAGCAGATTGGGGGAGGGGGTATACAGTGGGATCACTGTTTTGGGGTGGTGGGTAGGGGAAAGATGGGGAGAAAATTTGTAACTCAAAATCTTGTGGAAATGAATGATGTAAACTAAAAACAAAAGTTAATTTAAAAAAATAAAATAACATAACATAATTGTGGAGAAGAAAAAGAAACAGAAAATATTGGAATGGACCTTTGCTTAATATGAAAAATAATTTACATTTAAAACAAAGAACCAGCATATATGTAATAGAAATAAACTAGAATAAAATCAGGAGGGAAACAAGGATGTCCACTGTCAGGATTTCTATTTGACTTAATATTAGAAATGCAGGCCATAGAAATAAAATAAGAAAAAAAGGAAATTAAGGGAATTATCATAGGTTAAAAAAAGAAACAAAATGGTTCTTTTGCAGATGATATGATGGTGCATTAAAAAAAAAAACTCCAGAAAAATCAAATAAAACATTCATTGAAACGATAATTTCCTCAAAGTTGTAGGATGTCAAGTAAACGCTGGTTTATCCATTGAGAACTTAGGACAAGAATTAGAGTGAGATTTCAGTGCAAGATACAGCTGTATAATTTTAGTTTTTTATACACATATTCTGTCATGTCAACTAGGGAAAAATGTCCTTTATGATAGACACAGCATCTTTTTTTTTGTCCTAGTGACTATACAGTACCTTACACATAGTAGGTTCTTAATAAAATTATATTACTGATGATAGTCGAGGTGATAATTGTAATCACAGTGATACAAAGCTGGCTATAATAGACCACAGGGGCTATAAAGAAGAGCTGTTGAGACAGTGTGCTCAAGCAAAGAGCCTGTTCAGTTGTTAGTCAATCTGTTAATATGCATTTTGAGTTTATTTTAGTACGGTTTTAGCAGGATTCCATGCTTTTTAAGAAGGTTACTTTGGTAGCTGAGTAGAGGATAGACTGAAATGGGAAGATATTTGAAGCAGCAAGAGCAATTAGAAGACCATTACAATACAGTTATATCTTCTACATCATGGGGATTATGGGCATGGCACCCCCATGATCTGGAAAATCCATGTAAATTGTTTTGTCCCTCACTTTGTAACAAGAAATCTGAATTGTTTTTCTTTTTCTTTTACAGGGTGTTTACAATGCATTATTGTAAAATTTGGGTTGATATTATACAATAATACATGTGTATATATTTATATATGTGTATATATGGGTGTATATGTGTATATATACATATATAATGCATTTATGAGTTCCTAAACTTTTTCTGTGTCATCTGCTAGCCTTCATGTGTCAACTGTGGCTTCCACAAAACTCCCCACAAATTCCCATTTAACTTGAGAACTATAAAAGAAGTATAAGCTGTGGTCCTTATCCTCAAAAAGTACATTACCATAGTTTCTCCATCTGTAAAATGGGGAAGTAAAATCTGTCCCTCCTTTCTCATGCAAGGATCAATTGAAATATTTTTCAATATTTTATCTAAAGTGTTTTGTAATCATAAAGCCTTATGTGAAGATAAGCTAGCATCATCATCATTAGTTGTTGCTGGATGATGGGGTCTCAAATTACCTATCAACTGATAGCAAAGCATTTGCTCAATAAATTGAAGTCGATTGCTTGTCTACCTACAAGGGATAATTTCATTTGGGGACTTCTTTTGGAAATGTAACTTTTCACTGAACACTTTTGACTAAAGAAAAAATATTAGAGTAGGAAGAATATAGTCCTTATCTGATCCCTAAATGAATGTCATTTGCAATTATCTTAATTTTCTTTCCATCATTATTTTATGGCAAGATCATGTATGAACCGTTGACTTAACAAGAAGGCAGAATTCAGTGAGTGAATCAGCTTTATCACTGCCAGTGCACATGGTTCTAAGAGTTAAGATAACTCTAAAATTAGCAATGTCTGTCATTTACAGTAAATGACTTGTCACACTTAATGGCTTTCTCTAGCTCCATAGTCTACACAATTTCTCAGGCAAAATCCTGATGACTCTCTCTCTTTTTTTAAGTGTCATTTCTACTATAGCAGATGAGAACAATGACTGCAAAATCATCTTCTTCTTTCCAGGTACCAGAGCTCCCCTCTGTCAGCTTCTTTTTCTCCTCTTCTTTCCCTCCATCTCTACTACTTAGCAGCCACACACATCAGCATACTATTTTTCTTCCCATTTACTCAAAAGGGAAAATTTATCAAACAGAATTTATTAAACATCTAGTGTTGGCCAGGCACTGTGCTAATTACAGGGAAGAGAAAAGGATTCTAGCTTTCCTTTACATGCATTATTTCCTTTGATTCTCACTGTAACCCTATACAACCATTCAAAGATAAAGCAAAAATTGTCATCCCCATTTTAGAGATGAGGAAATTGTGGCCATCAGTGTTTACATGACTTTCTCCAAGGTCACACAGCAACTAACAGGGCAAGCTGGTGTTTAAACTACATTGCCTTAGATTATTTTGCAAATCACTTAATATTTCTAAATTCCAGGTTTCTCTTGTGTAAACTAAGGGGACTGGAAGTCAATGGTGGCTAAAAGTCCATCCATCTCTAAATGCTAATGATTTGTAGGTGTCTTCTCCACATAAGAATGTAGAGTCTGCCCACAGTCTGTTAAAGAACACAACCAGGTCTCAATCGAACTCAGAATTGTCCTCCTGAAACAATGGCCTGCGTTATTGTTCCTGGAGCATCATTGACTGAAGCACAGAAGTGGCCTAGAGACTGGCAAAGGGAGAGAGGGGAAAGGTCTGGGTGAATATATGGTTCTTATGACCCACATAAAGTAGGAAAGACGTAGCTGTTCAGAAAATCACATCAGTGACTCACAGATTTACAAAGGCAAGGCAAGAAGAAGGAATGGAAGGATGGAAGAAGGGAGAGAGAAAAAGGAAAGAAACAAATATTTCTTAAGCACCCATTTATGGGTTAGACCCTGTGCTAAGTACTGTGTATATAAATATAGGCAAAAAAGCTATTATTTCCCACCCTCAAGGAGCTTACATTCTAATGGAGGGAGACACATTTAAAAAAAGCTGAAATGGGTAGAGATTTTGGGGAAAATGCATGCTGGCAAAGTCCAAAGAGTCCAAAGCACAGCCAAGAGGAAAATGAAAGCATAGGTTCTTCCCTTAATTACAGGAAATGTAAAATATTTGGCATCAAGATATTTATTCCATTTCTTACTTCCAGGTCATTCCAAAGAAGCCCCTAAGAATTAGTTCTTTATTGCTTGGTTCCAGTTCAATTCTGTTTAACAAACATATGCTAAATACCTACTATGCTCCAAGAATTGTGCTAGGGTCTAGGTATACCAGAACAAACAAAAATGGCGCCTGTCTTTGAGAGACTTAGCTTCCGCTCAAGATAAAAAATAGATACGTAGCCGTAAAACACACATACAGGGTGAATAAAAAAGTAAGTGTGGTGAGCAAAAGAATAACTACACACTGAAAGAGTCAGGAGGGGTTACTTGTAAGAGCAGAGCCTTAAAAGGAATTAGTGACCCCAAGAGGCAAAGCGAGGGAGTACATTCCTGGCCTAAGGAATTCCAGGCCTACACAAAGATGAGAAATTATGAAATACAATATTTTGTGTGGAGAACAGCAAGCAGGCCAATTTGGCTATAATATTGATGAAGAATGAAACAAAAAGAGTCTGGAAAGGTAAAGCAATATCAGATTTTGGATGGCTTTAAATGTCAAACAGGAGGCACCACAGTACCTTTCTACCCGAAGGCAGAAAGGCTAGAGTTGAAATCCAGCCTCAGACACTTACTAGCTATGTGACCCTTGGCAAGTCACTTAACCTCAATTGATCTTAATCCACTGGTGAAGGAAATGGCATAGTGGTGCTTTTTTTGGGGGGGGGAGGTGTCACATTTTTTTTCTTTGCTGAGAAAACCCCATAAACAGTATGGTTCACAGGGTTATAAAGAGTCAGACATGACTGAATGACTGATCTATAGCACGTGTCAAACAGAAAAGTTTAGAGGTAAACTTAGAGATAAACAGGGAACCACTGGAGATTTTTGAGCAGGGAGTGACAAGATCAGATCAGATCCGCAATTTAGGAATATCAAAACGGGAGCAGAGTGGATAGGAAACTGGAAAGGGAAGAGATTAGAGGCAAGTAAACCAATTAGAAATCTGTTGTGGTTATCCAAAGAAGAGGCAATAAGATATTGGTGACAGAGCATTTTGTTTTATTCTTTTAAATTCCAACTTTCCACTTTACATGTCCTTCGGAAAACAACATCATTTCTACAATGAAAACACTGTACATTAAAATATGCTGAGTATAAAATGCAATATGTCTCTCAGTACGTGTTCCTAAAAACTTGCACATTGATGATATTTTAGAGAATTGAATCATACTTCAAATATCATTCTCGTGGGAAGTATTTTACCTCTTTTAAAACAACATTCTGTATTGAAATATGTCATTGTGATTTTTTTTTAAACTCTACATCCTTAAATGAATTTAAACTTTAACAGAGATCAGTTCATGAATTTCTACTACCAGGCAAAACCAATTGTAAGAATAGTGTCAGTTTTATGAAAATAATTCTTTTCACTACAGAAATCATGGGAAAATTCCCAGTTATTCACTTGTACTATTCACATATCAAATAAGGACTATGCCATTATAAAAGAATATTTCATCTGCTATACTGCTAAATTCCAAAGAACAATTTCAAAGTTTTATTAATAATAATAATAGCTGACATTTATACAGACACGAAGATTTACAAATTGTTTTACATACGTTATCTCATTTGATTCCCACACAACACTACAAGGTACTGTACTACTGGTATTGTGATAACCATTTAACAAATGAATAAACAAAGGCTCAGATGGATTAAGTGCTTTCATATGAATCCCAAAGCTAGTAACTTTCAGAGGCAAGAATTCTCTGGGGTATCTTCTAACTCCAAGTTCATCACATTTTCCATAATAACATATAGCATGCCAAATACTGCCCGTCCATTGTGCCCTCTGGAACTCCTGTTATGTTGTTAACAAAACACTTTTCCTGATAGAACTCTATCCTTCATAAATCTACCATTTTATTTTAATCCAATCTAGTTATTTTACTAAGGTCCCAAGGAGTACCTTCCTCTTCTAATATAGATCAATGACTTTTCTCTAACTTTCAATCTTAGAGCTGCTTGGGGAACTGAGACATTAAGTAATTTGTCCAGGGTCACCCATTCCAGCTCCTTGCAATCATTGAAACTTGCATCCTTAAGAGAGATATTACCCCATCCATCCCTAACAGGCTTTGGCAGAGGAGTATATTTACTTAAAGACAGATAGCCCAATAGATAGAGAGCAGAACCTACAGTCAAAAAGAACCAAATTCAAATTCAACCTCAGACACTTGCTGTGTGACCCTGGGAGAGTCACTTACCTCTGTCTTCCTCAGTTATCTCCTCTACAAAATGGAGAAAATACTGGCACATGCCTCCTGAGATTGTTCTGAGGATAAAATCAAATAATATTTGTAAACTTAACCTCATTTGCCTCAGTTTCTTCATCTGTAAAATGAACTGGAGAAGGAAATTGCAGACTGCTCCTATATCTCTGCCAAGAAAACCCCAAATGGGGTCATGAAGAATCAGACGTGACTGAAATGAATGAATAAGTTTCTCCTACTGTTCAGTGGATAGAGTACCAAGCCTGGAGTCAGGAAGACTTGAATTCAAATCCAGCCTCAGACACTTACTAATTGGGTGATCCTGGGCAAATCACTTACCTCCACTTGCCTCAGTTTCTTCATCTATAAAATGAGCCGGAGAAGGAAAGGGCAAACCCACGCCAGTATCTTTGCCAAGAAAACCCCAAAAAAGGGTCACAAAGAGTCAGACAGGACTAAAATATGGCTGAACTGAATGTGGGATGTTTAGTCAGCAGGGGCATCGCGGAGGGAGTCAAGATAGATTTCAAATCTTAACATAAAATGGGAGCTGTTATTATTGCTCTCTGTTTTAGATGTTTAGTGATCTCTGCCTGAACCTCTTATTTGTCCTTGTGTGTTATACATCATAAAAATGCTAGTCTTAGATGGTATTAGTTGTTCATGCTCCAATTGCTGAACTGGTTCTCAAATAGCTCAATTTCATATAAAAAAAGTTCTGAGCTGGCCCTTTTTAGGGAGGCTTCTACCTAGACTTACTTAACCCATGATATTGAGAATTTCTTTTACAACAGCTCACTGTAGGAATGTTTTTGGGTTCTCCCCAACTGTTAGAAATTGAAATGCCCCCTCACTTATGTTTCCTATCATTTTAACAAAAATTTTTTGCTACTATGCTGTCGTACTCTGCTAGAGTGCATCCCACAATCCCCAAATCTCTATTGCCCACAGCACCTTAAAAGGTAGGAGAAACTTATTCATTCATTTCAGTCACATCTGATTCTTCATGACCCCATTTGGGGTTTTCTTGGCAGAGATACAGGAGCGGTCTGCCATTTCCTTCTCCAGTTCATTTTACAGATGAAGAAACTGAGGCAAATGAGGTTAAGTGACTTGCCTAGTTTCGTAGAGCTAGTAAGTATCTGAAGCTGGATTTGAACTCAGGAATATGACTCCAGGCCCAGAATTCACTCTTTCCTTTACAATGTTCTTAAAAGAATAGGTGTGCTCCTCAACACTTGCTTTCATTTAGAAACCATTTAATTGAAACTTCTTTCCAAATTTACTAATTATTTCTTAACTGCTCAATTCAATTTCCTTTTTCTTTTTAATCTCTGTCCTTTTGACCTTTCTTAGTTTTTTCATAACATTGCTCTTTCCTGGTTCTCTGTAGGGATCAGTGTGAGTCTAAAAGTACCTGTGGTGCTGAGGGTCACAGCCCAGTTGCTAAGCTCATGGGGAAGTCCTGTGAGACTGCTCGCCTGATGAGCCCAGATGAGATGACTGGCTTGGCCTGTCCTCCATTGGTCCATCCCTCCAGTGCACGAGGAGATCATGCTTTAATCATGTTACCTCTAGGGTATATAAGGAGGACACTACAATATAATAAAGGACAGCTGCTGTAAGCTTCTCTCTCGCCTCTGGTCTCTTCAGTCCCTCCTGAGAATACAGCCTAAGGCTGGCCCTTAGGCTACTCAGTTAAGAAGTGGCCACAACAGTTCTCCTCCCACCTCTCTGGTCATTCCTTCTCAGAGTGCTTAGATATTTAATTACCTATACCCCACCCTTCTTTTTGTGCATATGCTCAAGACTCGGTGTACAGAGGACTTCTCTAGTAAAAATTCTTTTTGTGGTTCAGATGGACTCTTATTTTTGTTTTTGTGTTCCCTAAACAGTATTATGGTAAATAGTAGGACATTAATAAATACTAGCTGAACTGAATTTCACTTGTTTTTTACAGTGATATCTGATGAACTTCTAGTACTAAATTCCTGGCCTGTGATGAATTATTCTCTTTTGGCCCAGATTTCACTGAGACCAAACAGGGTAATTAAATTTCACCATAACCTAACTTTTGACCAGAAACCTAGGCATTGACTATTAATCAATACCTGGCTGAAACCTACAGAATGGAAGACAAGGAAATGAATCCAGGGCAAAGCTAGTCAGAGCCTCACGTGTTTGGGATGCTAAGAAAATATTTTCTATTAATAAATGACATTGATCTTTTTAAAAGTCAGCACCTGACATTGTTTAGCCAAGCCCTGACATTTTATGGCTGAACACAGTGCCTGTAAGTTGTTTACATTCATATTTTGGTTACTATATAATTATACAGGAGTCATTTCCGTCAGGACCAGGCCAGCCAGATTCCCAGACATTAGAAATGGAATGGCAAGCTAGAATCATCAGTTGAATTTTCATGTAGTCAGTTAAGACATGCCAGTGTGAGCTACTTAATAAATTCTGTGTCCTGATTTGTGTCTTTACTGGAGGCCTATAACTGAGGTGGGGTGACTGACACATTGCTGCAGCATATTGCAATTTAAAGCACTGTTATTCATTTAGCAGCATAGAAACAACTAAGCTTCACATTTGGTTAGAAGGAGTAATCGATGAAAATAGAAAGATAATAGACTGTGGCTTTTTACCCCTTCCCCCAACACCTGTACTGTACCCAGGAATGTAACTTAGATACTTACCCCAGATGTGAAAATGAATAGTTATTGCTCAGATTCTTGTTTAATTTTTTTTTTAATTTTTTTTTGCTTTTTGGAGAGCAATTGGGGTTAAGTGACTTGCCCAAGGTCACAGGGCTAGTAAGTGTGTCAAGTGTCTGAGGCAGGATTTGAACTCAGGTCCTCCTGACTCCAGGGCCGGGGCTCTATTCACTGAGCCACCTAGCCTCCCTTTAACTTTAAATATTATATTTCTAGATCAACCTTAAAGTAAGATTCAACAATCATTAGTACCATTCTTTTAAGATTCATACTGCCATCAGGGTCAGGTGACCTCCACAAAGCAGGCTGGGCAAATTTCCATAAAGGAACCAAGTAGAGAGCATTTCCAAGGATGATCATATCTTCCTACCTATCCTACTAATGAACTAATTTTTCTCTACTATCTAAAAGTATAAGGTACCTATGAATACCTTAGGTGAAAGTTAAATTATCACTGAAAGAGAGGATTGGGACCTGACCTCTCCTTTTCTGATTCCTATCTACTAACTTTGAAGATGAAGTTTTCCCTTTCTCATGAGAATCAGTTCATATTGGTTATTGTTTCCTTATAATTAAAAAGGTGACAAAATATTCCCAAATCTGTATACTTTTCAAACATATCATATGTAATATTTACAGTATTTAAAATAACCTAACATTGTAGTATTACTTCAACACTTCATTGGACCTGGATTTCTCCCATTGGAATGGGAACTCAATTGTGTAGATCAAAGGAAGATCTAGGCTTCTTTCCCTTAACACATTCATGGAAGATTAGTGTTTGCCTTTTATAGCTTCTTAGATATTATAACTTTTCTTTTGTCTATTTTCATAAGAGTTTTGGCAGAGGCATCATGGAAAAACAAAAAGAAATGGATCTCTAGTCACAGGACCTGAGTACCTGGTTCTGCTAGCTGCTACTTTAAAGAACTTATTTACCACCCTGGCCCTCAGTTTCCTCATCTGTAAAATGTGAGTGGTTAACTAGAAGGCCTCTGAGACCCCTTCAGTTCTAATTCTGTGGTCTTTGCACCAGTGTAGACTGATGTCTTTTCATCCTGTGAAGTTCATATCTATTGCTACTGTAAAGTCAGCTAGGTAGTATAATGGATAATGTTCCAGACTTGGTTTCAAGAAGATCCGAGTCTGAACCTGCCTCAGATACTTACAAAATACATGACCCATAAACACACTTAACCTCCCAACCATCCAACAGAAGCTCTCTGATGACATAAACAATTCACGTTCCTCAACCTCAGTCTCCTCATCTGTAAAATGCAAAGAACAGCATCTACTCCACAGGGTTGTTGTGAGGACCAAATGAGATAACACATGGAAAGCATTATATAAATCCTACCTATTATAGGTTGTATTAGACTTATTATTAAACTTATTATTAAATCTTCTCTCAACTGTCCACTCTACATTCTGGAGGCCTTTCTCTGTTTTTAGTATTTCACAGATAACAGTAAAAGACAATCAGTTATCTACACTTGCTACATGATTGGTTTGCAGCTGTCTCTGGCCATGCATGTTCTTGCTGATGTTTCTGACACCACTTTTCAGGAGGCTTCATAATAGGTAATAGGCTGCTGCCTAATCATATCCGTTGTTGTTGTTCAGTCATATCAGATGTGTCCAATTCTTTGTGATCCCATCTTGGGTTTTCTTAGCAAAGATAGTGGAGTGGTTTGCCATTTCCTTCTCTAGCTCGTTTTACAGATGACGAAACTGAGGCAAACAGAGTCAAGTGACTTGCCATGGGTCGCATAGCTGGTCTCTGAGGCCAGATTTGAACTCAGGTCTTCCTGACTTCACAGGCAGTGCTCAATCCACTGTATCACCTAGCTGCCCTTACCTATACCTACTACATATATTTCCATTGTTCTTTAGGGTCACCTGCAAAGACTCGGACAAATAACAATCATAAAAACAAAAAATTAAAAGTTCATATTTATCACTTTAAGACTTACAAAGCTCATTACGTACATCATCTCACTATTACTTTCAGAAAAACCCAGTAACAATTGATGCTATTATTAGCCCCAACTTAGAGGCTGGAAAACTTGAGTCCTAACTTTGTTAAGTGACTGGCTCAAGGTCACACAGCTAAGAAATAAATGAGGCAAGATTCAAGCCAAGCTCTGCCTTACTCTAAACCCAGCACACTACCTACTGTGCCACACTATTTCTCATAGGATAGGTACTGGATTGAATAGTAACCAAGAGGAAAAAGAAGTCTCTGAAGAGGGTAGGATTGGTGGGGAGTGGGGAGTGATAATGATAGACTCTCAAAGACAAATTTTCCTGTGTCATCATTTCATCAAGGCCTCACCCTGACAATAGATTCTGGGTGACTTCCTGTATTACAAACATGACCTTCACTGACCCCTGCCAATTTATATGGGGAGGTTATTGAACTTTAGCTGAAGTCTTACTGAAGCCTCCCTTGCTGTAAGGATTCTACAGTTGTCAGTGTGTGGATGAGAAAGGGTTAATGGATTGTTTCTTTTGGACTGTCTTTGGCATGTGCCTGTGTTGAATGTCCTGTTTAGTCTTCATTATGGAATGACAAACCTGTATGCACAAGCAAAGAGGGTAATGAGACCAGAGATTAGTGCCTGTCAGCACCAGTTAATCATAATCCAAGGCAACAGACAAAATGGGAAAGCTAACTGGATAGAACCTATAATTATATTAGGAAAGCTCACTCCTCCCTTTCCAAAGTGCCCCACATTAGTGATATAAGTAGACACTTGCTAAGGAAGCTGAAAAATCAAATGCCAAAGCCTTTAACCAGCCTGGGTGTGCACTGAGACACATAAGCTTATTGGAAACCTGCTGATCACTTCCAACCAATTTGAGCTATGAAACATTTTAGGTCATCACCTTTCATTTCCTAGTATTACGGTTACCATTAGCAGAAGGACCACAACAAACATAAGCATACAAATGACCTGGACAACTGTGCCTGTCATTGTCCCCACTTTTGGATATTAGTCTGCCTTTCTCTCTCTAGGTTCCTAAGGTAGGGTTCTTGTCCATATCCTAAGGGCTCCTTCTCTCCAGAGAGGCCATTTACCAGACCATTTTCTTGGTCCTTAAAGCAGCTGGTTATCACTCACATTTCCTGTATCATCTCTGTGTCTTTGAATTATGCTTAAGATACTCTCTGTCCTCCTCTCCACTTCTTGAAGCCCCAAATTTCCTTCAGATTTAGCTTGTTGTTTGTGTATTGTCCATTAGAATATGAGCACCTTGACGGCAGGGATAGGAAGAGAAAATGAATAAGCACTTATTAAGTGCCTACTATATGCCAGGAACTGGGCTAAGAGCTTTACAAATATTGTCTCATTTAACCTCCTAACATCCAGAAGAGGCAGGTGCTATTATTATCTGCCTTTTATAGTTGAGAAGAGTAGAAAAGACAGAACTGAAGTGATTTGCCCAGTCACATAGCTAGTAAGTGTTTGAAGCTGGATTTGAACTCAGGACTTTCTGACTCCAGGCCCACTGCACCAACTAGCTGCACAAGAACTATGTTTTTGCCTTTCTTTGTGTCACCAAAAATTAGCAGAGAATCCCAGACATGAACATAGTAAGTGTTTAATAAATGCTTATTGACTACCATTGACTCAAGAGACCCCCTTCCTGATTCCTGTCTCCCTCATCCTCAGTTACTAATACTTTCCCTTCCAAAGTAACATTGTATCTTCTTTATGTGTTTATTACACATATCTATATGTATGTTTGATATATATCAATATCATTTGATTAAGTTTTATGAAGCACTTACTTTGTGCTATGGAGACAGATAGGTAGCATAATGGATAGAACACCGGACCTGGAGTCAGGAAGACTCATCTTCCTGAGTTCAAATCTGACCTCAGACCCTTACGAGCTGTGCAACCCTGGGCAAATCACTTGACCCTGTTTACCTCAGTTTCCTCATCAGTAAAATGAGCTGGAGAAGGAAACAGTAAAGCATTCCAGTATCCTTGCCCTGAAATGGGGCCATAAAGAGTCAGATATGACTGAAAACAACTGAACAACATTAACAACCGTGCTGTGTGTAAGGATGCAAGTTTTCAAAAATTTTAACTCACTCCTCTTAAATATATTACAATTCAATGGGAGAGATAATAGGAATACATTAAATAAATATAAAGAAAATAAATAAAAGATGGTTTCAGAGGGAAGACACTGGCAGTTGAGGGGATTCGGGACAGGTTTTATACAACTGAATTGCATCTTAAAAGAAGAGAAGTTTTCTACGAGGAGGAGGTGAAGATGAATCACATGCCTGGCATGGGAGCTGGCCCAGGAAAAGACACAGAGACACAAGATAAAGCAACATGTGTAAGGAAGAGAGAAAAAAATCAGTTTGGCTGTATTGCAAAGTTCTAGATGAGGCATAATGCAAAGGAAGGGAAGTCAATTTGTTCAGTCAGGACTTGATTTAGTGTTTCATCGATATTTTTAAAAGACATGGAGATAATCTTAATAATGCAGATTACATTGTCCTGCTGATATTTCTTTTCTCAGAGAGTCACTTGTTAAACACTGCCAGCACATGCCTGAGGTTGACACTAGTTGAGTCCAAAGCAAAATTCAGACCATATTATTTTAAGCCTCTCAATTAAAGTGCAGGGTGAAATATTAACTCATTACAGTTGGGAAGGAACTACAGACATAACTGGATGGTAAGGAAGAAAGATCTTTATGGTCAACAGCTAGGTAAAGATACAGTATTGTACCTCAAATCAGGAAGACAAGTGAAAATCCAGTCTCAGCCACTTACTAACTGTATGATCCTGAGCAAATCAATTAATTTCTGTCTACCTCAGTTTACTAACCTGAAAAAAATGAGGATAAGAAATAACACCTACGTCCCACAGTTGTCTCATATGGATGAAATTAGAGAATTTTTGAAAAACACTTCACAAACCTTAAAGTATTATAGAAATGCTAACTGTTATTATTGAGAGCTGTAAGGGACTTTGGAGATCACAGAGTCCAAACTACTCATTATATGATGAACCTGAGGTTCAGAGAGGTTAAGTTACACACCCAAGGATACACAATAAGAAGTTCTATAGACAAGATTGGAAGCCAAATCCAATTGACCCCAAGTCTAACACAATCCACCAGACCACACTGCCTCTTGAATTCACTGAAACAGTGCTATGACTTTGGGGACTCAGTAGTCCTTGGTAAAGGAAGATATGTCAAAGAAACATAACTCTCCTCAAACATGACTCTTAGTACCAGATCTAGACTAGCATAGAAGGCATTAATTATCGATGAACAAATTTATGTCAACTCTAAACTCAAAGGAGTTTAGAGGGGAATTCTGAAGCACTGTTTCCCTGTCAATGTTTAGAATTCCAAAACTGTATTTAAAAAGTATCTGTCTAGTCTCCAAAGACAGCAACAACAGAAACTACCTTTAAATGTAATTAGAAATTCAGTTCCCTTGGTGGGTTTAATTTTGTGGTCAGATTCTGAAGTTCTACCTCCCTCCTGCCCCATCCCCTTAGGCCTAGTTATAGCCCAAACCTCCATAAGATAGCTTATTTGCATTCCCTAGAATGGGTTAGATAAAAGCTTGTATCTCTTAAACTGTTTCAGGAGAAACAATCTGGAATGCAATTCAGTGACAGTTGAATCAGTTTCTAAAATGTGGTTTTATTTGTTTTAGAAAGTAATCTACATGATTGTACTTAGGTACATGGGTTCATCACTCATTTGACTATATTTTTCTGATATGAGTTCTTAGCTAGTAACGATTGTTTCATTCTTTGTACTTGAACCCCAAGTGCCTTTCCTGGTGTCTGACACATAGAAAGTAATTAATAAATGTTTGCTGACTGATTGAAAAGGCATTCAGGTAATAACCCTTCATACAAAGAAAACTCATTTGGTAGCTTCTGGATGCATAAACAGGCAAACCTCTATGAAGAGAGACGGAGAAGGGGCTGTGCATCAAAGTTACCCTTGAGGGGAGTCTCATGCTCCAAGGAGTGTCAAACATGGTGACCTGACTGGGAGGATGAAACTTGCAGATCTTGCCCTTACCAATACTAAAGAGATCAGTACATTAGGGGATCATGGCACAGAGCAACAACCTGGATCTACGCCTTCACTGGAAAAGTCCTAGAAGTCATGTGAACTGCATCAGTTCTGAAGGAAAGTAAAAGGCCATTTGATGATCATCAGAAGAGGAAGCAGGTTTTCCTGATCTCAAGTATAAATCTGTTCTGCAATATGAGGATTAAATAAAACCTTCCCTACATTGCAATGGCAAATTCCTCAGGCAGCTAAGTAAGCCTAGAACTGGAAGGAATCTTAAAGGCCATCAAATTCCACTGCCCTCCCTTTTATATCTGAAGGAGCCAAGGCTGCCACTTTTTTAGTACAAATCCAATTGACTATCCACTCCACGGCATTCTCTTCTCGATTTTTTGTTTATCTTTCCCTTCCTACAAAAAAAGAGAAGAAAGAGACTCCTGGTTCAATACTACCCACTCTTCTCTCCTTCCCATTCGACTATACTGCCTCCTGTTAGAGCAAAACTTAAGAATCAACTTGACTTACAGATTGAATCTAAGCTTCTGAGAGCAGGGATACTTTAATGCTTTACCTGAAACATAGTAGGAGTTTAAGAAAAACTTGTTAACTGAGGGATTACCTGAAGTCAAAGGACCAGGATTGGAATCCTTGCTATGATGTTCAATATAGTTAAATCAAGGTGATCTCATTCAAACTGCTTAACCTTTCTAAGCCTCAGATTCCTAAAATGGGAGCAATAGGACTTCATTACCAACATAATAGGGTTATTTTGTACTTTATAAATATTAAAGGCAAAGTACTTTATTAATGGTAAAGACAAAGAAAGACAGAATTGGCCTCAGAATCAGGAAGAACTCATTGCAAGTTCTGCTTCTGATGTATACTGTCTATATGACCCTGGGCAAGACATTGAACTTCTCATTGGTCCCAGGGAATGCTCTAAGACTATAACCTGCAAAGCACAAATGGGCCTGAATTGGACAAAGGAATGTCCTCACTAGCAATTTCTTATCCAATCAATCAAAATGCAATTATTAAGCACTTATGGTATGTAAGGCTCTGGGCTAAGTGTTGGAGATGCAAAGATAGGTTAACGAAAGTCCCTGTCCTCAAGGGGTTCCCATTCTAATGGGTATAAATAACTAGGTATGATATATACAAATATAGAGAGAATAGACAGAAAGTGATCTCTGAGGAGACACTAAGAGCTGGGTGACCATGAAAGACCTCCTGCAAAAGGTAGAATTTGAAGAGACACTTAAAAGAAGTCATACAAGCTAAAGGATAGAGGTGAGGAGGGAGAGTATTCCAGATGGGAAGGGCATACAGTACAAAGGTACAGACTTGGGAGATGGAACATCCTGTGTGAAGATGACATGAAATCACAGATGTGGTCCAAAAAGCCCACTATCAAGGTGAGCTATAAAGATGCAAGTATATAAATGGGAGTCATTTTTATTACTGAGTTACCAGACAAAATAAATTGCAAATTTACATATGCATATGTGTATCTATCTTCATATATGTATGTATGTGTATATACATATATGTATTATACACACATTCACACATATGTATATGTACATATAAAATTAGGGACAGAAAAATAAATAATTGCAATCACTGTTTGAAGTCTACCAATGAATGCATCCTCTCTAAAATTAACGATTTCTTAGCAGTGGTATTGCTACCATCAGCAACAATTGTATTGTAAAAACAATACAATTATTCGCAAAAATAAGTATGTTTCCATAATGAGGATAATCTACTCCCGGATAAGAGCTGGGCAAGTGACTCAGCCGGGTTTTCTGTTTTCTGCTTTCTTTATTCAAATACATCTTTTATTCATTGAGATGAGCAGTACTTCCTAACAAAATATTTACAACTGTGCAAAGTAAAAACCTCTTACTTCACTCACCACTTGTATGAAAACCTTAAAATAAAAAAAAGAAAAAGGAAAGAAAGAAATCACAGGCCATATTTAAATGCCACCTGGTATCACCATTGGAGAAACCACAAAAACCCTTCATTCAATCATCTGGCTGCTTTGGCTTTGTTTCTTTGTTTCTTTGTTTCCTATATGACAGAGCTAACCAACCCTGCATGGCGCAACCTAAAAGAGAAGGGAAAAAGAAATGAATGATTCACTGAATCTCTCACCTTTCAGGCAGATGTATTAACACTACATGGATATCATTCGTGTAAATATAAGTTGTAAGAGTCATACTTGGAGTTATTCATGCATAGAATTTGTTTTGAGAGACAGTAGAGAAGAATACTGGATTTGGCATCAGGAAAGCCTGAAAGTTACTATCTGTGTGACCCCGAGTGAACCATTTAATGCTTCTATGCTGCAGGCAGCTCCCTAAAGTCATAGGTGAAGTCAACAGCTGGTACATAGGGTTCCCATAGAAGGAGTTCCCTATGACCCCCAAAATTTAGATCCTTTATCCATTTGCCTATCTGTACAATGTCACTTTAGAAATGCATTCAGTCAATAAAGGTCAATGGTTCACAGAAAATAAAATAATAAAATTAATAATAAAATTAATTAATTAAATTTTAATAAAATACAGAAATAGGTCATTTTGACAGCCAGAATTTCCATATCTTATTCTAGATATAATCATCCTGTTGAGAGAAAGTCACTGGGCCAAGCATTTGCCAAATCTTAAAATGAATGATAGTCCTGAGAACTCTGATCTTTTCCTTATAGTTTTCATAGGAGAAAAACAAAATCTCTCAAAATAATCTAAATCTTTATATCTTTGCTGATGGTACTAATCTGTCCTTTTTGTGTGTGTGGATACAAAAAAGATATGGTCTTGCTGTTGGTGGTATTTGCTCTGTGGGAGACAAGCTGAAATAACATTCTGAACACAAATAGACTGCAAGTGATTTAGGCCTTTTGAAAATAACTCTCTTGGTATTGATTCACTTTAGGTATAAAAGCCTGCAGGATGGACTGAAAGCCAGGCCTGAGCACATGCAGCCAAAGCAGCACAGAATTCTATTCAAGGAGCGTGAGTATTCTAAGAAATGTCAGCTGGGGAGGGCAGATTGGAAGAAATACCCACTGCCTATATATCCTTCAATTTTGTTTCAGTCTCTGAGAAGACATTCAATCTAGCCTAAATACACCCTCTCTCATTCATAGCTGAAGATTTTGCAAAGGATAAAATCATTACTGGATAAAGTGGAGATCACCTAGCAAAGGAAATGAGAAAGTTTCCCAGCAAAAGCAACACAGCCTCCTGATAGAAATAGCACACACACACACACACACACACACACACACACACACACACACACACACACACACACACACACGTATCACTTTTCTGGTTTCCCAACCTACAGCAGCTCCACAAAACAAGCTTTCACACAGGTGAGCTGGGGCTGTATGGATATATCTTTTCACAATTTTGAATGCAATGTAATTATATTGAAGATGGACTTAGATAAGGGACAGAAAGCTCATAAGTTACAATTATTTCCTTGAAGGAAAAATGCATACATGCTAGGAGTATACACACACACACACACACACACACACACACACACGCACGCACGCAAACACACATCACAGAAATTGGCAAAAGATCTGTTTGAGCCCCTGGACAGGAGTATCTATGAACATTAATATCTAGCATTTATATAGTGTTTTAAGTTACACATGGCCCTTTACAAATATCATTTCATTTTATCCTCATGATAACCCTGGGAGGTAAATATTATTATTCTTCTCTTTGCACAATAAGGAAACTGAGGCAGATAGCAGTTACATAACTTGCCCAGGGTCACACAGCCAATGAGTTTCTGCAGCTGGATTTGGATTCAGATGTTTTTGACTCCAGACCTGATGCTCTACCCACTGCACTATCTACTGCCTAGGGACTCATACAGCTGTTCTTTATTTTCCTAATATCATGTTTGGGTGTGTACAGCACTGGGTTGACATTTTCACTCTTTAAAGAACATCTGAAATATTGAGTGTGAACAGACTAGATTCCCCTTAGAAACATACCTTCATAGCTTGAAAGGCCCTTTTAAGCTTTACGTGTAGAATAGTAAAGGAAAACTGTTTCTGGAATCAGAAAACCTCAGTCTTTGCTTTTGCTACTCACTACTTACATGACCTTAAGCAGGTCACCTAACATCTCCGGGCTTTAGTTTTCTCATCTATGAACTGAAGGAGATGAATTAGATGACCTCTGAGGTCCTTTCCAGATCTAGTTCTTTGATACTAGATTCTATTTCACCTCCTCCATTTAACAGATAAAGAAACTTATTCCCAAAGGATTCAAATAGTCTGTCAGTCAATAAACATTTATTAAGCACTTCAATGTGCCAGTTGTGCAAATGCGAGGGATACAAAAACAAAAGGTAGTCCCTGTCCTCAACTAGCTGACAATCTAATGAAAGAGACAAGAAACATATGTACGAATTAGCTATAATCAAGAGCAGACAATAAAGAAGCAACAACAAAGAGAAGTCACTGAAATTAAGGCAGATTAGAAAAGGTTTCTTTTAGAAAATGTAATTTCAGTTGACACTTGAAGAAAGCCAGGGAAGCCAGGAGTGGAGATGAGGAAGAAGAGCATTCCAGGAATAAAGATGGAATGTCTTGTTCATGGAAAAGCAAGGAGTTCAGTGTCACTGAATAATAGAGAACATAAAGGCAGTAAAATATAAGAAACCTAAAAAGGCAGGAAGAAACCAGGTTATTATGAGCTTTGAAAGCCAGAGAGGATGTTGTATTTATTCATGACAGTAACAGGGAGGCATTGGACTTTATTGAATAGAGGGGTAATGTGGTCAAACCTGTGTTTTAAGAAGATTAATTTGACAGCTGAATTGGAAATGGATTAAAGTGGGAAAATAATCAAGGTAAGGAAACCAAACAGCAAGTCATTGAAATAGACTCATGGTGAGATGATAAGGGGCTGCACCAGGTCGGTGGTAGTGTTTGAAGAGAAGCAAGTATATGCAAAAGATGTTACAAAGGTAAAAACAACAGATCTTGATTACTGATTAGATACAAGAAGTAAGAGAGAAGGAAGAATCCCGACTGACATCTGAATTGCAAGTGAGGGAAGATAGTGGTGCCACAATAGTAATTGTCATTGTTGTCCTCATTTGTCTTTGTTTCTGAAGAGGACCAAAGTCATCACCAGGGGGGTGAAGTTTCAATTCTTTAGTTAAATATTTTTTAGTGAGGCACAGTTGAACAAAGTCATCTGCCACACTCATTCTTCCAGAGTCATCAACATTCGGTGACAAGATGAAAGTCAGGACAACTGACAACAGAGAGGGATGGAGTGAATTACCTTGACATCTCTGATGTCTGCCCAAGCTCTAAGTGATCCACAGTGCCTGCTTCAGTCACCTTCATAAACATTGAAACAAATTGTTCTCACCCCATCCATTCCACCTAGGAAAGTCTTCATATGCTTGGGGTAGACAGGCCTCTAACTCACTGACAGGTCTGGGACCCTTTGATTATCCTCAAGCTGGTTAGCCTATCTGCTGAGATGGTTTACTGGGTTGTGACATTGCCCATGCTACAGCTTCTTGGAACCACAGGTGAGAATTTAGTGCCAGGTAGATATGAAGGGTAGATGAGCAGCCCTAAAAAGGGCTCAGCAAACCCTCACTACAGAGGTGCCTTGAACACCCCATACACACCATCAATCATAATAGGGAAGTTAGGAAAAGGGGAGGGTCCTGGGGGAAAGATAACAAGTTATGCCAGGAGAACATTATACATGATAATAGTAATGTAGTAAAAATGATCAACTGTGAAAGACAGCTACTCTGATCAAGACAATGATACAAGACAATTCCGAAGGACCCATATTGAAACTGGTATCTACTTCCAGAGAAAGAATTAATGTACTTTGATGGCAGACTGAAGCATATTTTTTCACTTTATTATTCTTGGTCTTTTTGTTTTATTTTATTTTGTTTTTTCAACATGGTTAATATGGAACAATATTTAGCATGACTTCATATGTATAAATGATACATTGCTGCTCTTTTCAGTGGGTAGAAGAGGAACAGGAGGGAAAGGACTTGAAACTCAAAAAAATTTTAAATGAATGCTAAAAACAAATAAATGACATGTCAAAAGGTTGAAAAAAAGATAATAGTTCAGTTTTGTACATATTGAGTTTAAGATGTTTACAGGAGATCCAATTCAAGATTTCTAAAAGTCAGTTGAAGATATGAGATTGGAAGTCAGAAGTGAGATTAGAGCTGGACAAGTAAAAGTGGGAGTTTGGGGGATGAGACAGAGAGAGAGAGGGAGAAAGAGAGAGAGAGAGCGAGAAAGAGAGAGAGAGAGAGAGAGAGAGAGAGAGAGAGAGAGAGAAACTCTCTCTTTCTCTTCTATTTCAAGCAATTTCCTTTCAGTCTTGAGCCCCTGTTCCACTAGCCTGGCCTACCGCTGACCTGTGATTCCAGAATGGCTTCTCTCAGCTGACCACAAGACACTCCCTGTATACTGTTATTGGTCTTTAGTCAATGATCAAATCACCTTATTCCTCCTAAATTGACTGAATATTTGTTTCCAACTGGATTAAACTTCTCATTGATTCAATCTAATTGTTTGGGCTTTATAACATTAATTGGGATGAGAGAGGAAACCATCAATTATATCTATAAACTATTTCTTGACTTATTAAGACTGGACAATACTACTATTTCTATCTGGTAGGAGTAATTCACAAACACAAATTTTCCCTTAATTAGGATACTCACCTATCACCATAACGAGCCCCCATCCCTGCCTCTCAACATCCAACCCATCCTCTCTAAGATCTTATTCAAATGCTACCTAAACCAAAAGTCTCCTCTAATCAGCACCTAGATATAATATCTTCTTCCTTTAAGCTCTTACACAGTATTATACAATTCATTTGGTACAAATAACTGTTTTGTATAATGGTTATGTATTTGTGTTTTATCTTCCCTGTTTCTAAACTTTTTGAGTCAAATAGAAGAGTGTAAAAAGCAATTGTTTCTATTCTGGCCAGAAACCCTGAGGTTGTTCCCCTCTCAGTTTGATTTTTACCCGCTTTGAGCAAGCAAACTAGACCACTCCTTTACTTCATTGCTTACTTAGCCTTAAGTCACTGAATGGATGTTGCCTCAGACAAACTGAGATCTGGGAAAGACCTTAGTTTAAAAAGACCAAGGTCACCTACTTCATCTGGAGTCATATCCAATCATTGTGGCCCATGTCTTGCCACTGGAATCAGATGCCTTTGGAGGGGAAGAGTGAGGTTGATGACTTTGCACAGTCCTGCCTCACTTAAATCCAATTCACTAGTAAGTCAAGAAATCACCCTCCTATTGTCATTGGTGCTCTTCAAGGACAAAAGACAAACAACAACAAAAAGTTTTTTGAGAGTAGCAAAAGTATGAAATTCCTACATCTCCTAGAGCAGTGAGCATAGTGCTGAGTATGTTAAGAACACAATATTATTCATAATAACAATAATAGCTAGAATTTCCTTAGCTCTTCAGAATTTGAAAAACATTTTATATATATTAGCTCATTTGATTCTCCAAATGTTCAATTCAACAGGTATTTAGAGTTTAAGATTAAATATTTGTTCAATCAATTAATAAATTAATCTAAATCTGAAAGGATTAGCAAAGCACATTTACCAAAGTTGTGTTCTCTTGTAACACTTTTAATCGTTGCACCTTCAAGAGTATCTAGCACTCTGTAGGCATCTGGTTAAACAGTTTTAAACTCTCCTCAGCTACACACATTAAGAGGAAGCAGAAAGTTGGACTAAGTTTTTTGAAACTTCTACTCACATGGAACTATTATGCTCTAAGGGCACAGATAGAAAATAGTGGAATCATTTCAGGCTTTAGAACTTATAATTACACGTGAACAGCTATTATGTAATTGGAGCAGCCATTACAACTGAAAGGTACAATTTGAGTATAATACATGTGAGTAGTTCAATACCTTGTCAGATATATTTCTAAGTATGTGGATTACAATGTGTCTAAATTCAAAGTAAAGTTTATGTAATCTGTCTTAGATTTTTTTTTTGTTTGTGTGTTTATTTTTTGTATATGATTATTCTCCTTTTCTAACTCCACCTAACCCTAATCCTCAATGTCTATATTTAAATAAAAGTTTCATGTAAAATAGTTTTGTCATTTGGAGAAAGTGAAGGGATTCAGAATTATTCCTGACATCTTTGGCTGCTTTGTGTAATTCCCATAAGAGCTACAGCATTTTAAGGCAATGGAAAGAATTATCCATAAATGAATGGTCCTCGTCGATGCCAACTCCAGATTCTCCAATGCTAATAGCAGGGACAGTTGGCATGAATAAGTAGTACCACAGATAGGGACTGGATAGGGAGTGAGCCTGTGATTTCATTGATACAAAAAAGTCTCAGATAAAGAAATACTCTTTCTTATTTTATTAAAGGACAACTAGTATACCTCCAAGCTCTCAACCTACAATCTTAGGTATATAGATGGATATTATCAGATGAATCTTCTGTTTGACTATTCATAGATGCTAATTCTATATTTTATGTAATGTTTTCTACAGATCTACAAAAGCAAAAAAGAAATATGCAGTGGAAAATAATCTTTTTAACCAAATAGTTTAGTAATTTTCATATATAAATCAATGTATTTTTTTTGTCTTCTTTAGTTCATGCTGTCTCTATGTGTTTTAATGGGGTCAATGGAACGATTTGCTTATTCTTACTTTCATTGTCAATCTGTTTTAACTAAGTTGTAAGGTCAAGTATACAAAGTGGAAGTATTGAGGGGATTCTCCAATGTAAGAATAGTAAAGAAAGGCCATAAAATCATCAAAGTTATACAGGGTGACTAAGAAACTAAAAAAAAGTGTTGGGTTTTTTTTTTTAATGTGTATGAATGTAGGGATGACTTAGTCCTATAGCACTTAAAACACTGATTTCATCTTCTGACCTTTACCTCCTCTTTATTTCCCTATTTCTCTTGATCATACCTTCCTCCTCTCAGTCATTCAGATTTGAAATCAAAGGAGTTTCTTTAACTCTTCCTTCTCCCTCTACCCCCATATCTAATCAATAGATGCACAGATTTCACCTCTGCTATATCTATTAAACACACTTTCATGGTTTTATCACTCTTGTTCAATCACTATCTTGGCTGTATAATTGTACTATCCTCCTAACCAGACTCCTTCCCTCCAATATCTTGTATCTCCAAACTATATTTCACATAGCTGTCTAGATTATCATAACATAAAACTCAAAAACTTTCTCTAGTGTCTATAAGATTAAAACAAAACTACTCCTTAACCTGGAACTCAAAACTTTCAATAATTTAGTTCTATCTTATCTTATTTCTTCTTTCATTGATCTCTCTGTGGTATAAGCCTAGTAATGGTATCAGTGGTTCAAAGAGGAAACATAGTTTATTAATTTGGGGGGAGGCAAAGTTCAAAATTGCCATCCAGAATAGTTGGACAAATTCAGTCCTCCATCAAAAGTACACTAATGAAGGAAACCAAGATGATAGATTAGAGATAGCAATCTGAATAAACTCTCAACATTTCCCTCCAAACAACTTTAAAATAATGCCTCAAATCCTATTTTGGAGTGTCAGAGACAACATAAGACATTTTTGTGGCCTAAAAAAATCTTAGGATATAAACACGAGAGGTCTGTGACACTGGGGTGGAGATCTGGCCAGAGTACATGTACACTCAAGTGGCAGCAAGAATGACAGCAGCAGCAGCTATAGCAGTTTCCCAGAGTTCTCAGAGAAGATAAGAAGATATGACAACTTGTCAGAAAGAAATTACAGCAGATCCTTAGATGGCAATGGATTCAGCTGATACTGATAGGCAGTTCTATTACTCATGTGCAGTTTGGGGTCACAGTTGCAGGGATGAGGGCTTGTAGCCAGTCAAAAGGAAGCAAAGGCCCAGGTTGCATTTCCAAGGCAGAGAGGAGCACTAGCTCTTGTGGCTGTTGGAGAGCAAGAGACCTGCTCATAGTTCTAGGGCAAAGAGGAATAATAGTGTTTGTGACTGAAGGGGAGAAAAGACCCTTCCTGGGTAAAGAACAGAGCAAAGAGCAGGAGAGCAGCGACCGCACCTCTCCCTGAATCACACTATCCTGGAATTATAGAAAACTTTCAGACTCCCTGAAGTAGCTCTGCAAACAGTAGCATAAAAAAGTCTGAAACTTGGGACAGTGTCTCCTCACCTCTAGGTGAGCAGAACCCAACTTTAACATAAAGGTCAAAGTGAAGAAACAGTCTTGGAAAATGAGCAAACAAGAACAACAACAACAGATGACTATAAAAATCTACTATGATGGCAGGAAAGATCAAGACACAAACTCAGAAAAAAGACAATTAGGTAAAAATAGCTATAATCAAAGCCTCAAAAACAATGCTAATTGGGCACTAGTGCAACAAGAATTCCTGGAAGAGTTAAAGAAAGAGATAAGAAAGGTAGAGGAAAATTAAGGGGAAATGAGAGAAAAGCAAAAAGATTATGAAAAGAGAATTAATAGCTTGGTAAAAAAGGCACAAAAAAATAGTGAAGGAAATAATACCCTAAAAAATTGACATGGCCTAATGGAAAAAGAGGCACAAAAAATCGTTGAAGAAAAGAACTCCATAAAAAATACAATAGGCCACATGGAAAAGGAGATAAACAAACTCACTAAAGAAAAGAATTCCTTAAAATTCAGAATTAGCCAAATGGGAAAAAAAAAGAGGTACAAAAGTTCACTGAAGAAAATGATGCTTAAAAATTAGAATTGGGTAAATGGAAGTCAATAACTTTATGAAAAATCAAGAAACAATAAAACAAAGTCAAAAGAATGGGGGAAAAATCAATGAAAACATGAAATATATCATCAGAAAAACAACTGACCTGGGAAATAGATCCAGGAGAGATAATTTAAGAATTATTGGACTACCTTAAAGCCATGAAAAGAAAAAAAGAGCCTTGGAATCATATTTCAAGAAATTATCAAGGAAAACTGCAACAAAAATTCAAAGAATCCACCAATCACCTCCCGAAAGAGATCTCAAAATGAAAACTACCAGGTATATTATAACACTCAGTTGGGTATAGAAATATATCTTACCCAAAAGGAAAATAAGAGTGGAAGAGGAGGAAAGAAAGGGTGAAGAATGATAAAAGGGAGAGTAGATTAAAGGGACACTTTTAAGGAGGGCCATGATAAAAAGAGAGAGAATAAGAAACCTCCCAAAAAATGAGATGGAGAGAACTACACAGTAATCACAATTGTTGATATGAATAGAATAAGCTCACCCCAAAAAAAGGAAGCAGATAGGAGAATGGATTAGAAACTTTGATCCAACAATACATTGTTTGCATGAGACTCATTTGAAATGGTAAGACATACCCAAAGTTAAAATAAAGGGCTGGAGCTGAATCTATCATGCTTCAGCTGAAGTAAAAAAGTAAGAGGTAGCAATCATGATCTCAAACAAAACAAAAGCAAAAATAAACCTCTTTAAAAGAGATATTGAATCTAAATTTTGCCAAAAGGTACCATAGATAATGAAGTAATATCAGAAAAATTTGCACTAAGATTCTCTGATAAACACCTCATTTCTCAAATAGATAGAGACCAGACTCAAATTTGTAAAAAATAAAAGCCATTGCTCAATTGATAAATAACCAAAGGATATGAACAGGCAGTATTCAGAAAAAGAAAAATCAAAGCTATCTATAGCTACTTTTAAAATGTTCTAAATCACTATTATTTAGAGAAATGCAAATTAAAATAAATCTGAGGTACCACCTCTTACCTTTCAGAAATGACAAATGCAGGAGGGAATGAGGGAAAATAGGCACACTAATGAATTGTTGGTGGAGTAGTGAACTGATTCAACCCATTCTGGAACTATACTCAAAGTGTTATTAAACTATGCATCCCCTTTGACCAAGTAATGCCACTACTAAGTCTGTATCCCAAAGAGATCAAATAAAAAAAGAAAAGGAGCTATACATACAAAAATATTTATAGATCTTCTTTTTGTGGTGACAAAGAATTAGAAATCAAAGGAACAGTCATCAATTTGAGAATGACTGAAATAGTTGTTGCATAAGATTTTGATGGAGTACTATTGTGCTATAAAAAAATGATGAATAAGGTGCTTTCAGAAAAAATATAACAAGACCTATATGAACTGATGCAAAGTGAAGGAAGAAGAACCAGAACACTGTTGATAGTAACAGCAATGATTATTATGATATATTTTATATATCATTATATATTATATTATATTATTATATTACAGGATTGTGTGTGTGTGTGTGTGTGTGTGTGTGTGTGTGTGTGTGTAAACAAAATGATCAACTATGGTTACTGTGATCAATACAATGATCCAAGACAATTCCAAAGGATTCATGATAAAAAAAATATTACGTACCTCCAGAGAGAAAACTGATGAATTCAGTGCAAACTGAAGCATACTTTTCTCATTTTGCTTTTTTTTGGTTTTTTTTATTTTGCAACATATCTAATATGGAAATATTTGATATGATTTTATATATATAATTGATATAATGTTTGCCTTCTTGTTGGTTGGGAATGGGGTGGGAGGGAAGGAGAGATTATGGAACTCAAAAGTTAGATAAGTTTTAAAATAGATTAATAATTTTTTCAAATTCATTAATGTGCCTATATTACTGCAGCCCTTCCCCCAATTAACATTTTCCTTTATTGTCAGCTTTATCAATCTCATGAGAGTGGGCTAGAAATTCAGAGTTGATGTAATGTTCTTTTCTCTAGTTTTTAGTGATTTGGAGCATTTTTTAATATGCCTATAAATAGCTATCACTTCTTCCCTTAAAAACTTTCTGTTTAAAATTTCATTTTTATTTGAATATTTTTTTGATTTAAAAATTTTAAAAATAAAACCAAAAAATTAAATAAAAATAAACTTCCTGTTTATATATTTTGACAAGTTTGCCGTTGGGGAATGATTCTTATTCTTATAAATTTGAATCAATTCCTTATAAGTCTTAGAAACAATACTTTTATCAGGAAAACTTGAAACAATTTTTCCTATTAAATGGTTTCCCTTCTAATCTTAGATGCATTATTTTTAATATATACAAATGTTTTCATTTTGTATAATCAAAATTGTCAATTTATCTTCTATGATCCTCTTTATCCCTTATTTGATCATAAATTCTTCCACAATTCATGTATCCAAAAAGGAAATTTGCTCCTTGCTCCTCTAATTTGTATGATGTAACCCTTCATATCTGTCGTGTATCCATTTGGAGCTCATCTTGTCATATAGTTAGAAGTGTTGATCTAAACTGAAATTCTGCCAGATAAATTTCTAATATTGCAATGACATTTTGTTGAATAAAAAATGAGTTCTTATATCAGTTGCTTGGATGTTTGAATTTCTCAAACACCAGTAGTCTAGACTGCTTTGCTTCCATATGTCTAACACATAATCTGTTCTACTGATTAACCTCTGTTTTTATTAACCACATCAAATCATTTTGAAGATTATTACTTTGAAGTACAATTGGAGGTGTAATAGTTCTTCTCTCCTTCTCACTTCTTTTTCCCATCATTTCTTTTGAGAGTTTTGACTTTTTATTCCTCTATATGAATCTTATTATTTTTTAAATTCTATAAAGTAATCCTTTGGTAGTTTTTTTTTTAGTGTGGCACTCAAGAAGTAAAATAATTTGTATAGTATTGTAATTTAAACATTAGCTCAATCTGTCCATGAGTGATTCATATTTTCCAATAATTTAAGTTTTTCTTTATTCCCATAAGGACTGTTTTGTATTTACATTCAGAGAACCACTTTGTGATTCTTTGCTGGTAGACTCCCAAGTATTTTGTACAGTCCGTAGTTATTTTAAATGGATTGTTTTTTCTTTCTTTCTCTTCCTGCTGGATTATGTTGGCAATACACAGAGATAATCATGATTTATGTGGATTTATTTTCCATCCTGTTATTTTGCTGAAGTTATTTCAATGAATTTTAGTTCTCTCTAAGGTTCTCTAAACTATCCTATCTTCAAAAAAAAAAGATTTTGTACTATTTTTAAATAGCTAAACTCTTGGATGAGTTTAGTAGTTCAGAGGAAATTCAAATCAGGAAACAGAAGTGGGGGCGATGGTAGGGAGGGAGAGGGGAAAGCAAACTCCTGAAAGAAAATTATTGTTAGTAAGGAAGAGAAGTTTTCTTTTGCCTTCCATCCTATCTGCCATGTTGTTCTGAGTGCAGCTGCCACACCAGTATACCATATCGAGCAAGAAGCAAATGCCTATACTCCACATAGATACAGACACAGAAAGGCTGTCACTAGTGGGAGGAAGCAGCATCTCAGGAATTAGACCTTTGGCAGAAGAATAGGGAGACAGGTGTGGACTCAAGAGAGAGCTAACTTTCCCAATTTGAAATCAAGCAGCAGAGAGGAGCAGACCCTAGAAGCCCAGGAGAGCAATCCACCTAGAAGAGCTACTATATCCAGGTTAGAACTACCTGAAGACTTTATTAAAAAAAGAAAAGATATCACTGTCTTACAGTACCACAGTGGTGAGTGGTTTGGTTATAAATGTTCCACACTATGAGTGTACTCCATGTTTGTGCCCACTCTTCCCTTAGACACTGTGTGTATTTGGGGGAGAATATACACCAGATTTATTGGGGAGGGTTGGGAGGGAATGTTTTATTTTATTCTTAATATGTCAATTCAGTCAATACTTTTGCTAGTAATTGTTTCTACTATAAGATTTTTCATAGGGAGCACAATGATGGGGTTTAAAAGCTATAAATTTTGAAGTAGACACCCATAAGATAGCTCTAGAACCCAAGGTAGCAACTGGCCCTCTAGGCCCTCATCCACAAGGGTGAATGCAAGAAGTGAAGTATTTCCAAGGAAGGTTGACACTTACATAGCATCTCCCATAACAGAATAGAAGGTCCTTAATGACAGGGACTGTTCCATTTTTTTTTTCTTTGAATTTACAGTGTCTAGGGCAATGCCTACATGTAGTAGGTACTTAATAAATGCTTACTAAAGGATTGGATTGATGTGCTTTCCCTGAGTCATTATTCTTTTCAATACCTCTTCTACAAAATTATCATACTGATTTGTGGTTTGGAAATTTTTATATATACATTGTCCCCTTACTAGATTGTACACATCCTGGAGCCAGAAATAATTAGAGTTTTTCATTTTTTATTCCCAACATCCATTATTGTACCTCGTACAATATCTGCTTTAGCAGGGATTTGATAAATGTATGTCAAACTGAATTAAATTAAAAGACCAACTGTATTGCAGCCATATATAAAACATTCACGTAGAAATAATATCAGACTTATCAAAATTCCTCTAAAAGTGGGAATTAATGTTGTAAGGTCACACTTTAATTCACATACTTCTTATACAATGCATTTTATTCACACCTGGTTTGCCCATTCCCCAATCTGGAGACTACATCAATTACGCAAGATGGCATCATTAGAGAAGTACTTTCAAGGTATATGCAATCATAGTATATAAATAACTCTGATGCAAATTAACTGAATCATTCATAAAGGAACCATGCCAAATGATATTATCTGATCTTATATTCCTAACAGGTTTAGTTCATTTCTTATTTTTAAACTGATAGCTATGTAGAATACTTGGATGCTCACTAAAATTATGTCAATATAAAATCAAAATGTTCAAAAGAAAAGGGAATTCAGTCCATTATCCTCATGCCAAACACACCTGGATGACTGTCCTGGAAAGAAGGCAGGCATCTGATTAATTAAAATATTCACATTTTGGCAAATGGTTAGTTCCATTCAACTGACAAGCATTTATTAAGTGCTTACTATACACAAGGAGTACTATAAACACTAGGTGCTTAGGATCCAAAAACAAAAATTTTGCAGGCCTGCCCTCAAGGAGCTTCTATTCTAAGATGCTGGATGATGTGTAAATAATTATGAGAACTACAAATTCACCCAAAAGGCATAACAGTACTAAGAGAAAGAAGCATCAAATTGAATAAATTTCTTCCAAGTGAAAAGACTTGGAGGTTTTTAATGGCTGATAAACTCAACTTGCATTAGCAATGTGATGCTAGGTACATTATAAAGGAGGGGATGGGAGCAAAGAGGGAGTGTGAATGTGAAAAAACAAATGAGGAAACTTTTGTGAAAGGTCAATCAGGAAGTAATGGGGATCTAAACCAGGTAGGTGGTGGTGAGAAAAGATAATTGCAGATAGATGCAAGAGATAGAGATGTTGTAGAAGTGGAATCCATGGAACCTGGTAAATGAATAGATATAACTTGTCAGAGAAAGTGAAGAATCAAAGATGATCTGAAGGTTATGGACAGGGGAGACTGTAGAATGGTGATACCATAGACCAATAGTGAAGTACAAAGAAGAAACTGCTTTGGGGATAAGATAATGTACTTGTTCTAGGGACATGTAAAATTTGAAGTGTCAATGAGATATCTAGGTGGTGAAATCCTAAAGCCACTTGACTGGAGTATGAAGTCAGAATCTCAGGTCTAACACCCATTCTATATGAGGCAGCTGGGTGACATATTTGGTAGGCTTGGAGTAAAAAAGTTCAGAGTTCACCTGAGTTCAGATCTTGACTCAGAGTCCTACTAACTCTGTGGCCCTGGGCAAATCACTTCTCCACTTGGAGGCTCAGTTTTCTTCTTCAGTAAACTGAAGGCAATAAAACACCTACTCATTTGGGCTTCTGTGGGGATCAAATGAGATGACAGCTGTGACACATTTAGCAAACTTTAAGGTGTTTTATTAATGCTTGCTATTATAATTATTCTCTGTGCAACTTACAGTAAGTTAAATCATGGGATCACAGCTTTAGAGCTGGAAAAAATAAGACCTTAGAGATCAAGTCACAGAATGACAGGATTAGAGGTAGGCTCACAGATTTTCAGAGTTGGAATGGACCTCAGTGACCATCTTGTCCAAGCCTTCCGTCAAAAAAAGAATATCCTCTACAACTTCTTCATTTTAGATATGAGGAAACTGAGACCCAGAAAGTAGTGATTTGTCCAAAGTCATGGGAGATAAGAGCAAAACCAGGTCCTCTGATTCCAGATCCACTTTTTTCCCCCCTACATTTCTCAGAGCTTCAGTTTATTTTTGTTTCGTTGAGTCAACTAGTTGTATCTGACTCTTTCTGACCCCATTCGGGGTTCTCTTGGCAAAGATACTGGAGTGGTCTGTCATTTCCTTCTCTAGTTCATTTTACTCTAGTTCATTATAAGGAGGAATAATATTTACTCGCACCACCATTTTGTAATGCCATGCACCAGCAGATTCCCAAAGGAATGCTACTATGAACAGCTTTTAGAGTTCAGATTACAAAATATAGTGAACACTCTGTTTATTCCATTATAAATCAAGACAAACATTCACAATATATCACAATATAATTTTCACAACATTACATTTTATAACATTACATCTTATCACAGAAAATGGCCACACGGTTTTCACTACAGTGGCCACAATATTTAGAACAAGGCTTATCACAGAAAATGGCCAC
>CM053583.1:364150733-364161784 GCA_028627135.1 Pseudochirops cupreus | reverse complement strand
GGTTTGAAAGTTGGAGTAAAAATAAAGCCAAATGGAGGAAGTTGACAATTTAGATGTTAATGTATCCAAAATAATTTCAAAATTAAGAATACTTTCCATGGTGGCTAGGTGGCTCAGTGAATAGAGTAATGGCCCTAGAGTCAGGAAGACGTGAGTTCAAATCTGACCTCTGACACTTGACACACTTACTAGTACTGTGACTACAGGTCACTTAACCCCAATTGCCCTGCCCTCTCCAAAAAGCAAAAAAAAAAAAATACTCCCCACACAATGTTTACATTGGGAGATTAGGACATACTAGATGCACAATCAAGGTTCTACAAAGAGTCTACCAGGAAAAAAAAATAGCTACAACATGCCTAAGGGGAACCTCTTGGTCACTCTACATGGGGAACAAAAGGATTCTAGCAACTAGGATTTGTGAGTTACCCCTTTATGGCATGTTATCTCAAAGTCTGACCACAATACCCACTGGATGTTATGTATACTAATAGAAGAATGTGCCCCAGAGTTTCTGAGGAGATGTTCTTATAACACCTTTAGTAAATATTCCTCTCTAATGGCTAATTAAACCTGACTGACTAATAACTATCAACACTAACATTAAGGACAAAACACCAGAACTGAAGGTTCAAGCTTATGGCATCAGAAACACAATAACACACCCCTGAAGAAAAAAAAAACCCTGAAAGAAAGAGAACCCTGTAGCTAGCTAATTTGGCTAGAAGATCAATTTTTGTCAGTTTTTGAAGGAATTGGAATAAGGACCTCCAGTGTATGTGGATTGCAGAGAACTGCTTGTGACATTGAGGGGTCAAGTCACCTTCAGCCAGTATATATCCGAGAAAGAGCTTAAATCCAGGTCTTCCTGACTGAGAAACTAGCTCTCTGTCCACCAGGAAAGGCTGCTTTTTCCATTGGCAAATAAAGTAACTCAAATGAAAATTCATTGTAAATTTACAAGGATAACCTTTTATTTAAAGTGAGAGAGATAAGAAGGAGGAGGAGGAGGAGGAAGAAGAAAAGGAGGAAAAGAAGAAAGGAAGGAAGGAAGAAAAGAAAGGAAGGAAGAAGAAAGAAAGAAAGAAAGAAAGAAAGAAAGAAAGAAAGAAAGAAAGGAAGGAAGGAAAAGGAAGGAAGGAAGGAAGGAAGGAAGGAAGGAAAGAAGAAAAGGAAGGAAGGAAGGAAAGAAAGAAGAAAGGAAGGAGAAAGAAAGAAAGCAAGAAAGAAAGAAAGGAAGGAAGGAAGAAACTGCTGACTATGTAAACACAGTATTTTCCACCAGACCCATTGCCTAAAAAGATTTCCCTAGTCTGCATCGTTTTTTTTTTTCAGAATCTGAGGGAAAAGTGTTCTATAAACAAACGATGTCTACATATAGAAAACTTGCCCCAGTGTTCATTTTGCAGAGAACCACTTTTGATGCTGCTAGATTCATAAGTACCAAAAACAATGCTGAATAAAGTGTTTTATTCTTGTAAATACTACCTTCCTTCAGTTTAGGAAACAATACTTTTTTTTTTTAATTAGTGGGCCTGATTATAATGCAAATGAGAATTTACTAGGGACTTGAGCTAAGCAGAATGAAATGGGGAGGCAGTAGACTTTGTTTCAATATTGCAAAGAAAAAACCTAAAGAACTCATTTTTACATACTAAGGGACTTATTTATTTTGATTAACTCAAGTCGGATATACCTTGACTGCCAATTTTCAGTCTCAAGTCTATTGTAATTATGATTCAATTCAGGATTGGAATTTGGAGGGAGGCTAGACCTGTAGTTTCTCTAGTATCAAGTACCACCCATGAGGAAATTCCCTCTACCAAAAGAATTCTGTAATTGAAATACCTCTTGTTTTCATTCTATATAATGTCACTTGGTGGTCTCGTCAGTGCCCAAGAGTGCAATTATCTCTAGTCTGATGATTCCAAGATTTGCCTATCAAGCTCTAGCCTCTCTCAGGAACTAATCTTGAACTGGATATGCCACAGGCATCTCAAACTCAACCTGTCCAAAACTTACCTGTCTCCCACCCACTTCACCCCAAAACAAAACTTCCCCTCTTTGGAATCCCCCTATTATCATCATTGCCATCTTCCCAGTGACCTAGACTTGTGTACAATCCTGATATCATCCTCAACTCCTCATTCTCACTCACCGCGCATCTTATCCATTGACAAATCTTGTGGTTTCTACCTTCACCATATGTGTCTCCCTTTTTCTACTCACAGTCACCACTAGAGTTCAAACTTTCATTATCTTTTGTCTGGACTATTGCAATAACATTCTTTTAAAAAAATATTCTGAGCATTATAAACACCAAATAAAATGGATATTTCCATAAATACAAAACAAAAAAGAGGATTGTATATGAAACTACAGATCTCTGTTATAGATAGCTTATTTCAATAAGCCTTCTAGCTTTCCCTTACACCAATCCATCCTCTGTTCAGCTGCCAGGTCTGATCAGGTCATCCTGATGGAGTGATGGGGGCTGGACCCCTAAGAGGAGAAGACCATGTCTTTGAAAGCAGCACAGTCCCTGAACTTTCCCACATATTCCAGTCCCTGGTGTTTTACCTGAGACATCTGACCCATCACAACCCACATAGATACTCAAATAATCCTTTTAATAGTCCTTTCACTGTGGCTCTCCAACCACTTAACTCCTTTCAATGTTTGCACCTGGGGCGCCCAGGCTATTTGCCACTCCTTAATCCCGGCCAAATCTTCTCACAGTCTTTTTTGTATATAAATATCAGTCTTACCCCTACCAAGCCACAGATTCTCTTGGAATCTAACCCAATTCTATTGGTGATACAAATAAACCTCACTATTTTGACTAAAAGAAAGCTTGAGTGGTCAAATTCTTTCAAGGAAGACCTCTTGTGTACCCTTACATTTTGGGGTTCTCAGCAACCCAACTCTCAACAATTCCATCCTCCCTATCCTCGTGCCCTACCTTTCAGTCTCCTCCTCCCTCCCCATCAATGAGCTCCAGTGACTCCCTGTGGATCCTGGATCAAATAGAAATGCTTTTGTTTGGTATTCCAAGCTCCTGATTAGCTGGACCCTTCCTACTTTTCCATTCTTCTTACACTTTCCCTCTCTCTGAACTCTACTGTCCACCAATGCTGACATATTTGCTATTCCTCAAAGAAACATATTTCATTTCTTGTCTACATGCCTTTACATTAGTTTATCCCTCCAGCTTGGAATGCTTTGATCTCTCACACCTGCCTCTTAGTTTTTCTGCATTCCCTCAAAACTCACCTCAGATCCCACCTTATGCTAGAAGCCTCTCTCTGTCTTTCACAAGCTGTTAATGATTCCCCTTTCAAAATCACTATCCATCTGCTTGATATGCCTAGGATCACATAGCCAATGTCAGAAGAAGGACTGAAATCCAGGACCTTCTTTGCTCAGGGCCCAACTATCTATCCTCTACATTACGACTGCCTCTGAATTAGATCAAATTTTCTGAAATGGGGGTGGCTAGGTGGCACAGTGAATAGAGCACCGGCCCTGGAGTCAGAAGTACCCGAGTTCAATTTCAGTCTCAGACACTTGCCACTTAACACTTACCAGCCATGTGACCTTGGACAAATCACTTAACCCCAATTGCCCTGCCTTCCCTCATCCAAAAAAGACCAAAAAAAAAAAGCACAAAAAAAAAATTTCTCAAATGGTACATGTATCTCTGAAAGGGATCATCTATCTCTGAGTTGTATCATCTATCTGCCTGTTTTGTCTTCTGTACATAAGGTGGATTTTAGTGTATGTAAGGTGGATTTTGTTATTCTTTTTTAGATAATAGTTCCCAGAATTATAGATACTAGTTCTTAGGTTCATGACTTGTAAACAATCTCACCATACTTGCACATCATATTATGGTCTTAAAATAATGCAAACATTTGAGTTAAGCTGATAAACACCCACCTCTAGTGCTCTATGCTGAGTCACCATGATATTGCTAAAGTTAATGTAAATTTGTGAGGCTATTGGTGGCAATGTGCCTTCTTTGTAGCTTCCTCTATAAATCAGGTGGGCACTGATTAGTAAGTGGTGAGTGGGAATGCACAGATTTAGGGGAATGTGCATGTGTACATACTTTGACCTGCCCCCCAGCAAGGCTTGGGGGGATTTGTGAATGTGTGTGCTTGTCTTGATTCCCCCCCAAAGACTTAGGGGACCTGTAGGATATTTTGGTTTTTTGCTACTGCTTCTCTGTTGATCAAAACTAACAGACCTCCCCACAATAATCTTCAAAACCCTTTCACCAATGTAACCAACTACTCTGCCTTACCTAAAGAGGTTGGGTTTGTTTTGTTTGGGCGTGGGGTGGCTAAATATTGTCCTCATTGCCTCTATCTCAAATCTTGGGTTCTGACAGGAAATCACTGGCTCTGCTTCAGTTAAACATGAGCAGAAGGGCTACATTTGATCAGATATGCAACTCAGTATCTGGCTTGCTGTTGTTTTTTAAACTAACTGGGCTGCTATCATTTTGGCTTATTCTCAGAATTTGATATTTATATGCAGATGTCTCTTTAAGTGCTGGCAGGCAAATGACAATATGAAATCAATTTGTTTGTCTAAAATGTCATGCAAAACTGTGCCTATTGGATTTCTTTTTGTTTCCTCAGAAGTAATGCATCCCTATTCATGCAATTTTGACTTGCGTAACTGTGCTCTTTCTTTCAAAAATACAGCAAAGGGGAATGTGTTTATCATAGTATCACATCCACATGGCACTGCTAAGGCACAAAATGTAACCTTTTTTTTGCCTCTCTATAATATATAACCTCTATAACCTTTTTTTCTCTATAGATATCTCCTCCTCTACAGTACCCTATGCCCAAGGATATTTATAAGAATGACAAGACTTAGAGAAACTCTTATTTCTTACCTTCCCCTCAGAGCTGCCTGCCAACCACCTGGAATTTAATGGGTCCAAGGTTCTCAGATGATTTTAATGGACACCTTTTTATAATATATTACTTGTGATACAACCTACTAGTTTTCCTTGGGGAAGGGGGATGGGTGGGGGAAGTCAAAGGCCCTTCTCTTAGCCAAAATTTTTCATTTCAAAATGCCTCCCTTCACTCAACTCTCCATGAGCTATATTGTGAGAAAAAAAGAGAGAAATGGAAGCTATGATATGTCAGGCTCAGCTTGAAACCTTAAGCAAGGCCATTTTGATGACTGAGAGCTACTCAAAAGTCAGAGAAATATTTCCCAGGACATCACTATTAGAATTGCAGAGTCACTCAAACATTGAATTATAAGGTGAACTCCAATGACTCTCTTTGGGTCAAAAGAACAAGGCAAAAGTCAAGGTACTTTTCTAGCCACTGGAGAAGTTAGAGAAAGCCCTCTTGAGTGCAGAGGAATAGGAGATAATGTGTTGGATCAGAGGCAGTGGGATATAAATTATAGAACAACGGTCTTGGAGACATAAGCTCATGTGATAATCATCAAGTCAATTAGCTGCCCAGAACCTGTTTTCCAGTCTGTAAAATGTCTAACAAGACCTGCACTACCTCCTTTGCAAGACTGTTATAAAGAAAGCATTCTGTAAAATTCTTGAGCGCTATACAGTAGAAAGACTATTAGATTTGGAGTCAGAGAAGCTGGTTTTGAATCCTATTTCTGCTATTTTCCAACAATGTGACCTTAGGCAAATCATTTCCCTTCTCTCAGCCTCAGTTTCCTCATCTGTAAGATGAAGATATCAGATTAGATGACCCCTAAAGTGACTTCCAGATCTAGGTCCTGAATTTGCATGTGGCCCTATTTCGGAAGACACAGACAATGCTTTCCTGGTAACTAGTCTCAAGGACCCTTGATCCTAATCTCAATCTCCTAACAATGAGAATCATCTAAACTGAAAAGAGCTATGAGAGTGACAACCCTATTAAGTGGAGATCTTCAAGGAAAAACAAGGTGGCCACAAGTCAGTGATGCCCTAGATCAGCTCTCTATTCCGGCATTAATTGGACTAGGTGGTCTCTAAAATGGCTTCCATTTCTGAGATTTTGTGATTACCCCCAAGCCAACTCCATCCTCTTAATTATTCCCATCCTCTTATTCCATATTCCACATTGTACTCTGATCTTCAGCCTCCCCAGAAAAGAAAAATTAAATATTCAGGCTTCCTCGGACTATGAATCTACTTTTAAAATGGATTTTGAGTTATAGCCTAAGCTAGGAAGTTGTTGTTTTTCCAAAGTCAAAGAGGTGAAAAGCATATAATAAAACTAAAGGTCAGATGCATCTCTAAATGTAGCAGCATAGTGCTGGCTCCTTAATTGGACTACTTAGCGCTGTGACAGAGGCGGATTTAGCTGTAGCTCAGAGCCCTTTAAGAATATTTTTAAAAAGGTGATTTAAGAATGTTAGAATGAGTTGATTAGGGTTAATTGATTCCACATGGGCTGACTTATACTTTAACACAGTGCAGGAGATATTACACCTTTGGTAGATGGAGAAAAGCCCTCAGGAATTTACCTACAAGATGTTAAGGTGATACAAGAAAGTATGGGGGGGGCGGGGTTGAGGGTGTTTGGTGAGGATATAAGAGAGGGCAGATTGGGGGAAGAGGTATCCAGTATGCTTGCCATCTTGGCTTCGGGGGTCGGAGAGAAAATTTGTAACTCAAAATCTTGTGGAAATGAATGTTGAAGACTAAAAATAAATATTATATATACATATATATATATATATATATATATGTATTTTTTTTAAAGGCAAAAAATGTCAAGGCGAAAGATTAGTGCCTGTGGAACAAATAATAGAAATTCTCCTTACAGGAACCTTTGTGGGAATAATATTTTTTTTCCTCTTAAAGTAAGAAAAGACCAAGAGCAAAAGTAATAAAGCAACTTAGCAGGAACAACAACAGAAGCAAATAAGTTAGGAGGAGAAACAACTTTTGGAGAGAGTAGAATGAGTGCACTTGTAGATATGTTGAGTTTGAGGTTCCAGGGGTATATATTTGCAGAGATATATAGTAGACAACTGATAATGGAGGAAGAGAACTCAGAGGAGATTTGGGGTGTATAACAGCATGTCTGTGAGGATATATGAAGCAGAAAAATTTACCCCTGAGCTGCCATGGGAGGAGAGTTTCTCATTCCCTCTTTTGCTTCCTACCCTTTGAATATCATGCATCATTCTCTTCAAGTCACTCCCTACTAGGTATAACCTATTATCTGTTTACCACCCTTGGCTCCATACATACAAAGAAGTTTCTCTTTGTAGGTGTGAAGGCAAACAATGGAGAGGGTAGCATGACTGACAGCCCAGCCCCTGCCTCTCTCCTCTCCCCCTGCCCCAACTGTTTTGATAAGTTCACATCTGCTTTATCCTTCTTATTGTTAGTCATTTCAATCATACCTGACTCTTTGTGACCCCATTTGAGTTTTTCTTGGCAAAGATACTGGCGTGGTTTCCCATTTTCTTCTCTAGCCCATTTTACAGATGAGGAAACTGAGGCAAAGAGGGCTAAGTAACTTGTCTGGGGTCACACAACTAGTAAGTGTCTGGGGCCAGATTTGAACTCATGAAGATGAGTCTTCCTAATTCCAAGCCCACTGTTCTACCCACTGTGACATCTAGTAGCCCCTCCCTTTATTGTGGAGAAAAACAGAAGGATACTTTTGTTACTTTGCTTTGGTAAGTTTATAAAATGTAATAACCAATAATAATCTCCTTTATAGAACTCAGAAGCCCCCAATTGAGATAATATCTTAATAATTGGGATAATGTTTGTGTTCTTTTTCCTTTTTCACTTTCATCTGTACATCTTTCTGTCACTCCACATGTCTCTTATACAATTCCCTATTCATGAATAATGAAACACATAAATCAGAAGCAACTATGATTGACCAAATTTTATCTAGCCACCATTTGATCTAATTAAACAAAAATTATAAAAGGTATTTTGAAAAATAGAAGTAAGCTTTGGAACAGGAAATCACTTGTCCTGCGAATGAGAGAAAGAAAAGATTGGGGGAGAAAAAAATACCATGGTCCTTAGCAGACTCTAGCAGCCAAACTCTCTCTCATCTCAAGATATATTTACCTGGTTTAGCCCCCAGTTAAGGATGGTGGCAGCGGCAATGGAAGTGAATATTTTCCCCATCTCTCATTCTTCCTGCTCAAATCACATATATGTACATATATATATATATATATATGTACATATATATGTGTACATATATATGTGTATATATGTGTACATATATATGTATATATATATATAAATCATATATATATATATATATTGTGTCTTAGCCACTGTACTGTCTTTCTCAAGACCCACTACTCTAGGCCTAAGAGAAAAGTAACACTATCCCTCAGTAACTACAGCTCTCATAGTTTCAGATTATGAGACGCTTACCAGAAAGAATCAGGAAACCATCATAGGAGCAGTGATGGGAGAACTAGGAGAATGGAGTGTAATAGAAGAGAAAGCGAAAAATATTAAGAAGGATGAAATGGTTTAAGTATCAAATGCTCCTAAGAAGTCAAGGAAGATGAGGACTGGAAAAAAAAAATCATAGTTCTTGATAATAAAAGAGTCATTATTTTTATCTTTTCGTGGGAAAGAACAGTTTAAGTGCAATGGTAGAGAGTGTTAAGAATTGTGATTTTTGATTATAAGACAGATGGAAAATTGAGAAAGAAGTATTAGCAAAGGATGTCCTGTTATGAACTGTACATAATCTACCAAGCTGTTTAACACCCCTCTTTTTTTTTAATACATAATAGTCACAGACTGCTCCCACAAATAGAGTGGTGCCTAATCTATTTGATGATTTCCATTCCATTACAAATGAGTACACTAGTTTTTCTTTCCTTATTCCAATTCCTACTCTTTAAGATTGGTTTTGCTTTGGGCAATTATGTATATCTCACATAAATTGGGATATATTCTCATATCTGGCCAGCTCATTCCACAGTTCCTGGTGGTACTTGTTGAATGGATCATCAATACACAGCACTTAAATAGATAATCTACAGAAAATTGTTCCAGCAAATTGCCATTCCTATAGCATTTAAATGAATTAAAACCTTATTCAAAACTAACAGCCTGTCAAAAACAGAAATCCACCCAGAGCTATAGTTTTATTTTGTTTTTTCTTTTCCTCGTTCCATTATTCTGACTGGGGGCTCTGAGGCCCAGGAACTGCGTGCAAATTCAGTGAGTCGAAAGTCTTCCCCTTGGGGGTGGCTAGGTGGCATGATGAATAGAGTACTGGCCCTGGAGTCAGAAGGACCTGAGTTCAAATTTGGTCTCAAACGCGTAACACACTAGCCATGTGACCTTGGGCAAGTCATTTAACCCGAATTGCCCTGCCTTTCCCCCTCTCCAAAAAAAAAGCAAAACAAAAAAAAAGTCTTCCCCTTGTTGATTCAGAATGAGATGCTGAACAATATTCTAGCACTGCTTTGGAGGAGACTTCTTTTGATGGAGGAAAAGGCAGTCAGAATCAAAGTTATAGGGATAATTTGTCAAAAGTTATCTGAGCCACAGAGGGAAAAGAAAGCACATAGAATTAGGAAAGGGATAAACAAGTGCTATACATTGCTATGATACTGTCATTTTGGCTGTGCACAGGTGGAAAGAACAGTTGACTCTTTTAGCTACAATACCACACAGATAGCTAACACAGCTGGCACTTTAATCTCCCCTTATGAAGAACAAAAATAAAGTCATCTCTCGCTTGGAGGTAGCTTAGCCTGCAAATCTTGTTTTCAAGGTTATTGACACATCTCCTCTTTTACTTATTGACTTGTATGGTGGCCTTTCGCCTCCATTTATTGACCGTGACTATTTGCTCAGGTAGTGTTCTACCATTTTCAGATACCATCTTTAATTCCCTTAAAGAGGTAGACGGGGTGCAATAAGCTTTCCTGTAATTTTGAGTTTCTGTTAAGTAAAACATTTTCCATTTGACTTCCATTATAAAGTCAGTAATTCATTCCTTTGTTTAATTCCATCTAACAAATAAGTATCTACCATGTGAAAGGAAAAAAACAGCATAGAGTATTGGCTAAATGAGGGGCCTAGGAGTTAGGAAAACTTGGGTTCAGGTCCTACATCTGACACATCTTACCTATGTAATCCTAGGAAATCATTTACGTTTTTGGTATCCCCTAAGCAACTAAGATTATGTTGTTGATCTGTCATTTTTCAGTCATATCCAACTATTCATGACCCAATTTTGGGGTTTTCTTGACAAAGATATTGAAGTAGTTTGCCATTCTTTCTTCAGCTCCTTTTACAAATGAGGAAACTGAGGCAAACAGGGTTAAGTGACTTGTCCAGGGTCATGCAACTAGTAAGTGTATAAGAGAAGATTTGAACTTAGGGAGATGAGTCTTCCTAACTACAGGAATGGCACTCTATCCACTGTGCCACCTAGCTGCCCCCAAGACTATGTTTTGTTTTGTGTGATATATATAACTATATGCATATATGTATGTATGTATATGTATACATACACATATCTATATACCTGCATTTTATTTCATTAAACATTTTGTACTTATATTTTTAAAACTTTTAAACATTTATTTTCTAAAGTTCTGAGTTTCAAATTCCCTCCTTTCCTCTTGCCCCTTCCACACCCATTGATAAGGCACTGTAACGATACTGGGATTTGAAGATCTTCCACGCCCCTTGAGCTTGCTGATGTAGCAGGAAGGGGTGGAGCAAGAGAACGCCGGAACCAAGCTAGTCTCCCTGCGGTGCTGACTGGAAGGGGCGTCAGAGGCAGTGGCTCCGGTTGCGAACTCCTTTTGCTTTGAGCAGGGCAGAATCTCTGCTAAGGACTCCTGTTGAGGACTGCCTGGGGCAGGAACTGCCAGGGGCCGGAGCTGCTGGGACCAAGCTGCCTGGACGCTGAGCAGCTGCGTGCGTGAGGAGAGGAGGATCTTTGCCTGAGGTAGCCTGTCCTGTTTGAAGGCTTGAGGATGTGGGTGTTTACTACTTTGACCACATGTGCCAACTTCATCACTACTGGGTTGACTTTGACTTTCTG
>CM053583.1:364120211-364140499 GCA_028627135.1 Pseudochirops cupreus | reverse complement strand
CTAGCTGCCCCTATATTATAGTTTCTAATACATCCTGCTATTTGTTTCTGTTTTATGAGTTAACTCATCCCATTCACATTCACAGTTAAGATTGCTAATTGTATATTTCCTTACATCCCATTTTCTTCTATTTATCCTTTTCTCTTTCTTTTTGTCTTGTCCCTACTCAAAAGTCTGTTTTGCTTCTAACCATTGCCTCCCTTAATCTGTCTTTCCTTTTATCATCCCTCACCTTTTTGCTTCTCCCTTTCCCCTATCCCTTTCCCCTCTTATTTCCCTATTGGGTAAGATAGATTTCCATACCCCAGCTAAGCGTGTATATATATTTTCTTACCTTTGAACCAACTGTGATGAAAGTGAGCTTTAAGCATTGCTTACCATGCCTCCATTTTTCTTTCCACTATAAAAGCTTTTTCTTGCATACCTCTTTTCTCTGGATATGGACAGCATTTTCCATCATGAGTCTTTTTGGAGCTGTCTTAGATCCTTGCATTGCTAATAAGAGCCAAGTCTGTGAAAGTTAGTCATCATGCAATGTGACTGATACTGTGTACAGTGTTCTTCTGCTTCTGCTCACTTCACTCAGCGGCAGTTAATATGTCTTTCCAGGCTTTTCTGAAGTCCACTTGCTCATTATTTTTCATCACGCAATAGTATTCCATTACATTCATATACCACAACTTGTTCAGCTATTCCCCAATTGATGGGCATTCCCTCAATTTTCAAATCTTGACCACCACAGAAAGAGCTTTCATAAAGATTTTTATGCATGTGGATCCTTTTTCCCATTTTGATGATCTCTTTGGGATACAGACCTAGGAGTGGTATTGCTAAATCAAAGGGTATGAACAGTTTCATAGCCCTTTGGCCATAGTTTCAAATTGCTTTCCAGAATGGCTGGATCATTTCACACCTCCACCAACAATGCATTAGCATTCCAATTTTCCCACATCTTCTCCAACATTTACCATTTTTCTGTTTGGCAATGTTAGCTAATCTGATAGGTGTGATGTAGCACCTAAGAGTTGTTTTGATTTTCATTTCTCTAATCAATAAGGATTTAGAGCATTTTTCTCATATGATTATAGATAGCTTTAATGTCCTCATCTGAAAACTGCCCATTCATATCCTTTGACCATTTATCAATTGAGGAATGACCTATATTCCTATAAATTTGACTAAGTTCCCTATATTTTTAGAAAGTGGTCCTTTATCAGAGACATTGACTGTAAAAATTGTTTCCCAGGTTTCTGCTTTCCTTCTAATCTTGATTTATGCAAAAACTTTTCAATTTAATGTAATCAAAATCATCCATTTTGCATTTCATGATGTTCTGTATCTCTTGTTTGGTCATAAATTCTTCCTTTCTCCATATATCTGACAGGCAAACTATTCCTTGCTCTCCTAGTTTGATTATAGTATCAATCTTTATATCTTGTATCCATTTTGACTTTATCTTGGTATAAAGTATAAGATGTTGGTCTATGCCTCATTTCTACTATACTATTTTCCAGTTTTCCCAGCAGTTTTTGTTAAAGAGCAAGTTCTTATCAACAGAAGCTGGAGTCTTTGAATTTATCAAACAGTAGAGTACTATAGTCATTGACTACTGTGTCTTGTGTACCTAACCTGTTCTACTGAGCCACCATTCTATTTCCTAGCCAGTATTTGATGATTGCTGTTTTATAATACAATTTAAAATCCAGTATGGGTAGGCCACCTTCCCCTGTATTTATTTTGATTAATTCCCTTGATCTTCTGGACCACTTGTTCTTCCAGATGAATTTTGTTATTATTTTTTCTAGCTGTTTAAAATAATTTTTGGTAGTTTGATTGGTATGGCACTGTATAAGTAAATTAATTTAGATGGAATTGTCATTTTTATTACATTATCTCTGCCTACTCATAAGCAACTCACATTTTTCCAATTATTTATACCCGACTTTATTTGTGTGAGAAGTGTTTTGTAATTGTGTTCATATAGTTCCTGGGTTTGTTTTGGCAGGTAGACTCCCTGCCAAATATATTTTATGATGTCTTTAAATGGAATTTCTATTTCTTGCTGTTGGGCTCTGTTAGTAATATACAGAAATACCAATGATACATGTGGGTTTTATCCTGCAACTTTTTAAAGTTGTTTATTATTTCAAGTAGTTTTTTAATTGATTCTGTAGGGGTCTCTAAATATGCCATCATATCATCTGAAAAGAGTGATAGTTTTGTTTCTTCTTTGTCTATTCTAATTCATTCACTTTCTTTTTCTTTTCTTATTGCTAAAGCTAGCATTTCTAGTACAATATTAAATAACAGTGATGATAATGGACATCCTTGTTTCACCCCGATCTTGTTAGAAATGCTTCCAGTTTATACTCATTACCTATAATGCTTGCTGATGGTTTTAGATAGATGTGCCAATCATTTTAAGGAAGACTACATTTATTCCTATGCTCTCTAGTGTTTTTAATAGGAATGGGTTTTGTATTTTGTCAAGCTTTTTCTGCATCTATTGAGATAATCATATGATTTCTGTTAGTTTTGTTGCAGATATGGTCAATTATAATGTTAGTTTTCCTAATACTGAACCAGCCCTGCATTCCTGGTATAAATCCTACCTGGTCATAGCATATTAACCTCAAGATAAATCGCTGTAATCTCTTTGCTAATATTGTATTTAAAATTTTTGCATCTATTAGGGAAATTGGTCTATAATTTTCTTTCTCTGTTTGACTCTTCCCTGTTTAGGTATCATCACCATGTCTGCATCATAAAAAGAATTTGGTAGTACTCTATTTTCCCAAATAGTTTATATAGTATTGGAATTAATTGTTCTTTAATTGTTTGATAGAATTCACTTGTAAATACATCTGCCCCTGGAGATTTTTTCTTAGGGAGTTTATTGATTACTTGATAAATTTCTTTTTCAAAAATGGGGTCCATTAGGCCAGTTATACTCTTTAAGGAGTTGTTTTCTTCAGTGGATTTTTATATCTTCTTTTCCATTTATCTAATTTTGCTTTTTAAGCAGTTTTCCAATCTGTTAGTCTTTTTTCATAACTCTCTTGCATCATTCTCATTTTATTTCCCATTTTTTCTTTTATCTCTCTCATATTATTTTTAAGCTCCTTTTTTGAGCCCTTCCATGAGTTCTTTCTGGGCTTGAAACCACTGCCCATTTTTCTTTGGGCTTTTGCCCAAAGGTGTTTTCACATTGTTGTCCTCTTCTGAGTTTGTGTCTTTGTCTTCCCTGTCACCCTAATAACTTTCTATAATCATATTCTTTTTTGTTGTTTTGCTCATTTTTTTTTTGGCCTTCTTCCTTTCTTTTAAATTTGAGCTCTGTACCCAGGGTGAAAGGGGTACTGCTTCAGGCTTTTTGTGCTAGTAAGTGCAGGCCCTGTCTGCTTACCTGGTGTTGTGCTGATGTTGCCCTGGGGCCCTAAGAAGACCTTCATGACTGGTGCTTTGCTGAGGGGAGGTGGTAGAGGGTGATTGGTTCTGCTGCAAGCCATAAGAATCTGGCAGCTTACCTGGTGCTGAGCTAGAGTCCTAGTGGTGATGTCTGGCATGTGCTGAGGCATGGTGGGATGTTTCTGTATCTCCTCAGGGTAAATTGAAGCATGTGGAGATCTGGCCACTGGAGAATGCCTGTTTGCTTGTGGGCTACACTGAAGCACATGGTGGTTCTTGGAGCTGGAGTCTGCCAGTTCCCCTGGCTATGTTAAGGCATGTGGGGGGTCCTGGTGTTGGCATTTGCCTGCTCCACCACACTGGGGCTTAGGATTTCCCATTAATTTTTTGAGGTGGGACTTGTTAGTGGTTTGCTGGGACATTTCCTGTCTTGAAATGCACTCCCCTTTTACCAAAATGAGATGGACTTTTCTTGCCAGTTTTCCAAGTTTATTAGGCTAAAAGATTATTTCATCTCATCTTTTTGCCAGTTCTGCTGTTCCAGAATTTGTTCTGTGGTGCTATCTTAGTTTTTTTGGAGGTGAATATGGGAGAGTTACAGTGCTTACTTACTCTTCCATCTTGGCTCCTGGAAGTTCCAAAGTTTAATTTCATTGAGTCTTTTATGATTACTCTTGCATATTTAATGTTTTTAGCTTTCTCTTGAGTCTTCCTTTGAATGTTACACCTTCTATTCAGTTCTGGTCTTTTCATCAGGAATATTTGGAAGTCCTCTATTTAACTGAATATCTACTTTCTCCCCTGAAGGATTATATTCAGTCTTGCCAGGTAGATAATTCTTGGTTGTAATTCTAGCTCCTTTGCTCCCCTAGAATATTATATTCCAAGCCTTCCTGCTAAATCTTTTGTGATCCTGACTGTGGTTCCACAATATTTGGATTCTCTTATTTCTGGATTCTAACAATATTTTCTCCTTGACCAGGAAGTTCTGAAATTTGGCTCTAATATTTCTGGGAGTTTTTACTTTAGGATTGCTTTCAGAAGGTGATCAGTATGTTCTTTCAATTTCTATTTTGCACTCTAAATCTAAGATATCAGAGCAGCATTCCTTGATAATTTGTTGAAATACGATGTCTAGACATTTTTTTATTATGACTGTCAAGTAGTCCAATAATCCTTAAATTATTTCTACCTAATCTATTTTCCAGGTGTTGTTTTTCCAATGAGATATTTCACATCTTCTCTTTTTTTTTTTCATTTTTTTGTCCTTTTTGTTTCTTCATGTCTTGTGGAGTCATTAGCTTCCATTTTCTCAATTCTAATTTTAAAGGAATTGTTTTCTTCAGTGAACTTTTATACTTTTTTCCATTTGGCTAATTCTGATTTTAAGGAGTTCTTTTTTTCAGTTAATTTGTGTACCTTCCTTTCTATTTGGTCTATTCTGTTTTTAAAAGACTTATTTTCTTCAGTGAATTTTTGTGCCTCTTTTAACATTAGGCCAATTTTATTTTTTTAAGTTGTTACTTTCTTGAGTATTTTTTTTGCACTTCTTTTACCAAGTTCTTCTCTTTTCATAATTTTCTTGCATCAATCTCATTTCCAAATTTTTCCTTTAACACTCTTACTTCTTTCTTTAACTCTTCCAGGAATTCTTGTTGTCATTGGATCCAATTTGCATTGTTTTTGAGGCTTTGCATATAGCTGTTTTCACATTGTTTTCTTCTAAGTTTATGTCTTGGTCTTCCCTGACACTGTAGTAGCTTTTTATACTCAAGTTCTTTTTTTTTCTTAAATTTTGTCTTTGCTCCTTTTCCCAATCTATTTCTTCATCTTGACCTATATGTTAAAGTTGGGTTCTGCTCACCTGTGGGTGAAGAGGCACTATCCAAAGCTTTACGCTTTTTTGTCCTGCTGTTTTTAGAGGTAGTTCTAGTCATTGTTTTCCTAGCTCATGGTCTATTTTTTACCCAGGAAGTGCTGCTGTTCCCCTTCAGCCACAAGTACTAGCACTACTTTTGGCCATGAAACTGTGACCAGTGCTTCTGTTTTCTTGCACCCACAAGTACTCCTCTCCACCCTGGAACTGTGACCTAGAACTGCTTATAGCCAAGAGAGTTGCCAATCAGCACTAGCTACACCCAGGACTAGTGAAGGGTCCCCTATAATCTCTTTCTCATCAGTTGTTTAACCCCCTTATCATCTCTGTGCTGAGACCTCTCAACTCTGCTGCTATCCTAGCCAGCTGCAAAGCTCTTCCCCTGGTGCTCCTGCCGAGCTCTGAGTTTGCACCCATCCCACTGTCACAGACTCTCCTGTGGACCTCCTAATATGTTGTAAGCTAGAAAAATGTGTCTAACCATTTGTTGGCTCTGTCGCTCCAAAATTTTATTTGAGATGTTGTTTCAAAGCTTTTGGAACAGAATGTTGGGAGAATTCAGTTGGGTCTTAGTCTCTAAGTCTTCTATCTTGGCTCTGCCTCCAGTAGCTGCTCTTAAGTTAGCAAAGGTCCAGAATTAATCAGTAAACTTAAAGTTTCTTTTTTTAAATCTTAGAACATTGACAGTAAACAGAATATTATATACATAGTGTCAATGATAAATCACAATTAATTTTTTAATTTTTTTAATCACAATTGAATTAAGAATTACATGATTTATCAAAAGAAAATAGTGATTAGTCAATCATGTATGGTACTGTCTCATATTGTTACAGAAAAAGGCAAAAGATGCTCTGTCCTGCACTAAATTTCTAATTCTTTCAGGTTTCTAACCTGGAATAAACCATTTTCCTTACATAACCTATACAATTAAATCTAGGCACGACTATTTACCTAATGGAAAGTAGACCAATTGTTAACATAGTTAACATTAACATAGACCAATTGTAGAAAGAAATAATCAAAACTTCCATGCAAAATGACTGCCTGAATGGGAAGCAGATTGCCTGGATACTACATACCTACTCCAATAAAAAAACCTGGCATTCTTACCATACCAAATAATGACCAAGAAATCTAATGAAAGGTTACAGTGACTATTTACAAAACAAAACTGTACCTCCCCTCCCCCCCAAAAAATCATTCCAAAGGCCATGAATATTAGGAAAAGGGCCCATGAGCAAAGCTAGCACAGAGTAGTGTTACAACACAAGCAGAGAAAGGCCAGAGACATTTGTAACCTGCAAGACTTGGTGTCCCAAGGCAACAATAATGGAAGGTACCACTAAGAAAACCCCAAGGTGTGAGTAAGCCCTCGGGTGGGGACCTCAGACACTCAAGATTGGCAGTAGGAAATGACCACCTCTGTGACAGTGCTAATACCAGAATACCACAGAAATGGGGGCTCTGAGGTTCCTAACACTTTGTCCTGAAATGACAAGCACTCTGAAGCTCAAAGATTGGTGGGAGCCTAGCACCAGAAAGCTAAAATCAATGTAGGATCCTAGGTAATCCAAGTTGAGATCAATCTGGGCCAACTACTCCCTCCAAAAGCAGCATTCTCATGGCTACAGCAGAATCATGAAAAGGAAGTAAAAAGAAAAAGCTTTGAATGTAATGGAAAATTATTGTGCCATAAAAAATGATGAAAGATATTATTTCAGAGAATTCTGGGTAATATAAACTGACTCAGAGTGAAATAAACAGAGCCAGGAGAGAAATTTATACAGGGACAGCAACACTGTGAAGAAAAACAACTCTGAAAGACTTATGAACTCCAATCAATGCAATGATCAACCATGTCTCTAGAAAACCAATGATGAAACATGATACCTTCATCCCTGACAGAGATGGGATGCACACTAGGTGCAGAAAGAGTCATGGTTTGGGATGTAACACCTGTATATATTCATTATGCTTCACTATGCTTTTTTGTTACAAGGGTTTTCCAAGGTGGTTTTTTTTTTCCTTTCTTTCTCTAGGTTTTTAAATAGGGAGAGGAAGTTTGGAGAGGGGGAAGATTAGTAATAATGATGTCACAAAAAGGACGTTGAAGTATTTTTTCAATGCACAGAAAAGAAGAAAAGAATATTCAAAAGGAAACACAATTAGGACAGTTTTTAAAGTAACATATAGAATTTATTGTACTTATATATGTATATATGCATATATATACTTATATTCAGAAATAAGTGGCATAAAATGGAAATTTACTATTTCATATAATGAACCTTTTTATATTCTGCTAGGTATATGGAAATGATCTTAATGTTTAATTTCAAATTTTAAGATTGAAAAGAAAATTTAAAGAAAAATGCTACCATGCTCCTTCCTCCACCCCCCAAAAAATCATTAGACAGACCTCAGGTGTATTTTCCCATCAAGTAATAACAAAGACCATGGCTATTCTATGTGGTTGAGGATTTCCCACTACCTTTCACACTGAAAAGCTTGGACCAGAAAATTATTCTTCTTGAAAGGGAACACAGAAGTAAAAAAATAAATTGAATGGTTCTGCTTTTTCTCAATTATCCATTAGCATTACAATATCCATCCTAAGCCAAGGGCCCAGCCTTTCTTCTTACTTGGAACATGCATTTTTAAAACTCTTTGCATTATCCTGAGAATTTTAATTCCACAAAAGTCATACTCTGATACCAAGGTACTGACTTTCTGATGACTCAGCATGACCCTGGGTTCTTGGAGGTAATGTCAGAGGAACAAAAGCTCTAGCAAAGCCTTCCAATTTGGAAGGCTTTCAAATATGGACAAGAAAATGGATTCTGTGTATAGCACTCTCAAAACGATCTGAGTTCAGAAATAATAGCATAATGTTAGCAGTTGATGATTTATGTATTTATTCTGTGCTACAGCAACTCATGAATATAGTCTATTAGTGCATGGGGTTAGGAAGAGGGGCAGGATTTCAACTGGTGAAAGGAATTTTACTGATTAAATTAAATATCATTCAAAGTACTGAGAAGATATCCATATATGTGTAGCTCATCACCCACTAACTAGCTGAGAAGATTTTTGAGGGTAGGAAGTGAAGCAATCTTTGCATTCCCCTTACAATTGCATTTGTAATCTTAAACTCAACATGTCCAAAAAACAACTTATGATTTTCCCCCAAATATTCCCCTCTTCCTAACTTCCCTGTTACTGTGGAGGGCACCATCATCCCAGCTACAATATGCACAGCAGCCATTATCCCATTACAACTGGCTTGGACAGAAGGGAACCAACAGACCTCAAGCCTGTTAGCAAGTACGTGAAGACAGCAGAATAGACAGGTAAGAACGATTTGCTCCAAAGGCCACGAAGGGGGCTGAAGAAGGCACTGTGGAGTGCTTAGAGCTTGGTCAGACGTAGAAGACACTAAGGTTACCCACTGTATCCCAGGCTATTGCCATATATCTTGACTTTCATCTTGCCACTGGACTTCAGTGACTTTAGAAGGGAAAGTAAGACTGACAACTTTGTCCAACTCTCTCACATACAATTCACACATAAATCAAAATATTACCCTGTTATGTCATTGCTCTTTTTCGAAAACAATAGACAAACAACAACGACCCCAGTTACTCAGACTCCCAGCCTAGATGTCATCTTTAACTTTTTACCCTCTTAACATTAGTTGTCAAGTCCTGAGACAATCTAAATGCATCTAGAAAAGAAAAAGGAATAAACCACCCATCCTTTCTAAGAATCCTTCTATATAACATTTTCTCTTTTCTGACATTGCCACCACCTTTAATAACATATGCTTGAACTATTGCAATAGCCTTCTCATTAATCTTCCTGCCTTATAGCTCCTCACTCCACTCAGCCACCAAAAATGATCTTCCTAGAGTGGAGGTCTGATCACATCACACCTTTACCCCCACTCAGTTAACTCCATTGGCTCTTGATTACTTCCAAAAGCAAAGAGAATTTGCTCTGGATTTTAAAATTCATCATTTGGTCTTCACAACCTGGTGCCTTCTTAACTTTCCAATCTTCTTACATTTTACTCCCTTCCATGTATTATACATACATCCAGTTACTGTGGCCTCCTTGCTGCCACTCACACTCCATCTCCTGACTGCGCATTTTCATCCCCTGTACTTGGTATTTTCTCTCTCCTTATCTCTACATCTTAAGTTCCTTGGTTTCTTTCAAATTTCTGCTAAAATCTCACAGTCTATAAGAAGCTTTTTGCAGTGCCCCTCAATGCTAATATCCATTTATCCTGAATTATTTGCACATTGTCTCCCTCTTTAGACTGTGAGATCCTTAAGGTCAGGGACTATTTTCACCTTTATTTGTATCCAGAACTTAGCAAAATGACTAGTATATGGTAAGTAAGTGCTTCATAAATGTGTGTTGGCTGACAGTAGGATCTCAATAATCACTGATTGATCAGTTCATTTAGCTTTATTGTTTACAGTTACATATAGTTGGCAAGAGAACTAAGAGACCAGAGCTGAGTTCCTGTTTGAGGCAGTAAAAAATGAAAATTAAAAAATATTTCCCCAAAACTTCAGCCCTGTTATAAACAAAGAATAAGATTGCAGTTTGTGGAGTGAAAGAAGAGATCCTTTACTGACGATTCTCCAGAGAAGCAGACGTGTGCATTCCCTTACAGGACCAGATACACATACACGCTCTCCCCCCACCTCCCCTGCCCCAGTATCAGAACAGAGATTATATAGCGCCACTTCCATTACAATCATTGGTGCCCTCTAGACAGGTCATCCCCTTTCCTTGGCCACCCTTCTCCTGAATGGTTCTTCTCTTCCCACCAGAGTAGCCCCTGGTAAGACAACAGGACATAACTCCTACACTGAGTGTGTCAGTTTGAAGCCCAACTGGTTTGAACCCACCTGGTCTAGTCTCCCTCCTCTCTTTGTAGGTTTCTTTATATGACTGGATAGTATGTTCTGCCCTTTTCCCTCAGGACCTAGGCTCTTCCATACATCCTGTGCAGGATCATTTCCAAAACATTCATAGTTCCTATAGAATCTGTGGAAAGCAAACTATCAGTATTTCTCACAGCCCCTATCTGAGCTGGCCCAGCAGGATAACCATCAGTGAGGACACCCATACTCTTTGTCTTTCTTTCTCTCCTCTTCTGACAATTCCTAGCCACCCATACTCTATCAAAGTGTCCCAGTAGGAAGACTGACATAGTGTTCATAGCACTTTGATGAACTGGGAGGCACTGGCTATAAACCTTGTAATATAATAGACATATACTAGGTCTTACCAAAGCTACTGACACTGAATCCATTTGCCCTATACCACACCTTCCAAATCCCTGGGCACTGTCATCTGACCTGCTGGTGCACCCTCGATTCTCCAGTGAAATCTCGGTCTTGAAGGCCCTGTAAGATTCAAAAAGTAGCTGGAAGGCAGTTTGGCAATTGTAGAGTGCATCCCTGATCTTAAAGATAGTAGAAGAGAAATAAATAAGACAACCTCTCTCTCTCCCAATAGTGCCCCATGAGAATCCTTGTTATCTGCTCCACTATTGAACCTTTGGGATTTCTGAACTTTTCCATCTACCCTGCAGCTGAATACTATCACACTTAATTAGAGTGTTAACTCATTGAGAGAAAGGACTGTTTAAATCCTCAGAATTTGGCACATTGCTTGGCATATATCAATAAGCACTTAATGCCTTTTTTTTCACTCATTCATTCATTAACTGGTTTGTTTGCCATCTCATGATTGTATTTCACTATTTAATAGTGAAAATAATCCGGAGGGTATAGATTGTCCAGTATAATTTATCTATCACAAAATTATGATTTATTGGCAAAAGAAAAGAAATCCTCAGGCTGTCCTTCCCATGGCATGATGGTAGTGACCATTCTCTGAAGAAGAAAACTGTTCCATACTCAAGAGCTAACCTTTGCAACTTTTCATAAGCAGAAAAAGAAGGTGACAAAAATAATTGCACTCCAGAAGCTATGGATTGGTCAAACAAAATAACCCCAAAGCAGTATTTAATCCAGAATTTTCTTCTCAAAAATCTGTAAGAATCAGGAAAAGTAACAAAGGAATGAATGGCCCTAAATGGAGAAGCATTACTCCTCTTTTCCTCCTCTTTGTCTTTCCCTTTCCTCTCTTTATTTTGCAGGTTCTAACTCCTACTATTCCAAACTAACTGCAATTTGATGATTTCCAAGATCTTTTTGTAAGTTCTTTCTCTCCAAGTGAGAAGAGCAAATTCCTTTCAGCAAACTTTCTAGCTCTATTTCTGCCAATGCTATGATATTACCTGGCAGAGATGTACTCATTCTAGAAAGGAAATCTCAAACTAAGGGCAGGGGGGAGAGAGAGAAGGAGGCCAAGAAGGGAGAGAGAAAAAGAAAGAGAGAGAGAATGAGAATGCATAAGTAGATTTTTCCTTTTCTAGAGATCCATCCCACTGAGACAAAGAGCAGTGTCTGATCTCTTTTGGGGGCTTGGGAGTGGCTAACATTTGCTGAAAACAAAGGGAGTGGGTTGAGGAAGCAGAGACTTTCAGAAGAGATTTTTTGAGAGACTTGCCACACAACCAGCCTCTCAAATCAACCAAATAATCCACAAAGCTAGTAACCAGTATTTGAGAACAAGAGCAGCTTCTCTCTTCAGAGCAAAATCTGTAAAACATTGAAAATCTAAAGATTCATATTGATCTTACTATCTTACTATCTCTAAAGTTGTTTTTTTTTTCATTTTTCTTCATTCCACCTCTCCTTTCAGTCTTTCTATTGAACATTTTCATTTATTTAATGAATGAAATGATATCATGTATGTAAAGTGATGTGTATACATTAAGTGGTATAAAATTCTACTACCTCATTATCATCATCATCATCATCATCCCCATCTTCCCCATCATAATTTGTCATTCAGAACAAGAGCTCCAGGTTCATTTGGCTTGGGGTTCACTCTTAGAAGTTTCTCACAAATACTCTTCATTTGAGGAGTGTCATGATCCATCATGGATACATCATGGGAACATCATAAAGTAATTTGTGTCTTGAGCTCTACAGGAAAAAGAAAAGGCCCTTCAGCTCCCATACAAATATTCATGGTACTATTGGATTTAATACAGGAGACCTTTTATTCAACCATGGGAAGGTAGAATGGATGAAGGAATTGCACCATGACCTAATCCCTAGTGGCTCCACCTCCATGGGGCTCCAGTTTGCTCTCCATTCTCTCCCCCATTCTAAACCCCCTTCTCATCATTTCCCTCCTTTTGCTATTTAGGCCTTGTATAATGAATCTCTTGGCCCACTTTGTCTCCTCCAGACTAGCCTCCATCAGTTTTTAGATGGCCCTATGGAACAAACGCCAACTGAAACCTGAGGGCTGGGTCCCAATTGTTCATCCTGTGGATGTGACTTGTGTATAGTTTTTACTTCTATGCTCCCTCTCCCCTCTGCTTCCCATTGAGGCAGGGACAGTTCTAAGCCCTTTGCCAGACTGAGGAAGCCACAGAAACAGAGACCTTCATCCCTTTTCCCAAATGACTTTGGGTCCCAGCTCTTTGAGAGGGAATGATGGAATCTTAATAAAGATGTCCCCAGTCCCAGTATTTTAACTTCCTTATGGGCCCCACCAAACAGCAGGCATGTCCTGATTTAATCACACGATCTGGCTTTAACCACATAACAAGCCCCCAAACAAAATCACAGGCGATACTGAACAGCATGCCCACTGCCCCTAGCAAGCCACTGCCCCCAGACTCGGTATAGCCACTGATATCTATATCTATATCAATATATATATGCATACATACATATATAGACATATCATTTCCTAAACCCCGGAAATATTCCATCCTTATACTGCCTAGTTATTTTAAATAGTCTAAAACAATATTGATTAATATGGCTGACATATTAATTTCCCTATTTTTCTCTTATGGTTAAATCTATTTTAGCTTAACTTTGTCTGAGATGATTGCTATCTCTGCTTTTTTCCCTAATAAATTCTACTCTTCATCTTTATTTTGTATTTGTATGTATGTCTTATTTCCTATCTCTCCTGACTCCTCTACTTCTACCCTCTCCTCACCCTATTACTCCACTGACCACTCTCCAAGGATCCCTCCCCAAGGATCCCTCCCTTATACTCCCATTCCCATTAATCCAAATACCCTTCTGTAACTCCCTTATTCTAATCCCTCATTTTCCCCTCTAGAAATTCCTTCCTTATCTTCTCCCCACTCCCTATCCCCTTAGCCTTTTATTTCTTTCTGAATTTAGAAGACTTTTATCCTGTTCTGCCATTATAAGCCCATTCCTAATAAAAGTAGGGTTCCAAAACTACCAGCCCTCCTCCTCCATCTAATTCCTGTGTCAGTTCTTCCTTTCAGAACTCATTTGCATGAAGTAATTACTCTTTTTACCTGTTCATAAATGGTTTTACTTTTTAAAATCATATTATACTCAGGTCTACCCCAATCTTTCTTATGAATTACCCAATTACTAATAAAAATCTTAGACACACATTTTACATTTCCTTGTATAAAAGAGTCTGTCCTTATCAAGTCCCTTGTAATTAGTCTTTGATATGCAGCTTATATTTCTCTTGGATCTCATATGTCAAAATCTTCTTTTAAGTTCAAGTTTTGTTTTTTTTAAAACAAAATTGCCAATGTCTGACAATTCATTAAATGTCTTTTTTTTTCATTCAGTATTGTGCTTAACTGGCTATGATATTTTTGGCTACAACCCCAGTTCTTTTGCTCTACAATATACAGTGTTCTAAGACATGAAGTCTTTCAGTATTGCTGCTGCTAGATCTTGTGTGATTCTAATTGCGGTACCACCATATTTAAATTGTTTTTTTTCTTGTTGTTTTTAATATTTTATCCTTGAGCTGGGGGTTTTGGAGTTTGACTATTGTATTCCTGTAGGTTTTCCTCATAGAATCTCTTAGAAGTGGTGATTGGTGAATTCTTTCTATTTCTATTTTCCCCTCTTCTAATACTTCAAGACAATTTTCTTTAACTATTTCTTGTATTACCGTATCAGGATTCTTTTTTTGATTATAGCTTTCAGGTAGTCTGATTATTCTTTTCTCTTCTTGATATGTTCTCCATATCAGTTGTTTTTCTTATGTTTTACATTCTCTTCTATTTTTTTCATTCCTTAAATTTTTTATTACTATTTTTATTATTTCTTGGTCTCTTAAAACTTCACTGACTTCACCTTGCCCAATTCTAATTTTCTTTCTTCTTTTTTCCTTTTTGGAGGGCAATTGGGGTTAAGTCACTTGCCCAAGGTCACACAGCTAGTAAGTGTTAAGTGTCTGAGGCTGGATTTGAATTCTGGTCCTCCTGACTTCAGGGCCAGTGCTCTATTCACTGTGCCACCAAGCCACCCCCTCCAATTCTAATTTTCAAGGAGTCATTTTCTTCCTTAAGATTCTGGATCTCCTTTTCTTATTGGTTGACTTTCTTTTCATAAACTCCTTGTTTTTTGTGGGTTGTTCTTTTTTTTTTTTAATTTTTCCTCCATCTCTCTCATTTGCATAAAATAATTAGACTTTTTACCTATTCCTAAACAGTTTTAATTTTTTAAATCATATCATACTCAGGTCTACACCAATCTTTCTTACAAACTACTCACTTACTAATAAGAATCTTAGACATGCATTTTACCTTTCCTCATATAAAAAGTAAGAGTCTGTCCTTATCAAGTCCCTTGTAATTAGTCTTTGATATTCAGCTTATATTTCTCTTGGATCTTATATATCAAATCTTCTATTAAGTTCAGGGTTGTTGTTGTTTTTTTTTTAACAAAATCCTGAAAGTCTGACAATTCATTAAATTCAGGATTATGATTAACTTTGCTCAGTATGATATTTTTGGAGGAATATACTGAAGCAAAAAAAAAGCTCTCCTACCCCATAACAGAATAACATCAAATGGTCACCTGCCCCAAAAGAATTCATAGAGGAACTTTAAAAAGACTTCTCTGTCCCCATGGTAACTTTCTACGGTTGGATTCTTTCTCCTTTGCCTGCTCATTTTTTTTTTTAATTTGAAGCAGCTTATTCTCTGTAATCACCTCTAGTCCTGGTATATGGGGGATAGTCCCTCTTGCCTGAGATCATCCTTTAATTCTCCCCTCTAGCTCAGAACAGAATCCAAGAATTCTGTCCTCTTTACAGGAGAGCAGAAGCATCCCCACCCCACTCCTGCACTCAATGGGCATCTGCTAGTCCTTCTCACCCAGGCCACATCTCAGTAGCACAGCTGGGGTTAGCCTTTCTTTTCAGCCAACGTTCCCTCAATCTTCTCCAGTTCAGATGACTGGCTCCTCATACTGTCCCACTGTCCTGGAAGTAAAAGTTCCTGTCTCTGGGGCTAAGGCAACCTCCCAAGCCAGCTAACCCCAGGGTTCATGGCTTGTTGTTTCATCAGAACTAGTCTGGAGTTACCTACTCATCACAGGGACCAAACCTCAGCCCTGGGATTTTTCTTCAGATCTGTAATTGTCCCAGGAGGATTCCTGTTCTGCCCCAACTCTAGTTTATTTTTAGCACCCTGTTTGCTATTTTATCTTATTTGTGGGGGAAAATCAGGAGAGCTTGGAATTTTCTGACCTACTCTGCCATCCTCCCAGAATCCTCTCCTCCATTTCCAGTTTTCATACACATTACTTTCCTCAGCACACTCTACAGTTAAGCCATACTGACCTGCCTAACATTCTGTACCTCCATCTCCCTTCTCCTTGCTTTTGCGTTAGTTGTTCCCCATGTCTGGAACTATTCCTGCCTCACCTTTCCGGATCTCTGAATTCTTTCAAGACTCATCAAGTACCACACTTTGTATGAAATCTTCCTCATCCTCCAAGCTGCTAGTGTCCTTACTTCCCAAAAATATCTTGCATTTTTTTATATGATGTACATGCTTATACATTTATATGTTGTTTCTGCACACACACACACACACACACACACACACACACACACACAAACACAGAGTAAGCATTTAGTATAGTACCTGGCACATAGAAAAAGCTTTAAAACTTTCTTCCTTGATTACTCTTGAGCAGAAATTTGAAAGATTATCCTACAGGTCTTGTGATTGCTAACCTCAGTCGCTCACCTAAAAGCCCCAAGAGTTGGAAAATTGAAACATCACCCTTGATATCAGAAACAGGTGCTTTTCTGTATAAAAATGGATTTTTAATGAGTCTATGTTGGTGTTGAAACTCTCACCCAACCTAGAAACTGATCTGAGACTGGTGAGACCCCTGTGCTCCTGGGATCGATAGTGGAGACCCAACTCGACCATTATATCTGAAGAGCCATACCACCAGCAGCTCTATTCTTCTATTGGCTAAAAAAAAATTCATTCAATAAAACTCTCTAGGATATGTAAGTTCTGGGTATGAACTGTTTTTTCTCTTGGTGTGGCACTGTTTACCACAAAAATACTCATTTAGAAAGAAATTGATGGTAAGTACAGGAAATAAAATGGATAGGAAAATCTGAGCAATTTTCTTTTTCCATTATTTCTGCTCACCCAGATATAAAAGGAATTCAAACAGTCCATACATCAATCAAACATCCTCAATGTGCCATCAGTGGACTTATGAGGACCTAGGATAGGAATGATCACACCCCTCATAAAAGAGGCCAAGTCAAAAGCCACACCTGTGGGTGGTAACAAGGACTCAGAACAATGCCTACTTTAAAATTATCAGTGCAGAAAATTCCATTAGATTATCTTTGGTTGAACTGGTCAACAGGTGCAATTTGGGGAATCATTCAGAGGACCTGGAAGACTTCATAGTCTTCACTCATGCAAAGTATTGGCCGTTTTGTTGTCCTTAAATACTTTAATTCCCAAGCAACGTCCCTAAAAGAATTGATAGCAGTATGAAAACTCTCTCAACAGGATGAGAGGAACCCTCATCATATTTGTAGGCACTCCCAAAGTAACAATCCTTTTTGAGAGTTTAGAGCTCCCATAATTACACAGCCTTGGTACCTCCACTCACACACACACACAGATACACAATTTCACAGGGCCTCCAAACCTTCTTTGGTGCTTTGGCCAATACCTAGTGTAGGTTATTAAAAAAAAAAGTTTAAAAATTGAATAATTTGGGCAGCTAGGTGGTGCAGTGAATAGAGCACTGGCCCTGGAGTCAGGAGGACCTGAGTTCAAATCCGACTTCAGACACTTAACACTTACTAGCCTTGTGACCTTGGGCAAGACACTTAACCCCAATTGCCCTGCCTTCCCCTTCTAAAAAGCAAAAAAAAAAAAATTGAATAATACAAATAACAAACACTTTAATAAAAAATAAAATTGAATTTTTTAAAAATTCAAATTAAAAAAAAATTTTACATCTAAAGAAAAAGCATTTGACAAGTAGTAATGAATCGAACAACTCCTTCCTCTAAACATGTGAATCAAAAGCATCTCAGATAATCTTTTCTCTCTTTTTCCCCTAAGTTACAATCTACAGCCTAGAATCAAAGCACTGGGTTTATCCAGACCAAGTTTAATCTTGGGGATTTCTGGCAAATCATTCCCTCCAGTCTCAGACACAAAGTAGAACTATAAGGCTAAATTCTCTAGGGATCCCCATGTGCTTTCCTATTTCAGGACAACTTCAACCACAGGGTTACACTTTAATTCTATAGAGTTAGAGCTCCCTGGAAAAAATGGAACTCACCAAGTAGAAAAGGATCTGTGCTCTAGTGACTCCAAATGCTTTGTAATTTCAGGAGAGCTCAAACCTGGAGTAATCCTTAGAGAAAATGTAAGTCCACCTGAGTTGGCAGAAGAGTTTATGGACATGAGGGCAAGTGCCTTTCTGTTAGGTGTTTTTGAGGGGTTAAATAATGCCTGTCTTGTGTTGAATGTTTTGTTAGCCTGAATGCTTGCTTGGGAGCTTTTCCTTTTTCTAGCAATCTGGGCAATAGTCACATTAAAATATTCTCAAGGGATACTTCTGGTTGGGGTCATAAGCCAGAAAGAGTAATTTGAGAAAAACCTTTAAGATAAACCTTGAATTCTCTTACATCCAGTATTTTGGTTCTGGGCTTTGGTGAAATTATTATTAATGCTTAAGTTTTTCATCAGTTTTCTATAATTTGATATCCCCACATTTCTGCATAGTTCCTGAAAGATGTCTTTATCACATAGTACCTACAGAAGATGATGATTATATTATCTTTCCTTTATTGAGGGAAAGTTCCATAGAGCATTTCAGAAATCCCCTTTGGTTAAGATGAGTAGCTGCTGGGCCAGCAAGAACAGGAAGCCCTTCCTCGCCATGATTCCGAAGAGAATGAATATATGGGTCCTGTGCTTTTCACTTTCCAACAGCAACTCCTCAAGCACCTCACCTACAGGAGTCCAATAAATGCATACTTATTGGCTTAATTGGCTCTAATTATTTTTCCTCACATGAAGCTTTTTACTCTCTAGTAAAAGTCTACTATAATTTATTTCAGACAAAAGTAAACACAAAGAAAATATTTTCTTTAGGTAAATAGCTGTTCGGGACAGTCATTCACTGAAATATTCTAATGCAAATGTTTATTAGTTTGACTCATTTCGATGGCCTCAAGGTCAGGTGTAAGGGGTGGTGAGAACTCTGCGGCAAAAACTGGCAAATGATAGCATCACTGTCTATTATCACACCTTAATGTGGTTATACATACTTGGTCTTTAATAGTGTTGAATTACATGAATGTCTGAAAGCATTGTGAAAAGTAAAAGCATTAGGAAACCAGTGTGACATAGCTACTACCTTGAGGCAGGCCCTTGTCCACTCACGCCTGGACAATTGTGATAATCTATGAGTTGTTTATTTACTTTTAGTTTACAAGATTCAGTTCCACAATCACTTGAGTTTCAGATTTTCTCCCCTCCCTCCCCCCCCCCACCATGGTGGCGTGCAATCATGTATAGAATCTGCAAATACTTTCGCATTGAACAACAGTCTGGTTGTATAGAAGGGTTGTAACCAATGTGTGAACAATGGGAAAAAAGAAAGAAAACCAAACATGAAAGAGTGATAGCATGTATTGCTTCAGTCTCCATTTAAACTCTAATCCTTCTAGATCTTTCTCTAAATGTAGATATCTTCTTCCATCCTGAGACTTGTAGAGTTGTCTTATAGCTGTGCGTTGCTGAGAAGAGTCCAGTTCGTCAAGGTTGGTCATCACACATACAATGTGTCTGTCATTGTGTACAAATTTTTCCTGGTTCTGCTCTTCTCACTCAGCATCAATTTGTATAAGAGATATGTGATAACTGAGTTTACCATGCTAAACACTTGACTTCGAGTATTGCCAAATTGTTCCCTTGGGCTCAACAATTTCCTTCGAAGCCCAAAGGGACAAGTATAACCCTAGGAAAACAAATGTGGTCTGTCTTTAGAACAATTCCCCACCCCCTCACACCCCCCACCCCCACCCCTAGAAGTCATTAGTTTTCTCATAGGCACATACTCCTTGCTAGAATAAAATAGAAATAAAAAAATTTCAGTGAAAACACTAAATTCATTATTTCTCTACACGAATACAATCTATGTGAGAATAATGTCGTTCATTTATTTTTCCCCAAAGATCTAACATTAGCCAGATCTTTGGCGAATCTTGATGTTAGAAAGATATACAGAGGGGGAGGGAGGAAGAGGAAGAGGGAGATAGAGAGGGAGAGGGAGAGGGAGGGGGAGAGGGAAAGGGAAACGGAGAAGGAGAGGGAGAGACAGAGGGAGAGGGAGAGGCAGAGGGAGAGGGAGAGAAAGAGGGAGATGGAGAGAGTGAGTCTGTTCCAAAATAAACTAAAGATTTCAATAGAATGATCAGATTTTCACCATGTTCTGATTTAATTTACTTAGAGGCAAAACCTCTATTGATTCCATCTATGACAAACTTCAGAATTGTGACTTTCCTTAAACAGGAAAAAAAATACAGAGGAAAATGT
>CM053583.1:364079158-364119711 GCA_028627135.1 Pseudochirops cupreus | reverse complement strand
ATTTGGCTCTCTGCCTTAATTTAAATAGATGATTATCTCTAGCTAACCTTAGGTCTCTTTATGATGGAATCATAATTCAAGTTACTATAAACATTTGAGTAAAGAAGGAAACAGAAAATGTTAGGTGGAGCAGTGGAGAGAGTGCTGGGTCTGGAGTCAGGAAAACCTGAGTTCAAATTCAGCCTCACATATTAACTTTCTCTATGCCCCTTGGAAAGTCACTTAACCTCTGTCTGTCTCAGTTTCCTCATCTGTATAATGGGGATAATAATAGCTGCTATGTTCCAGAGCTGTTGTGAGAATCAAAGGTGATAATATTTGTGAAGCATTTTGCAAAATTTAAAGGAATATATAAATGTGAAGTATCATCATCACCATCATCTTCATCATCATCGTCATCATCATCAGTCATTATCACAATGTCTGTTCATGGACAAGCTTAAAGAAGAGAGTTTAGGTGGAAAAGGACTTTTGCTTGGAAGTTCCCTCCCCTCTTGAAGAGCTGTATATAACTTGTGGCTTCAGCTCAAATCTCTTGCTCTGAGATGACTGTAGGGCCAATAACCCTTCTCTATCTCTCCCTTGTCTACCACAGCTCAGCCCTACTTTTTCTTTCATTTTCTACCTCTTGTTCTTGCGTCACCAATTCTTTCTAGATCAGCTTTTCAGGTCCCGGAAAAGATGAGAGAGGCTGACCCCACTAATGAAGCTGCTTGGCTCCCGAGGTCCCCACTACTTCCTCTCAGTCTATCTCTCCCTTACTATGGCTCTTCAAGAATTCTGGGGTGTGATGCAATTCTGCCTTCTGGCTCAAAGTTTGCAGTAGTCCTCAAATTACTTCTCAGAACTGAGAAAGGAGCTATTATTCTGTGAATTACAAATCCCAAAATGGCCATCAGTTCTCAAACCCCTATTACATAGGCCAAGCCCCTCATTTTACAGGGAAACAAAATGAAACCAAAGTACTATGGGGTAGTTGTGGTTTTTCCAAAGAAGTAAAAATCAGAGAGGGAGATTTTTAACCCAGGCCCTCAGAGGCAGACCTTCTTGCACTGTACCACATTGATGAGGCTATGCTGAGTGAAATTATGCTGTATATGACAATGATTAATATATACATGCTTTAATCCTCCTTAGGAACTTCCAAAAATCATCTCTTTTAACACTTGGTACTTGACGTGGGCAAATTTAAAACAAAATGAATCAGAGTGGTTAGGACCAGAGCTCATCTTTCTATAGTCTATACAATTACCCACATCTTCAGTACCATCTCTAATCTCTGCCAAACAATACTGACCCAGAATAGAGCAGAGAGAAAGAAAGAGGGGAGGAAGTGGAAAAGTTCCATCCCAGGACCTCGTGGGGATAGTAAGAGATGACAGAATAATTGAGGGCCTACCAAAAATAGGTAAGCATGGTATCTCAAATCAAGTAATTCCTAAGTATAAAACTGCAAGAACCAAGAAGCTATTACCAACATATCTGTTGTTTCCAAGAGCAATACAAGCTTTCGTTAAATCAATCAATCATTTCTTGAGCACCTATTATCTGCCCAGCAAGGTACAAGATGAGAGGCAGTATGGCTTTCTGGAGAGCGGCTGCAGCTTAGCCTTGAAATGAAGAAATCCCATTTCCTATGAGAAACTTCCTATAAGTCTTCCATCTGAGATATGGTGGCTCTGTGACCACAGGCAAGTCACTTAACCTCTCAGTGCCCGAGGCACCACTATGACTATAAGTTACAGACCAGTTGTAATAGCAAGGGAAGAAATTTTTTCACACAGGTGAGTTCCTCACCCTTGCAAAGTCACAAGTCCAGATCATGAAACATTTGGAGAATAGACAAGTACTTACTATGTATTATTGACTCCAAGACCTAAGAGAGGTCAGAGAAATCCTTTCAGGTCAGAGGGACAGCAGATTTAAGAATATCTGGGTGGCACCAAGAGGCAGGAATTCTCTCCTATCACATTATACAAGTATACATTTGTACTGAAATAATTCTCCTTTGTCTTTCTCACAGAATGACAGAGAGCTTTTCCCAATGTTAATCCAATCATGTCTGACCAAAAAAATGGGTGGGGGGAGGAAGCACTAGTTTGAGTGTAAGCAGGTAGGGGAAGAGAGGGCAGTTAGGTGGCAGAGGCACAGCGGATAGTGGCCTGTGGCCTCAAGTCAGGAAGACTCATTTCATTGAGCTCAAATTTGACCTCAGATGCTTACTGGCTGTGTGCCCCTGAGCAAGTCACTTACCCCTGTTTGCTTCAGTTTCCTCATCTATAAAATGAGCTGGAGAAGGAAATGACAAACCACTCTGGTGTCTTTGCCAATAAAAGTCCAAATGGGATCATGAAAAGTTGGAAACAACTGACCAGCCACAAACAACTGACTCCCCCACAACTAGGGGAAGGAAGAAGAAGTACACAATTACAAGTAATACCTGAAGACTGAGATAAAAGTAGTTGTGACATCCAAATCAAATTCAAGGGGTTTTTGTGGTAAATAGCTTGGGTCAATGAATAAACATTTATTGGTGGGGTTGCTACTGTTTCCTACTGAAGTTTTTCACTAGATATTCAATGCAATTCAATGCAAAACAGAGTACCAAAAATAATTAGCATGGGGATGATAACATTCTATTTCTAAAAACAATACACATATATAGGTTGTTCTAAAAGTCTGACTGCAATTTTCAGCTCTAATACTTAAAACTTCATTAAGATTTTGGGAATAACCTCTACAATCCAATTCTCCCTCACACACAGATTCCCTGAAAACTGCCCCAGGCTCAAAGTATGCCTTGGGTCACTCTATATTCAAATCCACAACTATTAAGTCTTAACTAATATTTCTGTTACTACATCAGAGGACACAGTTACTCAAAGCATTTAATTAAACAGCATTAAAAGAAAACTAACAATACAAACCCTTCCATTACATGCACGGTGCTAACACCTCTCCCCTCTCCTCTTCTCCATTTCTATGACACCAGTGAGAGAGGTAACATTCAAATATAGCCAGGGAAATTCACACGTCTAGGCTTCATCACAACTGAACTCTTCTTTCTGGGGAGAATACATTCCTTTCAATTCCCATCATGCCCTAGTCTCAAGACAAAGGTTCAAGAAAATCACCCCCAGAAACTTTGCTTAGAAAAATACTGAGTCAGGGCAAAACAGAAACAGGCTGTTTTTCCTATATACATGGTTTAAACAAGAACTAAGAGGAGCTCGCACTCTCTGAAAGACCCAGATCTTCCCTGTAACTATCTTAACTCATATAGATTGAGGCTGGGTCCACACAAGGCAAATTTTCAAATGTGTTTTCCCTCTGGATATTGACTGTCTTCACCACTAAAATCCAACTCTAGTATCTCAACCTGTTAGGGAGGTGGCCCTTATTTCCCAAAAGTGATACCTGAAAAGCACATGCTCTATCAGCTGGCAAGAGTGACAGATCATACATTTGCAGTCCAAAGACTAGCCAACTAAAGTTCAGAGATAATCAGCTCCAGAGTGTTGGCCACCAAAAAATGACTAGATCATTTTTTTTTCTTAAATAACCAATTCATAAAGAAAGTGTCCTAGGCTATGGAGAGGTTGTGATCTTCTCCTCACAGCACCTACATACAACTGTGATTAAATCATAATTAATTTGTAAATCATCTACAAAGTGCTGAAAGAAATCACAGAACATGAAAATGACAAAAACATATGCCAAAGAGAAAAACAAAGAGAGTAAGGAAGAAAGCGAAAAAAAAAAATTAAGAAAAAAATCCTTGTGCCATATAGTCAAGTGAAACAAATTCCCACAGGAGCCACACCCAAAAATGTATTTCTTATTCTGCATATTAATCCATCTTCTCTCTGTCAAAAGGTGGATAGTATCCTTCGGCATCAATTCTCTGGAATTATGATTGGTCATTGCAATGATCAGAAGTCTTAAGTCTTTCAGATTTTGTTCATTTTTTTTATAATACTGATGTTAAAAGAAATTATTCCCCTGGTTCTGCTCACTTCATTGTTTCAGTTCATATAAGTCTTCCCAGGTCTCTCTGAAACTGTGCTTTCATTTGTTATAGCACAATAGTGTTCCATTACATTGATATAGAATAATTTGTTCAGCCATTTCCCAACTTATGAGCATTCTCCTTATATTCTAATTCTTTGCCACTGGGGGGAAAACACTTCTATCAATGTTTTCCTATGTATAAGACCTTTTCAACTTCCTTTGATCTTTTTGTGGTATGACTCAAGTAATAGTATCACTGAGTTATAGGGTATTTAGTATACTAACTTTTTCTAGCATGGCTGAACCAATGCACAGCTTCACCAACAACGCCCTTAAGACATTTTGTTGTTTCTCTGGGGTTTTTTTTGTCACCTTTGTCAATCTAATGAGTGTGAAGTAGAACCTCAGAGTTGCTTTCATTTGCACTCCTCTAGTTATTGGTGATTTGGAGGACTTTTCACAAACAAATACAATACAGCTAAGACTAGAAGGGAAATAATAAAGTAGGAAAAAATCTTTGCCACAGATTTCTCTAATAAAGGTCTCATTTCCAACATATATAAAGAACTCATTTAAGTTTTTATGAACAAGAGACATTTTCCAATTAATATGTGATTGCAAGATATAAAAAAAATAAGTTTTCAAGGGAAGAAATCTAAGCTATATTCAGCTCTTACTTTTGAAATTTTTAAACAAACTTCTGAAGTTGATGGTATAGATATCATGATACCCATTTTACAAATAAGGAAGCTGAATAATAGATTACAGGGACAGCCAAGGCCAATAAATGGCAGGGCTTGATCTAAAACCTTGGTCCACCAATTCTGAGCCCAGCACTCTTTTCCCTCTCCTAAAAGCTAAACAGGGAAATGTGAGCAATCTTTAAGACATTCCAGAGCTAAAAGAACAAATCATCACCCTTGACAGTGAATGGAAAGGTAAGCCAAGGATTCTCCTTTTATTTATCTGACCATTAGCTGGACATTACACATGGCCTCTATATTATTGTAATACATATATAGAGTCTAAAGAGATATAAATGTATGAGAGAGGAGGAGGAGGGAGAGGGAAGAAAGAGGAAGAGGGAGATTAGCTGCAATTTTTTTTTGCCCAAACCGAATAAAGGCTTTCTATTCTAGCATCATTTTTTGTTCATCTTGTATCTGTGTATTTCAGTCTTATTTTTGAAAAGAACCAAGTATTGCATTATGATAGACTTCCTATAACTGCAGTGTATACTGCAAGGGGGAAAAGATGATTTATTGTTATGCACATTACACAGACTTACTACAAAGCAAGAATGTAATTTCCTTCCAAAGTCGCTACTGCATTCACATTGGCATGAGATAAACATAGACCACTATTTCCCTAATATTCATGAGGAACCCAGTTACTCCCTTCTACTCCTATATCACTTACAGGAAAATCTCATATGAAATTTCACTAATGTCAATTTGACCATTCACTCTGTCTCTAAATCAAGTTTCTTAATCTGAGATTCATGAACTTTTATTTGTTTAGCATTTTAATAAATGTATTTCAATATAATTGATTTCCTTTGTTATCCTATGTTTTTTATTTTATTAATTAAAAAAATTGTTCTGAGGAGTCCATAGGTTTCAACAGAGTGCCAAAGGAATCCATACAGTATGTCATGAGTCCCTTCTCTAAATTTAGAAGCCAGTCATGCAAAACAATTGATTTCCTGAAAGACAACTCAATAGATGGCAATTTGCAAAGAAACCAAAGTGAATCCAAGAATTCTCCCAACCCCAAGTACACCTTTAACTAGAAATAAGAAGGGGAGTGGTGGAGGAGGGAGTGAATTATTCAAACAAACTCTTCCTCAAAATTTTTCTGGGCTCAGATTTTCTTTTAAATTTTGCAAAGACCAGATTCAATATGGCCCAAGTACATTCTGCCTTGACAGTTTAAACCATCTCCTTTTCTAAAGAGGAAATATAAAGTAAGATCAGGATGTTTTCACTTACAGTTTGCTGTTAAGTTTTATGAAAGCTATTTCCATGGGCATAGTAACATAACTTGGTGATGTGCAAAGGCCCTTTTTAAGTGAGAAGGTGATAGACGGCACAAATTAAAGGTTGTCTTGAATGTTTGCCATCTTTTATCTCACGGCTCTTTCCAGTGCATTTGAAAAAAATATTTTTCTCCATAGAATAAATCTAAGGTTGTCAGCTGAGTGATTCCAGTAATATTAGATATTATTGGGTTTTCAAAGTAGACAATAACTTCAGCAATGCAAAAATTTCTATCATTTGACACAACTTTATCTGATCTGCAAGAACTTCTTATCTGAGAGGACATTAACCCACAAAAATCAGAAGGTGAGCTGAATAGATCAATTAGAACAGGCAGATATCCCTTTAATCTTCAAGTGGTTCCTGTGCTATATTTCAAGTCTTTATCACCCACCTCCCTTTCCTACACAACAAGAAGTCATGCCCTGGAGATCTGGATCTTCCTTCCTCTTTACCACCATAATCTAATAGGTTTCAGTGGGAATGTTTTCTCAGCAGTTAGACATATATTTTATGTGTTAATATCATCCTCTACAGATGTACACATGATTTCCCCCTTTACTATGACAAAATAATTTCCTCCCTCTTCCTTGTTTATGATATCCTTTATATATGTATAGATAGCCATAGTACATCCACCGTTGAGTCGGTAAGCTAAGCGTTTCTTTCTTTTCCTGTCATCTCTTACCACCTGATAGTCATTTTCATTGTTCTCTGAATTCACTCCAATTTGTTTGTTTTCTTCTCTAAAACTGAAACAGCTTGAGTCATAATTTAAAATGGAAATAAAACACATACACAAGTTTTATGTAATTACTTTGCTCATTTTGTTGGCACTACTGTTGTAAACTCATGGCCCCACAGGATGACTGCTTTTGTTAGATTGTTGGTTATCATTACGAAGGAAGAAGACTAGCAGACAGCTAGATGGCATACTCAACTTGGAAGCAAGAAGTTGTTGTTTAGTCCACTCTTGGTGACCCCATTTGGGGTTTTCTTGGCAAAGATACCAGAGGGGTTTGCCATTTTCCTTTTCCAGCTCTTTTAAAGGATTGGGAAAATGAAGTGAACAGGATTAAGTCCTTGCCCAGGGTCACATAGTAAGTATCTGAGGTCAGATTTGAACTCAGGTCTTTCTGATTCCAGGCAGAGTACTCTACCCACCATACAACCTAGCTGCCCAAAAACCTGAGTTTAAATCCTATCTTCTTAGCTGTGTGAACAATCACCTTATCCCTCTGTTGTTCGGTTTCCTTGGAAGTAGGTTGGACTCAGTGGCCTCTAAATTCCAATTCTAGCTTTAAATCTATGATCCTATAAAATAATCTGAACTGCACTTCACCTTCATTTCCCCCTAGAATAGTAAAATGAGCTAAGGTGCATTGAAATGGGTGGTTGTGGATAGGGAGTATCGAATGAAAGAGTTTTTTAGTTTAATAAGAGCCTAAATTTTTATAGGACTTTATAGTTACAAATACAATACCCTATCACATGTAATTCATACAACAACCTTATGAGACTGTACATATCTTATCATTTTCATCTTACAAATGAGAAGAAATCCTAGATCACCAAATTAGGTCATCAAGTCTAATATTCTCAATTTATAGAAGAGGAAAAGGAAACATAGAGAGGTTAAGTTACTTTCTAGGGTCAGAAAGCTAATTCAGTGTTTGAAGTGAGATCTCAACTCTAATCTTGTTGACTCCAATTGCAATACCCTATCCACTACACCAAACTGTTTTGGTTTAAAACCAGAAGGGACTTTAGAGACCATCTAGTCTAACACCTTCAATTTATAGATAGGGAAATTGAGGGCCAGGGAAGTAAAGAAAATAATTTTCCCAAAATCACCAAGGTAGTATGAAGCAGAACCATGATTCAAACACAGGTTTGAACTCACACCAACCTTGTGTTCTTCCTCCTTATCACACCACCTCTCTCCATATTTGCCTACTATTAGCATCACAGGGGGAAACAGTGCACCTGTGCTGCCAAGGCAGTAGTGAACCAAATGGGATCATTGCACAAGCAAGTGCAAAGGTATATCTGCCCACTCCAAAGCTTCATGGTACCAGTATATTTAAGAAAGAATAAATTTAGTGCTAACATAGATAAAAATGGCCCTTGCATTTATACTAATAATACATTTATATCATACATCATGGCTTACACAACTTTAAGGTTCTTAACAACAACTCTGTGAGGTAGGTGGCCTAAGTATTATGATCTCCATTTGGTAAATAAGGAAAGAGTGATTTGCTGGCATCTCAAATTCAAGTGTGAGCACTAAGATTCAGACTTGAATCTTTTCTATAAAACTAGGGGATTGGAATAGATGGGACAGCTAAGTGGAGCCACTGATAGAGTGTTAGGCCTAGAGTCAGAAAGACTCATCTTCCTGAATTCAAATCCAGCTTCAGACGCTTACTAGCTATGTGACCTTGGGCAAGTCACTTAACCCTGTTTGCCTCAGTTTCCTCATCTGTGAAATGAGCTGGAGAAGGAAATGGCAAACCACTCCAGTATCTTTGCCAAGAAAACCCCAAAAGGGGGCAAAAGGAGTAGGCTATGACTAAAAACAAACAATCACGGGAATAGATGACCTCTCTGACTCCTTCCTGCTCTAAGTCATGATTATGATTCTGCCTCTGAATCTAACCACAATCTATATGAGAAGCTAGGTGGTGGAATGGATAGAGCGCTAGCCCTGACATCAAGACAACCTGAGTTCAACCTGGCCTTAGACACTTAGTAGCTGTGTGACCCTGGGCAAGTCACTTAATCTTCATTTCTTCACCTGTAAAATGAGCATAAAAAAAGGCACCTACCTCCCAGGGTTGTTGTGAGGACCAAATGAGATAATAATTGTAAGGCACTTAGTGTACTACCTGGCACATAGTAAATGCTACATGGATGTCTGCTATTATTTTATCTTTCCTCAGCGCCATGCTGCTGTTCACGTGGAAAATGAACAGAGAAGAGACATGTAAAACCAATTACAGTTAGTTGCAGCTGTGACCGATAATTTATAGTGAAGTTTCCCCACTCTGAAAAAACAAATCTAGAATGGCTTCAGTATTCACTCAGCCTAGGGTTAGGTCACCTGACCTTCAAGCAATCTGGGGTTTAGAGCAATGGAGACCCTCCCCCAGAGCCAACTTAGCAAGAGATATGTCAGATAAGTTTGAGACTGCTTTCATTGGACACCCACATGTTTCTGGGTCCTTTGTCTCAGAGAGATTCCCACGCTTAGGTTGTGGGTCAGCCCCCCTACCAATAAGAGTGAAGGCCAGTTGGGGGGTTGGGTTTCTGCATTAGAAGATTATATTACTATGGGCTGGCTTCTACCTGTCGCTCTCTCCCTGCCGCCATGTGGGCAATGGGGTCAGGGTCCTTTCTCATGAGAAAGAATAAAGACCTTTTCTGACCTCAGGTTTAAACTCTGAACTCTTTCGTCTCACACACAGCCAAATGATAGTCACTCTGGCTACCTATTTTTGTGTGGATATGGCCTTGTGTTTTGCTGGTCCTTGTGAAGATAATCAGGAAAATAGTCTGTGTCTTCAGAGTATCCTTTTGTATGTGTAGTCAGATTGTCACAGTACTCTGGAATCTGGGTACAATCGACACTATTTAGAGCATTGTCTACGTATGATCTATGCCATCAGAATCATTGAAAGCTACATACATATATGTTAGAACCATTTGAGATCATTTCCACCATGAGTGTGTAGCCAAGAGGGGCTAGGAATATAAAGCTTATGTTATATTTTGGTTCCAGGTTGTATTTCCAAGACTTCTATATTACTCCCCTTTAAGTATTTACAATCCTGCCAAACTGACCTCCATGCTGATTCTCACACAACTTCTGCATCCATACCTTCCTATAAGCACTCTACCATGCCTAGAATTCAACTCTTCCTAATATTCACAGCTTGGAATTCCTAGCTTCTTTCAAAATTTAGCTCAAGGGTCATCTACTACAAGAGGTTTTTCCTAATTCCTCCAACTGCTAGTCTTCCTCCAGCAATTCTCTAATGTTTATACATAAATGTTTGGTGTCTACTCTATCTATATAGAACAACAGCATTACAGAATTTGAGCACTGGAAGGGACTTCAGTGGTAATCCAGTCCAGTGAATGAAAGAAATTTCCAACATATTCTAATATATTTGAAAAATGATTGTACAGCCTCTCCTTCAACACCACCAACAATGGAAAATCTATCACTTCTAAAGGCACCCCACGTAATTGAAGTTTTCCTAAAATCAAGCTAAAATTTGCTTTTTTTGCCATCCTCCCCCACCCTGCCCATTGGTCTTCATTGTGCTCTCCAGGAAAGAACACAACAAGATTAATCTCTCCTTCATCACAGTTATCCCTTTTGAAAAGCTATTATATTTCCAGTGAGTTTTCTTTCATCTACCAGAGGCAGGGAACCTCTGGCCTCGAGGCCACAAGTGGTCCTCTAGGTCCTCAAGTGTTCTGTGAAGTTTGGGTTCAGTCAAAGGGCCACACTTGACGACCTAGAGGGCCACATGTGGCCTTGAGGCAGCAAGGTCCCTATCCCTGAGCATGAATTCATCCTACCCCTCCTCTTCACCTTTTTCCCCTGTTCTCCATCTTCTGGATACTCTATAGTGTATCAATGTCCTTCTTAACCACAACCTTGCCCATGAGACCTTATTAGGGTAATGAGACCATCACCTCCCTATGCCTGGAATCTATGGCCCTATTACTTCAGTCCAAGATTGCATATTGTTTATTCCAAAAGAATAGAAACTCCTTAAGGACAGAGAAATTCTTGTCTTTGTATTACCATTGCCTACAATAGTGCCTGCCACATAGCAAGAGTTCCATAAATGTGTGTTTGATTGATTGGTTGGTTGGTATTAGAACTCAAACCAAGGGAAGAGTATCATAGATTTAGAGCTAGAAAGAACTTTAGAAATCATATAATCTGTTACACCATTTTCTGTTAGAAAAAAACTGAAGACCAGAGAAGTAAAGAGTCTTATCTATTGAGTAAAGAGTCTTATCTATTGAGTTGCCAAATCCAATGCTTCTTCCTTTATGGTATCTGAACTCACTCTTTCTCCTCGTTCATACACTCACATTTGGTGTCTTTGGATTTTTTCCTGAGCCACACAATTAAATTCTCATCCAGCTATTTGGAGGTTCAGATAACACCGGTCAATTATCCAACATCTGAAGCAATTAATCACCACAGCTAATATTTGCTAAGCTACAATGAAGAATCAGCCCCAGGACATCAATGGACATTTTTGTCTACTCTGAAAACCTATCAACTTACACTCAATTTTCTGATACTCCAAGGATCATATTAGTCACTTTCCCTTTAATCACTTCTCTCTCACAACAACAAAGACATTGACTCACAGCCACACTAAGAAACCTCTGGCATTTGCACCAGCCTACTCTCTCACTCATATATTCAGGCTTGGAGCTCACTAACACAAAGTACGTAGGTCATAAGCAGTGGTAGTAATAATAATAACTGACATTTATTAAGCACTTTACTATGTGCCAGGCAGTGTGCTAAAGGCTTTACAAATGTCATTTGATCCTTACAATAGCCCCTAGAAGGTAGGTATTATTGCTCTTATTTTCATTATTAATTATGCAATTTATCCACCCCTCTAACTGTGAGTGTGTAGGCATTAGATGTGCTTTAAAAAAGTTTGGGAAAACAAAGACTTCCAGGAGCCAAGATGGCGGAGTAATCAGTAAATCACCATAATTCTCCCATATTTACCTCCAAATAACCATAAAATAGCACCCCAAAACAAATCCTGGAAGCAGAACCAGCTAAAAGATTGGTGAAACAATTCTTTAGCCCAAGAAACTTAGAAGATCAGCAGGAAAGGCCTGTCTCACTCAGGTAAAAGGTGAGTACAGTCTAGGACAGGAAGCATTCCAGCAAGCCAGCAGCAAGCCCCACCTCAGCAAACCAGTAGGAGATCCTGTGCTCCAATGTGGTGGAGCAGACAAACATTAAACCCTAGGAGCCTCCACATGCCTCTGCATAGCCATGGGAATAGATAGACTGCAGGGGCCAGACCACAACATGTTTGAGCATAGCATGAGACAAACAGGCAACCATCAGCAGCCAGATTACCATGTGCTTCAGTGTAGCCCTGGAGAAATGAAGAAACACCCCACTGGCCTCAGCACAAACCAGATATTATCACTAGAAGTCTAGCTTACCACCAGCTAAGCTATCAGACCCCTATGGCCTGTAGCAGTGCTAGACATGATACACCCCCACACACCCAGAATACTTCCTCAACACAGGCACCAGACACAAGCATTCCCCATGGGCCTCAGGGCAACATCAGTGCAGCACCAGGCAAACATCCAGGGCCTGAAGACCTGACACAGTGAAGCCTGAGACAGTGCCCCTTACACTGGCGGAGCAGAGCTCAAATTTAAAAGAAAGGAAAAAAGGTTTAAAAAAGATGAGATAAAAACAACAACCACCAAAAAAAGAATCTGACCATAGAAAGTTATCATGATGATACATACAGAGTAAAGGTAAGGTACTGGAACAAAATCTATTATGCTTCAGCTGAAGTGAAAAAAGCAGGGTTAGCAATCCTGATCTCAGACAGAGCAAAAGCAAAATAGACCTAATTAAAAGTGATAAGGGAGGTAACTAAAAGGTACCATAGCCAAAATCAGAAAAGAAAGGAATATACCTTTTCTCTGCAGCATATGGCACCTCTACAAAAACTGGCCATGTATTATGGCATAAAAACCTCAAAATCAAATATAGAAAGGCAGAAATATTAAATATATTCTTTTCAGGTTATAATGCAATAAAAATTACATTCAACCTTTGCTGAATGGGCAATGGAAGAACAGATAGATTAAATATTGGCAACTAAATAATTTAATGCTAAAGAATAAGTGGGTTAAAGAACAAATGATAGAAACAATCAATAAATTCATTCAAAAGAATTATAATAATGAGACATGTCAAAATTTGTGGGATGCAGCCAAAGCAGTACTTAGGTGAAATTTTATTTCTCTAAATTCTTACATCAACAAAACAGAGAAAGAGCACATCAATGAGTTGGGCATGCAACTAAAAAACTCGAAAAGGTACAAATTAAAAATCCCCAACTGAGCACCACATTGGAAATCCTGAAAATCAAAGGTGAGATTAATAAAACTGAAAGTTAAAAAAATGAACTAATAAATAAAACTAGAAGCTGGTTTCATGGAGGGGTGGGAAAGCCAATGAGATAGACAAACCACAGGTTAATTTGATTTTAAAAAAAAAGAAAGAAGGAAACCAAATATCCAGTATCAAAAATGAAAAGGGTAAAATCAGCACTAATGAAGAAAAAAATAAGTCGACCATTAGGAAATATTTTACTGAATTATATGCCAATAAACCTGACAATATGAGCAAAATGAACAAATATTTCTGAAAATGTAAATTACCTAGATTAACAGATCAGGAAAAAAAAATACCTAAATAATCCCTTTTTAGAAAAAAAGAAATTGAACAAACTATTAATGAACTCCCTAAGAAAAACTCTCAGATCAGTTCACAAATAAATTCTATCATACATTTAAAGAATAATTAGTTCTAATACTATATAAACTATTTGGAAAACTAGATGAAGAAGAAGTACTAACAAACTCCTTTTATGACACAAATATGCTGCTGATGCTAAACCAGGAAGAGTTAAAGCAGAAAAAGAAAATTATAGACCAATTTCCCTAATGAATACCAATGCAAAAATTTTGAACAGAATACTAGCCAGCCATTACAGCAATATATCACAAGGATTATACACTATGACCAGGTGGGATCTATACCAGGAATACAGGGTTGGTTCAGTATTATGAAAACTATCAACATAATTGACTATATCTATAATACAACCAACAGAAATCATGTGATTATCTCAATAGATGCTGAAAAAGCTTTTGACAAAATGCAGTATCCATTCCTATTAAAAACATTAGAGAGCATAAGAATAAAGATAGTGTTCCTTAAAATGATAAGTAATTATCTATCTAAAACCATCATCAAGCATTATCTGTGGAAGTCTTCCCAATAAGATAAGGGGTGAAGCAAAGATGTTCTTCATCACCTCTATTATACAATATAATACTAGATATATTAGCTATAGCAACAAAAGAAGAAAAAGAAATTGAAGGGATTAGAATAGGCAATGAGGAAATAAAACTACCACTCTTTGCAGACAATATGATGATATAGTTAGAGAATCCTAGAGAATCAAGTAAAAACTACTTGAAATAATTAACAACTTCAGCAAAGTTGCAGGATATAAGATAAATCCACATAAACCATAATTTCTTTATATGACTAACAAAACCAAGAAGCAAGAGATAGAAAGAAGAAATTCATTTAAAATAACTATAAAGAACATAAAACACTTGGGAGTCTATCTACCAAGACAAACTCAGGAACTATATGAACACCAAAACACTTTTCACACAAATAAGTCAGATATAAACCATCAGACAAATATCAATTGCTAGAGATAAGACAATATAATAAAAATGACAATTCTAACAAAATTAATGGTCTTATTTAGTGTCAGACCAATCAAACTACCAAAAATATATTTTATAAAGCTAGAAAAAATAACAAAATTCATCTGGAGGAACATAAGGTTAAGAATGTCAAAGGAATTAATGGAAAAAAATGCAAGGGTAGGTGACCTAGTAATACCAGATCTCAAACTGTATTAGAAAGAAGTAATCATCAAAAGTATCTGGTACTGGCAAAGAAATACAGTGGTGGATCAATGGAATAGATTAGGTACACAAGATACAAGAGTAAATGACCATAGTAACCTAGTGTTTGATAAACCCAAAGACCCCAGTCTTTGGGATAAGAACTCACTATTTGACAAAATATGGAGGACATAAATTAGGTATAGATCAACATTGCATACCATATATACCAAAATAAGGTCAAAATGGGTATATGATTTAGACATGAAGGGTGACACCATAAGCAAATGAGAAGAGCAAGGAATATTCTATGTCTCAGATCTATGGAGAAGAGAAGAATTTATAACCAAACAAGAGACATAGAATATGATGAAATACAAAATAGACCATTTTGACTACATTAAACTAAAAGCTTTTGCACAAACAAAACCAATATAACCGAGATTAGAAGGAAAGCAGAAAACTGGCGAATAATCTTTACAGGAAGTATCTCTGGTAAAAGTCTCATTTCTCAAATATATAAAGAATTGAGTCAAATTTATAAGAATACAATCCATTTCCCAACTGATAAATTGTCAGAAGAAATGAATAGGTAGTTTCCAAATAAAGAAATCAAAGTTATCTATAGGCATATGAAGAAGTACTCCAAATCACTTTTTTCTAATCTATTCATTTACTTTTTGCTTTCAACATTCACTTCCATAAGTTTTAAATTTTCTTCCTCTTCCTCCCCTTTCTAAATCACTTTTGATTAGAGGAATGCAAATTAAAACAACTCTGAGGAACCACCTCACCTATCAGATAGGCTAATATGACAGAAAAGGAAAATGATAAATGCTGAAGGGCATGTGAGGAAATTGGGACACTCATGCACTGTTGGTGGAGTTGTCAACTGATCCAACCATTCAGGAGAGCAATTTAGAACTATGCCCAAAGGGCGACCAAACTGTGTGTACCCTTTGATTCAGCAATACCACTACTAGGTCTGTATCCCAAAGAGATCGTAAAAAAAAGGGAAAGGCCCTACATGTGTATCAGTATTCATAACAGCCCTTTTTGTGGTGGCAAAATATTGGAAATTGAGAGAAGGCCCATCAATTGAAGAATAGCTAAACAAGTTGTTGTATATGAATGCAATGGAATACTATTGTGAAATAAGAAATTATGGACAGATTTCAGAAAACACCTGGAAAGACTTGTATGACCTGATACAAAGTGAAATGAGCAGAATTAGAAAAATATTGTAAACAGTATCAGCAACATTGTGTGATAGTCAACTATGAATAACTCAGCTCTTCTAAGCAAAACAAGACAAGTACAAAGGACTCACAGAGGAAAATGCTCTCCATCCACATCCAGATGAAGAATTGATGAACACTGAATGCATATTGAAGCATATTTTTTTTCCACTTACTTTATTCATGTTCATGGGTTTTTTTTCCTTTTGATCTGTTTCTTCTTTCACAACCGTAACTAATATGTAAATGTTTTACATCATAGCATACATATAATCTATATCAAACTGCCTACCATTTTCAAGAGAGAGGAGGGAAGAGGGAGAAAAATTTGGAACTCAAAATCTTGTAAAAATGAATGCTAAAAATTTTCTTGGCGTGGAGTTGGGAAAAAAAATAAAATGCTAAAAAAAAAAGAAAAAGAAGGTAAGGGCAGGATTTTTTTAACCTTCTCCTATATGACATGGATATTTTTGGCAATACCCTGAAACTAGAATTGTGCTGGAGCCAGCTCAAACCAGCTCCTGAGGACTTTCTGTTAACTTTTCATTGTGAGCATTTACACCTCAGAAAACAGCAAACACTACAAACAGGGGTTCGGTTTATTATTTTGTAAGTGTCTAGATGTAATAAATTGATAAAATGTTAATAAGTCAGATTAAATTTAAAAGTGTGTAGTGCATTCTTTTTTATTTTTTTTGGTGAAAGAGTTGTTAAACATTTACCAGCACATCATTGAGTGAAACCAATGCATTTCTCAGAATAATGATTTTAAGAATTTGAAAGAAATGCTAAATTTGAGTTAGAGATCAGTGAAAATGAAGATGTAATTTCCTATCCAAGTTCATGGACCTTTTGAAACCTATCCATGGACCCCCATAGGGGTTCCTGGATCCCAAGTTAAGAACCCCTGACTCAAAGATTGTTATCAATGTAGCACCTGTCCTGGGGCTACTTTCCCCTTTTTCATTTGCCTTGGAAAGTAGTCTCTGAAAGTTGGCTACTGTTTCCCTCAGCATTCTCACAAAAGCCCTGAGGAGTTAGGTTTTTAGAATAGCTCTTGAGCCCCTATCACTTTGTTTCCTTAATTATTTCTCCATTATATCAATTCATCAGTCAGACTTAATTAGCTTTAAGAAAAGCTAATTAAGCTAACAAGGTCATATAATTAGAAAAGTTGCTACAAAAATGTTCCCTCAAACTGGGGCCACAATTTCTCCCAAGTATATAGAACTCATGAAAAAAAAATAGCTTCAATTTAGAGCACTTTATGGTAAGAGAATCATTCACAGATCCTAAAAGTTCCTTTGTTAGAAAGGCTTTTTTCTCTTTCATGGGGCTTTTTCAAATTTCCACTTGGTATATTATAGCTTTCTATGGGGTACCTTATAGAGAACTGAAGCTAGCTTCATTAAGTGTGTCTAATTACTCAGTGTCCAGAACCTTATGTAGACACTGCTGTCAGCAGTATCCAAGGATACCTCTAGGATGCCCATGAGAAGTCCAAAATTTTCTAGTGTTTTGAGGTTTCACAAGGTTATCCTCTGGCAAAGGGGAGGGGAATTAGGACACAGAGGCTCTTCTCCTCCTCCTTCTTCCTTCCCAAGTGATTCCTTCTTAGGCATTTTGCTAGAAGAGCTTCCACCACTGATTTAGCCAGGCACTGAAATCCTGTGTTCTAGCCAGACTTGTTCTTTTAGACAAAATCCATAGGGTATCACTGAATCTCTTCAGTTAATTGCAATAGACTACTCATGTAACATCATTTCAACTTATCCAATGTCTATAAGCATTCTGCTCCTTTCCAACTTGATTAACTGGGTCGCTCACACTTTGTTCAATGTCTATGATTTATTGATTGACTGAGTAAAGGTGTTCTGACCTGCCGAAGGTATCTGGGCTATGGTTTTTTGCTAGTTATTTCAAATGAGATGAAATGATTTATTATTTCAATTAATCTTCACCCTTACACCACCACTTATGAGTAGATTTTATTATGCTGGTCAAATTTCCTTTCTTTAGAGGACCCATTCTGTTCAAAGAGTGAGTATAAGGTTCAAGTAAGCCTCAAGAGCATGGGGAAAATGTCATTCCCATGTTTGTTCCTGAGAAGTTTCCCCAATGTGGCTATGGCCTTCCTCAGCTGCCAACTCTAAGAATCTGTGATTCTGGATAGTATAGGAGGAAAAAATGGGGCAGTCCAAATCAACGGATGTGTTTAGCTCCCCCAGTTAGGGTCACAGGAGAGAGAGCAGTGGGTCTGGAATCAGGAAGGCCAGAGTTCAAATTTGGCCTCAGATACTCCCTTTGTGACTCTGGACAAATCGTTTCACCTCTGCCTGCCTCTATTTCCTCATCTGTAAAATAAGCAGAATAATAGCACCTGCCCACCTGCAAAGATCCAATGAGATAATAATTGTAAAAGGCTTAGTACAATGCCTGGCACATAATAAGTATTACATAGATGTTGGCTGTTATAATTATGATTGCTATTATTAAATTTAAAATTAAAATTAAAATGTTATTCTCAAATTCTGCAAAAGAATCGAGAGCTCAATAACTAAGAAAATTGCCAAAGTTCTCTGAATTTTGAGGTACCTATAGGCATGCCTTAAGTTGTTGTTGTTTGTCCTTCATTTTTGAAAAGAACCAATGACATCATGGGTAATATCCTGAATTGCTTATGAATTGCATTTAAGTAAGGTAGAGTTGTACAAAGTCATCAGTCTCATTCTTTCTTCCTGAGTCATCAAAGTCCCCTGGCAGGACTAAAGTCAAGACAACTGACAACGGTCCAGATACAGTGGATGACTTTGGCATCTTTGATGCCTAACCAAGCTCTAAGGGCTCCACAGGGCCAATTTCAGCCACCTTCTTGGCTGTTAGAACGAATTGTTCTCATCTGCCCATTCTGCCAGGGAAAATCTCCATATCCTTTGGGTAGATATCTCCCTAACTCACCAACAGGTTTAAGGCCTATCAGTTACCTTCAAACTGGTATGACCCATCTGCCAAGATGGTTGATCAAGATATGGCCACTGCACATGCTATAACTTCTTGGGGTCGCAGGTGAAAATGGAGTGAAGGTGGACACCAAGCCCTGAAAAGGGCTTGGCAAGCCCTCACACCAGAAGTGCTTAGCCTTCCTGAATACCTCAAGTCAATTTCTTTGAAAATATATGGCATGTTTCCTGAGAAGCCTGTAAGCAGCTCTGAATTCTTATTCAATGTTGAGCATTCTTTCATAGGAAAGGCTACAAGTCACACTAATTAGATGGACTTGCTTTTCTCAGGAGAAGACATCAGTGTAAATAATATATGATGTCTTCCATAGCATGTGGTGTCCATATTTTACATTTTCAAATACTAAAAAGGAAATGTTTTAACAGTACTAATAGAAAAAAGAGAGATAAGCAATAATGCATAGCAACCAGCCAAGTTTTAGACAGAATGATCTTTGTCAAACTTGGCAAGGCCAGAGAACTGAGAGGAAAAAAAGTAAGGAGCCATTTTTTTTTCTTAAAACCAGACCTATGATTTCACTGATACAGGGAATTTAGGGTGAGGAACTCCAGCTACCAATTCAGTTCTGGGCAGGTTTTATGGTTTACATTCTTAGATAGTTGTCTGGGGACCTGAGCAGTTAAATAATTTGCTTGGCATCATCTAACCCAGTGGTTCTCAACCTTCCTAATGCCGCGACCCTTTAATACTTGTATGTGTATCTGCATGTGGGCGGACCTGCCTGGAGATGGATAGAGGAGCGGTGTCTCGGTTCCTAAGACCATCGGAAATATGTGTTTTCTGATGGTCTTAGGCGACCCCTGTGAAAGGGCTGTTGTAGCGACCCACAGGTTGAGAACCGCTGAATTCTAACCAATATGTTCTGGAAACAGGATTTGAATCCAGGTGTTCTGAGCCAGACTTGACTCAGGTAAGTCTAAGGGTTCAGGGTTTTTTTGTTTTTTTGGTGTTTCCTTGTATTGTTGCTGTAACAAAATGACACTAATAAACCAAATAACATTTAACAAACTACATTGACCAAACAGTAGCATGGAAAGGATATTCAGTAAAGACACTGTGTTGATTCAACTGGACTCAGTTCCCCCTCACCTATACATCTGTCAGGCCCTATCAGAAGGGTCTGATAACTGACATGGCAATGGGACAACCATAGAGCCTAAAAAATAAAAACTAGTCATGGCAGGGGTTTTTACGTTTTAGGTGAAAGGTACCAAACATATGGCCATAGCCCACAACACTCTTGAGTATGGCCTGAACTAATTAAAATGTAGTTCCTTTCTGATTTTAATGCGTTGATAGTTTCTAAGTCAATATAATACACGGCCTGCAGGGATCCTTATGTCTGGTTTAGAGTCCCCCATTTCTACTTGGATTTGACACCACTAGAAGTCACGTAAAAGTAGTCTTCTTTACCAGCTTAGTCTCAAATTTGGTTGACATTGTCCTTTTTAAGGAAAACCTAGCCTATGAAGCAGGGACCTTCCAGTCTTACTGCCATGGGCCCCAACCAGATTAGTAGCAAATGTTGTTCCTATACCACCAGGCCTTTCTGATTGTAAAGCCAGCTCGTAGCCACTATATCACCATAATTTATTGATAAAACAGGAAAATATCATATTTCCAATGTGTGGAGAAGTGTTTATATGGCAGGATAAGTACCTATCAGTTTTCATCCATACAGAGGAGTTGGCTTCAGCCACAGCATAGAGAAGTTAAATTTAAAGGAGTCTGTGTTAAATATTTAAATGAGTTCACATAGAAGATTTTTTTAAATGATTTAGATTCCCATCCTTTTACATGGTAGCAATACTGTCAAATCTCTTCAGAGTTCAGCCTTACAAAGTAATATTACTTTTATAATTAACTTCCTTTGGAATATGCATCAAATTTTTACACTCCCTATAGAAATCTCTAGGTAAATGTATTCTTCTTTGGTGTTGAGTGTTCTTTTCTAAAAGTGTCTACAGGTTCTGCCTTTCCAAATGTCAGGAAGACAGACTAATTGACTTTAAGATCTTTTCACAAAATGTGAATCCACACTCACAAAAGCCACAAGTATTTGCCCCAGTGCTGAACCACAATACTTTGACCAACTAACTAAATAGTGAATCTATGAGTTCTTGAAGGTCAGAAAATCCAGTTGTAATAGGGAAAATAAGGATATTTTTCAGTAAGCCTAGACCTTCAAGATATATTCTTTCTCCAGAATTTAGCTGATCAGATCACATAGACTGCAGCAAGACAAATAGGAGGAAAACTTTCTTTTGGTAGTTTATGCTGAGCAAAATGAAGATACCAGTTATACATTGTAATTCAAAAATGACCCTCATCAGAAACAAGTAATGTTTTACTTTCTAATGATTCTCATCTTTCTTAGTCCCATTTTCAGAGCCGGCTGCTTTCATTTTGTAGTAATCTCATTTGTTATTACAATTTTATTGTCTTTTTTACTTTGCTCTGATACTTCTTGCTGCATTTCTGTAATGCTGTGTCCTATCTCTGTTCTTCTCTTTTCCAGCATGTCCACAGCTCCACTATAATTTTGTATTTTCTGTTCTGAACCATTGATTCTCTTGCATTTTTTGAAAAAGTCTTCCTTAAGAACATAAATTATATCTTCCTTCTATCTTCCATTAGTCTTTTTAATAAGCTTTTCAACAGATATAAGAGTCCTTATGGTATTTTCCCTCTCATTTCTCAGGGTTTAATTGTTATTACTGCAGACAGCAGATTAAAAATTTAAATTCAACAACATATTGATTTCAGGAAACAAAAATGAGAGATACATACAAAGATAAAATAAAGGGCAGAATAGAATTTAGTACGTAAAATAAGCAGGGATAGTAATCATGATCTCAAATGAAGTTAAAGTTAAAATAGATTTAATCAAAAGTGAAAAATAGAGAAACTACATCATGTGTCAGCAATATTATTCAACATCGTTTTAGACCATTTAAAATACCTAGTCAGCATAAAATATTTGCGTGTATACATCCCAAAACAAACACAGGAACTATATGAACATAAATATAAAACACTTTTGATACAAATAAACTCAGATCTAAATAACTGAAGTAATATTTATTGTTCATAGGTAGGTGAAGCCAACATAATTTTTAAATGACTGTTTCACCTAACATCTATTTATTCAATATCATTACAATTAAATTACAAAAAAAAAATACTGAGTTAGAAAAAAGAATAACAAAGTTCATTTGGAAAAACAAAAGGTCAGGAACTTCAAAGAAATCAGGGAAAAAAAGATATAAAGGAAGTAGATTCAGCAGCATCAGACCTTAAACTATATTATAAGGTGAGAGCATTGTTGAAGTACAAAAAGGATAATTTTGATTATTTTAAATTAAAATTTTCTTATATAAATAAAACCTTTGTAGCCAAGAACAGAGGGAATGTGGAAAATTCTGGTGGGAGGGAAGAGGGAAAACCTTTCATAGACAATCTCTTAGATAAGGTGTGATTGGGTTGGAATATTATTGTGATGTAGGAAATGATGAACTGGTTTATTTAGAAAAATGTGGAAAGATTTGGACTTATAAAGAAAGATGCTATTCACTTTCAAAGAAACAGATGATAGATAGGAGGAAATAAGTACAGTATAGTCTTACATATATGTATATGAATGTATATGGGCCTGTGTGTGTTTATAGATATATATGTATATGCATGTATCTATACATACATACGTAAACATATGTAGATATACATACGTGTGTGAGTATCTTCAAGTTTAATTGTAGCCTTCTTTAGCGTGAGGTGGAAGGAAAAAAGTAAAAAGTACACAGCAGAGAATAAAAGAAAAGCAACAAGAAAGCATTGGAAAGTCATTTTGAAACTCTTATTTTTGTGTTTTTAAAATTTCTTCAGTCTCTGCTATTTTGTATTTCTATTACATCTGCAAGATTTTCCTCATATGCACTTTTCCCCCTCTTCTCTTTTTTTTTCCACTTTTTCAGCCACTTCACTGGCAGTATAAATGAAAATGCATTTCCTTATGAAATGTTCAAAGCTATTGGACTCGCAGAAGAAAAAGGCATTTGAACAGAGCATTTCTGAAAGCTGCCCACTTCACTTGCATCTTTCATATTCCCCAAGCTGTCTTCCTGTATGTCTTCTCCATTTCATAGCTAAACTTCTAGAAAGGATCATCAACCCTCATTGTTCCCATTTCCTCATGCCCCCACTCTCTTCTTAATCCCATTTGACATCAGATCTCACCACTCTACTCACCTGTCCATTGCTATTTCCAAATGCCTTGTTAATTCCTATTTCCAGTGATCTTTCTCATTCCTTATTTTGCTTGACCTTGTTGTAGCTTTCCTCATAAAACCTTTGTGAGGTAGGTAATGCAGATATAATTATCTCAATCTAAATATGAGAAAACTGTGGCTCAGTTTCAGAGACTTACTCAAGGTCGCCTAGCTTATCACAGGTAGAGCTAGTATTCACATCAGTGTTCAGACTCATACCCAACCCTCTCTGCCATTGCTATCAGAGAAATGTAAACCTGATCTAATTCAGTTTTTTTGCATGGGGCCATAAATGAGCCATGAACACCACTTGAGCCGCAGAAGCCCAAATTGCTTAAGTAGATTGCCTCTAAGACATACACAACCATTTGATACCTGTTCATATGTGGGTATTTTCCCCCCATAACTCAGCTTGCTCATAAATGCTGAATTCCTCCTGTTCCTTTTCCTTGTTCTTGCTGTGAACAATATATCATTCCATTAGCCTACGGCTTAGATCTGATTTAGCTATCATCATTTTTTTTTTGTGCTTAATAATGTTTACTAAGGTTTTAACAGAGTTCTTACATGCAGCCAAGCCAGCCTAGCAACTGTAGCTAACAGGATAGGAACAAAGCCATTCGATGCAAAATAATTGGCTTACATAATCTCAAGATATTTGGTTGGAATGTTAAAGCAAAAAGGGGCAGAGATGCAGCTCACAAAATGGAAGAAACTAAAGAGAGGGGTCAAGTTCCAATACAGGATGAAAGATGCCAAGCATTTTGTTGTTGTTGTTGTTGGGGTTTGGGGGGGTATTTTGGGTTTTGGGTTTTTTGCCCCAGAATATCCTTGGACTATGACAAGGAGAGAAAAGGATCTTAGTGATGAGACCTGTAAAATATCATAGAAACCATCTGGGTCAAACCCTTTCTGTTACAGATGAAAAAACTGAGGCCCTGAACTCTGGGGAAGGAAACTGAGGCCCACAGGAAGGTCTGCAGGCATTCCCAAAGGTCACCTGACTAGTAAGTGGCCGAGAAAGGTTTCAAGCAAAGATCACCTAACTCCAGATCCTCTATACCACGACAGAGGGCTCCCACACTTAACAGGCCACTCTAAATTGTCTGAGTTGGGCATTGATGATGGCATTCAAAGAACAACACTTGCGTTAAAATATAAACTCCTTGGAGGTAAGAATTGTTTCTTTTCTTTTTCTAATTTGCATACCCAATACTTACCTTAGTGCCTAGCACATAGGAGATGCTAAATAAATTCTATTTTATTTGATTGATGAGAACACCATAAATTTCACAGATTTATACGGAATAAACAGAATCTCAAAGTCCAGAATAAAATCCAGAATAAATAGAATCTCAAAATTCCAGCGTCAGAAAGGTCATCAAGTCTAACCTAGACGTAACCAAGAATCTCCCTTAACAGTATCCTAGACAAGTAATCATGGAGCCTCCTCCTGAAGAGCTCTAGATGTAAGGAATGCATCCTCTCTTGAGGCATTCTTTTCCTCTTTGGGAGTTGCTCCTACATTCTGGTTTCTAAGAGGTTTTATTAGGTCTAGGAGTAAGAGCCTAAGACACACACATACATACACATACACACATACACACACACACACACACACACACACACACACACACACACACACACACACACACAGACCTACTATCCTACTGGATTCCATCATTAGCCTCAAGGCTGTGCCCAAAAGACCTGGGACTAGGGGAAATTTGCTTGTATTCAGCAATTGCTAAGAACTGGTTATATGCAAGTTTGTCTCTAGGAACCCCTTTCGTCTCTCCATTCTGTACCTCTCTGCAGCACCAGGCCCCAATACTCTCAGATGACTAGGGTGCTACCAAATCTTCCACACTAACCTGTCAAAATCTGTTTGCTGGGAAACTCTGAGTCTGTAGTCTAAAGAGCTGGATTCAGAATTTTACTCATCTATAACTCTGCGACAAAAGCATTTCTTTGTTTGTAAAATGAGAAGATTAGAATAGACTACTTCTAAGGTCCTTTAAAATTCGAGTTGTATTTTCCTATGAATGAATGAATGATAAAAAAGCACAAAGAAGGGCATCTTGTTACCAAATTACCAAAGTGCAAAGGCGGTAGTATAGAATGCTATCCATAATGGTTTGGTGGGAAAGGGGCAGAAAAAGTAATTTAACTGATAAAGTTGTTTCTGCCCCATTCTACCCCACCCCACAATGCGGGCTAGAGACACATCTCTCAGGTGCTCTCGTTATTTCTTTGTTCTAAGTTAGAGATGGAAGGGGCCTCAGAGATCAAGTGGTCCAGTCCCTTCCTTTTACAGATCAGAACATAAGGGTTCAGGAAAGATAGGTATGTGACCTGCCCAAGACCACTGAGCTACAAGCTAGTGGCAAAATCAGGATTAGAACCCAGGTGCCTAACCCTTAGTCTGGTACTAAATTGTTTTATTCTTTTGATTTGAATCTCCCATGCCTAACATGGTAGTAGGCACTTAATCAAGGTTTGTTGAGTCCTTGATTTAAGTGTTGTCCATGGACAGTACTAGATAATAGGAATTTCAACATTCGAATCACAAGATTTATTCCTGCTGATTCCTACCACCACCATCCATCCCACTGCATTCCCTTTCACAGGGCCCTTCAGAGAACTGCAAATGAAGATCAGGGTTCATTATGCTTCTTCTTTATCACCCTTCCATCATCAATCTCTCACTCCCTATCAGAGTTAAGTAATAATTTGAAAGTACTTTTCACTGCACTGGGTTTTCAAACCTTCCAACCTTAGGAGAGATTTCTGTTACAATCTGACAGAAAACTAATCCTGGGTGGTCAGAATCGGTTCTATGTCTACCTATGAAGGTAGAAAAGCCCTGGAGATTTGAAAAAAAGGGACATGGGAAATTCCATCCAGCTCTGGGGTTAACAGAGGAAGGAGATGCCAGCATGGGAAGGCTAGAATGGTGCCATACTGCCACCTACTGGTCAATAATTCTCTAATTCAATCAGCCTGGACTGATGTGGTTGAAAGGGGCCTGATACTATCCTAAAATTTTCTAGAAAGGAATGAATGAGAAAGAATGTGTGTATGTATGTGTTGAGGGAGGGGAGAAAAGAGGAGAAAGGAAAGAAGGATTCTGTTTCTCATTCCTAGGTTTCTGGAAGACCAGGCTTTTGAAAACTGAGTAAGGGGAATCAATGTGTCTGTTACTACTAGAATGTCAGCCATCCAGAGAATCTTCAAGGTCCAGAAGACCCAGGTTTAGTGACAAGATTAGAGACTCGTGAAAGATAGATGCAAAGCGTCTCAAAGCCTATGGCAGACTGTAACAAGCAAAGAGATTCATAATGACCTTAAGGCTTACACTTCTGTCTGCATGTTAAGAATAGACGTGTGATTATATAAAAGGAAGGTATGAGCAGTATATCCCTCATAGCACTCCATCCAAGAGTCTTTAGGATGCTACTGGATACTGGCAGATGTATAGAATCATAGATTTAGACCTGGGAGAAACCATCTAGCCTAAACTCCTCAGTTAAGGTTGAAGAAACAGTACTATAGAAGATAAGTCACTTGCCCAAAGTCATATAAGTAATTTCAGAGATGAAATTTGAATCCTCATGCCAAAAGCAATATGTTTGCCCCTGTACCACACAGCCCCTGGGGGGCTGGGCAAAGGACAGTAAGCTAACCCAGGAATAAACAATAGAAATTCAGGATTCATTCAGTTGCAACTTCATTCATTAGGCAAAGCTTCCACAGTTTTTTTGGAGACACTTTTCTGATGAGTAGTCAACTCTTAATTATCCCCAGAAGGGTTATTAGCACTTTGTGTTGCTTTCAAGGTCCTGATTATATCAATTCCTATTTTTAAATCACCCTTTTTGTTGGTATTACAGTTCAGATCACCTTCAACTGAAGTCAACAAATTTTATAAAGCACCTATTATGAGCAAGGCATTGTGTTAGGCACAAAAAATACAAAGATATAATGTCATAGTCCTTGCCCTCAGAGAACTTAAATTCTACTGGATGAGAAATTATAACAAATGAGGTGACAAATTCAGGGAAAGGAGCATTGGACAGGAAATGTAAATCTAGTATCTGATGTATCATGATCTTGGACAAAATAATTGATCTTTCCAGGCCTTGGTTTTCTCATCTGTAAGATGAAAACTAATTTAAAGCACCTTCTAGCTCTATGATTCCAAGAAATGGACTCCAGTTTTTGTTGAATATTTTGGATCATTGAATGTCATGTCATGAAACTGAAATGGAGGGGCTTATATATCTTTATCCAGAGATCATTGCGGTAATGATATTTATGAAGATTTAATCTATATCCCCAAATCAATTAACTATTGTATTGCTTCCTTTTCTCTCCTTTTTTCCTTGGGATATATTCAGCTTGCTTTCCAAGCAAGCGTGGAGAAGTTCGGGAGGAGCTGCTTCTGATCACACATCATAGAAGGACCTTCTCTCATCCCCTAGGCACACTTTAGAGCATGTGCAGGCGTCTTCTTGTAGGCCTTGATAATTAAGGTGTTCATACTGTGTTGCAATGAAATGTCTTAATAGACTACCTATAGAAAACTTAATAGCTATATTATAGGGGTAATCCCAGACTCTCAGTTTGCTAATTCCTTGCTAGTATAGAGAACTATTGTGTACTGCTGACTGGAGGAAGGACATCTGCCCTGTCTTCCATCTGGTTGCCATTTGTCCACAAGCACTCTAGGGATGTGTGTGCATGTGTGTGTGTGTGTGTGTGTGTGTGTGTGTACAAATGTAATGTGTGTGTGTTTATTCTTTCCTGATCTTAGGTGAATGTTCAGGGAAGGGAGTTCTCTGGAAAACAGTAAATTCAAGAGATACATCATAGCCATTATTAAGGTCCTACCAGCCACTGGAACTGGTAGGCAACTGAGTGGTAGGAACCAGTACAGCCTATGAATAATCTATTTGGCTCAGCCCATCATTGGTTTGGCCCATCAACCAAGATGCTATAAATTGTGACAAGCCAGAGCAACTGAAGAAGGAAGCAACTGGTCCATTGGCAGTGCCACTTGGCCAGATTCCCTCATTCCAACTCTTCTTCTGCAGGGTTCTTCAAGTCCTACCCTTGTCCTTCAAACCAAGTGATATTTCCTTGCCTCAAGAGATCAGTGAAAACTCAAAATCTCAGAAATGTTTGTGAGTCCAGGACACTTCCTCTGCCTAAAGGAGGCCAAATTTGCCACTCTGTCACCCACCCAGGGCTGTGAGACTCAACCCAGTGTGTAACATCCTACCCAACAAGAGCTGGAAGGTTTAAGTTTTGTGTCAAAACAATTATTTCTCTCTATCCTAAAAATGAAGGGACAACATGTGAAACAGGCAGCAAGGAATCTTAAAAGGAGAAAAAAGGGTTTTGTATCTGCCTAAAAGGCAATGTTTTCTGTCCTCAATCGAGCTGAGAGAGGTGAGCTCAGGAAAGTCACAGCTTTCAAGCTGCCTTTAATTGATGTTTCATTCCATTTTTCCACAGAGCAGCTTCATTATTTTATTTGCAACATATGGATTCCAAAAATGTTGAAACTTTAACTATGAAGAGGGGGCAGTTTGGACTTTTCATTTCAATTCAACAAATATATATTAAGTACTTACTAAGTAGAGAGGGTAGCGTGCTAGATACTTGGGAGCAGGGAGAAAGACAGGAGAGAGACACAAAGTTTAGATAATGATTTTTTAAATAGCATGCTCGAACCTTTCAATAGCTTAGCATATGTGGCTGCAAAGAGTTATTTCATACATACTTCTGGTGAGTTTGCTCTTGTGTTTTTTTTCTGAATTCATATAATCTGGCCTTGTATGAATGAATCTTAGAAAATGGGGGGAAGGGAGTAGGCAGCAGGGAAAATTGACATCTTGAAGTTGTTTTTATGCCTACAAAACACCTTATGTATAGAATCATAAACTTGCAGAGTGAGAATGAATCTTAAAGGTCATTTGGTCCAGTCTTTTAATTTTCCAGATGATGAAACCAAGGAGTAGAGAGGTTCAAATGACTTGGCCAACATCACATAAATAATAAATAACAGATCTAGGTTTAAAACTCAGGTCTTTTGGCTCTCACTTCAATGTTCTTTCTATACCATGACGTGTTATTTCATCTGAATTTCACAATAACCCTGAAAAGTGGTTGCTGTGATCTTCATTTTACAGTCAAAGAGATATACTCAAAGACATTAAATGACTTATTCATGTTCACAGAACTGGTAAAGTGTCAAAGAAAGGAATTAAACCCAAATCTCCCTCCATAAATCCAAGTCCAGCACTCTTACCGTTATAAAGTGCTTCCCTCAAATACCCTCCAGTCTAAGAAAGAGGTACCTGCACCATGGACAGACAGCCATATCTAACAATTCAGAATGTCCCATTATTGTTGGAGATCACTAACTCATATCCCAGTGAATATGCAGAAGAAATCCCACAGCCAGACTCACCGTCTTTTGATTGTTTGCCATTTGCAATTACCTACTCTACTCCTCCTTCCTGTTATAAATGCTAAAGATATTTGAGAAAGTGGATGGTGCTTATGGACATGTCCAGAAAAAAAATAAGCAGAGGGTTAAATATTTATTGTTACTCTATGAGTTATGGCCTAAGTTATCCTCATCCTCCCATATCTTCCTGGTGGTAAATAGTCTAGTCGTAGATTATTGCATGAGTATGGAAAAAGTGAGTGTCAGGGCTTGATACTTTCGAGAGTTATTCCTCCCTTAGGGGTGGCATACGTGAAGCTACCCACCAGCAAAATGGTAGTTGTCTAAGGGTGAAGAAAAACTCTTGTGGGCCCTGTCCTGCTCTACCCTGCCAAGGAAAGTGTTTCTTTAGCTCACAGGACTACATTAAGAGCTGTCAAGTACATCTGATCACAGCCTATGAATACCTTTACCAAGCCTCACAAATTCCTCCCTATTAATTGATTTTATACCATTTTTAATTAACCATGCAAATTAACAAAAGTTCAGGACCGGGTCTAAAGGAAGTTTGATGGGATCAAAAGAGAATTTTGGAAAAACCTGAAGTACAACCCATTATTGTTCTCATTTCAAGCACTGAGCCTAAATACTTTCTACTACATCATTGCTAAGACCCTGAGAAGCAGAGAAGCGATGGCTGAGCATTTTTTTTTAAGCTGGTAAACATTTTTTTTTCCCAAGCTGCTCAGCCATGCAGATAAAATTTTTAAATTGGATTTTTTTTTAACTTAAAAGAGAGACAGCATTTTGGTCCCTCTAAATTTTAGGGGCAACTTGTGATGCTATTTATAAAGGGTCTCACAACAGCCATCTGTATATTATTAGGGGTGAGTTGACTTCAATTTTCAGAGCATATAGCTAGATAAGAAGGGTTTCACTTCCTTATTACAGAACTCCTTGTCAGTAGATTTATTTTAGTCTGATTTCATAATGTGCCACAGAATTTTACCACAAAGAACCCTCCCCCTTTTCTGTTACAGAAATTTAAACTAGGTTTTCATCCCTTTTTTGTTGAAATAAGAACAAAGCATTACGGTAGTTTGCAAGCCTTCAAATCATTTGGGAAACAACCTCTGTCGCTTAAGAGGAAAAAATAAAGGTAGAGTGGGGTTAGAAGTGAGATTTTTCTGGCCCTGATCTATCTCCCAATCTCAGGATTTATATTTAATACATCCACTTGGATCAGATAATCAATCAACAGGCATTTATTAAGTTTATTAAGTAATCACCTACTATTCTCCAGGCACTGTGCTAGGTTCAGGGGATACAATTACTAAGAATGAAACAACCCCTACTAACAAAGAATTTACATTCCACTGGGGGAGACAACAAGAATATATATTGTATAGAGCATAAATATAATGGATGTTCTGCCAGCCCTTGAAACTCAACATTCCCAGACCAGACTATGTATTATCTTTCCCATAAAACCCTATCCTCCTTTTGACTCCATTATTTCAAGCAGCATTACTACACTTTATTCCAATTCCCATTAAAAATGAAAGGAAAAGAAAAAAAATTATCTTTGTACACAACAAGGGATATTTCACAGGCTGCTTGCTTCGGATTCAAGAAGTCCTAGGGAAGTGGCACAGTGAATAGAGGACTGGCCCCTTCTTACCTGTGTGATCACAGATAATCATTTAACATCCTTAGCTGTGTGATTCTGGGCAAGTCACTTGACCCTATTTACCTGAGTTTCCTCATCTGTAAAATAAGTCAGAAAAGGAAATGGCCAACCACTCCAGTATCTTTTCCAAGAAAACTGCAGATGGGATCAGAAGGCACAGGACACAACGGAAATGACTGAAAACAAAATTTCCTGTTTGCCCCCAAATTATTATTAAATTAAATAATTTATTTTATTTTATCTGCCCAGTAAGACCAGTACTAGACAGGGTTACTACCATGCTCATCATGTTATGGACAGTTTTTGTTTTTTAGCAGGTAAGATCTGGAAAGTGTTATATATGAACTGCTCTAACACATACCTCTGGCTTTTAGTTTCCTCAACTATGAAGCAAAAGGATTAGATCTTCTAGTTCTGGATTTGTGATTCATTGCCCCTTCCATCTTTCTCATTTCTTTTTTTCTTTTTCTCTTTTTCTTGTTGTGCTATTTGGAGGGCAGGGCAATTGGGGTTAAGTGACTTGCCCAAGGTCACACGGCTAGTAAGTGTTAAGTGTCTGAGGCCACATTTGAACTCAGATCCTCCGGACTCCAGGGCTTGTGCTCTATTCACAGCACCACCTAGCCACCCCTTTCTTTCTCATTTCTCACATCCAATTAGTCAAGTCCCACCAAATGCAGCTCTTTCACATCTTCCACATAAGTCCCTTCCTATCAAATGGCTACTTTCCTGTAAAGGTTCCCATTACCACCTGTTTATGCTATAGTAATAGCCCCTAATTAGTCTTTTCAACTCTACTCTCTCACTTATCAATCCACCCTTCATGTTGCTGCCTTCTCTAGGTTTCTTAAGAATCATATAAGTCTTATTGTTCCTCAATAGAACACAAGTTCTTTAAGATGAAGGAAAATTCCATTTTTGTCCCCCATGCCTAGAACAGTGTCTTGCACAAAGCAAGTGCCCGGGAAATGTGCTGAATACTCTTTAATGAGGCAACTGGTTGTTCAGTGGATAGAGTGCTGGGCCTGGAGTCAGGAGGACCTGAATTAAATCTAGCCTCAGATGCTTACTAGCTATATGATCCTGGACAAGTCATTTAACATCTGTTTGCCTCATTTTCCTCAGCTATGAGATGAGGGTAATAATAGCACCTGATATACATATATATATGTATATGTATATATATATAAAACCTTTATATAATATTTAATATTATATATAATATTTATATATAATATATAATAATAGCACCTGCTATATATATTTATATATATATGCTTTACGCTTTATATATAACTATCACAGCATTGTTGTGAGGATCAAAAAGTATTAAAAAATAGTGCTTAGAACAAAGCCAGGCACATAGTAGGCATGATATAATTGCTTATTACCTTTCCCTTCCCAATTTGCTTAGTATGCCAAATAACATTCAAGACATTACAGAACCTGGCGCTGTACTCTCTACTCCAGATAAACCTAAGGCATTTAAGGCCATAGTAATGACTGAGAGGAAGATGTGCCAAGAATAAGTCACTCCCAAGTGAATGTCTAGAAGTACCAGGAAGGACTGAAGAAATCATCATATGTGTGGTGATAAGCGAATTCTCTCCGAAGACCTCTTTGGTTGTTTTTTGTTTTGTTTTTCATTTGGAGAGCATTGGCTACCTTTTGGTTGGCCTACAGACCACATCACTAATCACTTTATTGTTACTGTCGTTCATTCAACTCTTTGTGACCCTATGGACCATACTGTCCATGGAGTTTCCTTGGCAAAGATACTGGAGTGGTTTGTCATTTCCTTCTTTAGTTGAGTAAGGCAAAAGGTTAAGTGACTTGCCCAGAGTCACACAGTTAGTAAGTGAATGAGGCCTGATTTAAACTCAAGTCTTCCTGACTCCAGGTCCAGCTCTTTATCTACTAAGACACTTAACTGCCTATGTGCTAATCATCTTACTTAGCAGTATATAAATATTGAAATAAGACCTACTGATTTAGTTTGTGACTTAGGGACAAGACTGTAACACATTGGAGGAAAAATACTAAAAGCAGAGCAGTAGATGAAATACTTAAATTACCTTACTAATAGTTTTATTCCTCAAACATTAGAGCAAGTGATGAAGGAAGCTGCATTTCTTCAAGTGATTTTTTACCAATCAAGACAAACTTGTCAAAACAGAATTCATAGGAACCTTGAGAGGAAGTAAGCAGATGTCTGTCTTGGCTAAAGTGAAGGAAGCAGGTCCTAATTCCATAGACACTCTAGACTAAGGGATTTCAAAGAGTTTGGGGAAAGCATGAATAAGTTCAAATGGCTTAAGCTGCAATGTGGAAAGTCAACTCAAGAGGTATGGGGTGCTCTGAGAGTTCAGATTCTGAAACTGCAAATATCAGTAATTCCCATGAGAAATGAATGAAGGTGTTCTAATGCAATCAGTGAAGATATTCAGGGAATTCATCAACCAAATCAGATTTTTTTTTTAAGACTTAGAATAGAAGAATGTGGAAGTAAGAGACAGTAAGTAAAGCTGAACACAAAAGAATGCCATAGTCCCAAAAAGTAATATCACAACTGTTAAATCTAGAATGAGCCCAGAATTTCAGCAACTTAGTTATACTATGGACTAAAAAAATGATCAAGGAAGAGATAGAACTGTCACCTCAGGTACAAAGGGTACCACAATTGAGCACATGATTTCTGTAAATCCTAAATCACTTTAGAAATAAGTGTTATAATAATAATAATGAAAACAGAGGGTAGAGAAGAGGCAAAACAACTCAATCCCTACTTTCCTCCTGTGTGTGTGTGTGTGTGTGTGTGTGTGTGTGTTTCTGTGTGTGTATCAAAGTAATTCAGAGACACATGGAAGTCTTGTGATAAACAGGAGTGGGGATAGGTAGAAAAAGTATAGAATAAAAATGGTTAATAGGAAATTTAATCCTAAGTTAAATAAAGGAATGGAAGTAGAATTTTCTCTGGTTGTCTATGTGTATTTGTTATACATGTCTATCTTTCCTTTTTTTTTTTTTTAATTGGAGGGGATGTCTGGCAAGGACAAAATATTTTTGTTAATGGAAAAAAATAAAATTTATATTTAAAACATCATAGAATACTAGAAAATGTCACTAAACTAGAAATGTGTGAGTGTTTGTGGGCACTTTAAAAAATTATTCCTGTGACTCAGAAATGGGTTGTTCTTTGCCAGACTAACCTAATTTTTAAAAATAGGATAGCTAGACTGATAGATTAAGGGAATGCAATATAAACGATATACCTCATCTCCATAAAGGCATTTCACAAATTTCATCTCATTTTATCTTTGCAAAATAGATGAAGGATGGACGATGGTACAGTTAGGCAGATTGAGAACTGGCTGAATAATTGAACCCCTCTCCCCAAAAAATCAAAGTAATGACTTAATGTCTATCTATAGTAAGATATCTGGAAGACTTCATCAATAATTAATCAATAAACATTTATTAAGCACCTACTAAGTGCCAGGCACTGTACTAAACACTGTGCAACAGAGTGCAACAGAGCTCTGTTCCTGATCCTATTCTATAAACATTTTTGTCATTGATTTGGGAAAGAACAAACAAGGCACACATATCAAATGTATGAATAACACAAGGCTGGGAAATATGATTTTAAGCAATAGTAACAGAAGCATTATGCCCTTCACCAGACTACATCTGGAATACTGGGTTTAATTCTGAGGATTTCATTTATTTTTATTTTTTTGCTTTTTAAAGAGGGGAGGTCAGGGCAATTGGGGCTAAGTGACTTGCCCAAGGTCACACAGCTAGTAAGTGTTAAATGTCTGAGGCCAGATTTGAACTCAGGTCCTCCTGACTCTAGGGCCAGTGCTTTATTCACTGCACCACCTAGCTGCCCCATGAGGATTTCATTTTAGGAAGAACATTAACAAGATCAAGCACATCTAGAAAAGAGTGGTCAAGATTGTAAGACTTCACATCATGACACAGCAGAATTAGTTGAAAGAAGCTCAGTGTAGCTAGAAAGTGAAATATGAGAGGGAGATTCTGCTTGGCCCCCAAAGTAAAAACTGGGACCAACAGGTAGAATTTGTGAATACAGACAGTTTTGTCTCAAAACAAGGAAAAATTCCAGACAAATTAAGTGGTCTAGCAGTGGAAAGGGATACCTCTAGACCAGTGGTTCTCAACCTGTGGGTCATGACCCCTTTGGGGGGTCGAACGGGTTGCCCAAGACCATCAGAAAACACATATTTCCTGTGGTCTCTAGGCACCGAGACACCGCCCCTCTATCTGTCTCCAGGCGGGTCCACCCACATGCAGATACACCCACATATGAGTATTAAAGGGTCACGGCATTAGGAAGGTCGAGAACCACTGCTCTAGACAGTGAATTCCCCATCTCTGGAGGTCTTCAAGCAAAAGACAGATCATTACTTGGGTATTTTTGCAAGTGACCTCTCTTTTCAGATATGAATCAGACTTGGTCATCTCTGAGGTCCTTTCTAGCTCTGAGATTTTATGACTGTACAAGTATATTTCACCATAAACATATACCTCTTGTGATCTAAATAGCATCTAAGAAACGATAAACGTAAGGAATTCAGAGACACATGGAAGTCTTGTGTTAGGTAGGAGTGGGAAAGCAATCTACACAATTCATTAAAACTACCTAAATAAAAACACTTAATGGCAACTCAGCTCTGATTAATTGTAATAAATCCATCTTTGTGCAGTAGAAGAAAAGATGAATTGTTTTCTTCCTCTCTAGCATAATGCCTGGCACATAGTAAGTGTGTAAAAAATGTCTTATCCATCTGTCCATTGATATCTAACTAGCTGGTTAATTACTCTTGGTAGGTCAATGACTTAAGGCACAGCTTTGTCTTGATGTTGTCAAATGTAGTTATTGTATCCATTGGTTTTAACCAAACTATATTTCTTCATTACAAGAAAATAGTTTGATGGTGGCAAGGTAAGGGCGGATAGATCGGAGAATAATTAGGGTATAAAAATAAGACATCAATAAAACTTTAAAATAAAATAATGAGCAATAAAACTGTAAAGATAGTATTGGGAAGTGCACTGGTAGAAAGACTGTACAGTCCAACAAACAATCTGCAAGCTGAAATAATTGTATAACAGAGCAAGCACCAGATTAGACCTGGCTTAAACCTCATATGGCATCGTATCATGATGGGAAATGATTAAGGCAGGATGACAAAGGTGAGAAAATTATTTTCAGTCATAATTCTGTATTTTATATTCAGAAAAGGAATAAATGATATTTTACAGAAAGGGCAGGGTCAGGCTACTTCCCACATCACTCACACTGCTGGAACATGTATTTTCTTTACATTTAGAGGAGGAGCTCAAAAAATCCTCAGTAAAGATAATGCTCTCTGATACCAAACCTAGTCTTGCAGCCGCATCCTTCTCCTGCTGCCATATTGCTGCAGGAGATAAACTAGGACCTGGATCACTGACCGGCCTTGGGATGCATGGTCAGGGCTCCCAGTGCCGCACTTGCCAATGCACTCACCATCCTCCTTCCCTCTCTCTCTCTCTGCATCTCCTGAAGAACACACATGCATACACCAAAGTCAATTCCCAAAGCCTCCAATACACTCTCCTTTTCTATACAACCACTCAAAACCTTTTCTAGCCTTGTCTTATTTTTTCCCTACATACTTAGTCACTGTTTCATTCTGGCTGCTCATCACTCCAGGTCAGTCTCTAACCAAGTTGGACCAAACATTAGGCCTAAGGCTACATCCTGACACTTTTAGATAGACCCTCAGAGCTATAGGTATCTCTGTTCTCCTTCAGCCTCCAAACAATAGATGCTTCTCTTTTCTGTCTGAATTCCACAGTATCCTGGGCTCCTGACTTCAGCATACATCAGCGGTTCTCAACCTTCCTGATGTCGTGACCCTTTAATACAGTTCCTCATGTTGTGGTGACCCCCAACCATAAAATTATTTGCATTGCTACTTCATAACTATAATTTTGCTACTGTTATGAATCATAATGTAAATATCCAATATGCAGAATGTATTTTCATTGTTACAAATTGAAAATAACCCACAGGTTGAGAACCACTGGCATACATCTTCCTCACAGGGTAAATATTGTCAACTTATGTGGTTAATTAGTATACATACACTCTACTTTCTGTCATCCATGTTGAAAGTTGGTACCGAGGACTTATTTGAAATCTTCAGGCATTTGAACTATTGAATCATGAGACAACTTGAGTCCTATGTGTTTTCAGCTTGGATTTCAGAAAGCAAGGGCCAAATGGGAAAAAGGAGAGCATCCCTCAAAGTTTCACCCATTCACATTCATCATCTGACATTTATTTTCTCATACTTTTTATTCACATCCTGAAAGCACCCTGAAGCAAAAATGAATGTCAATCAAGAGAAAAGAGAGCCAGCAAATGAGAAATATTTACTGTACAGTGCATAGGAAAGAATTAGTTCAAAAACAAAAGCAGATGGACAAATTAATTGGGAAATCTGACAGCACACCTTTTGTTAAGTTCACTTCTTAGTGTGTAATTATGGGAATGTATTTAGTTGGTGATGAAGCCCTGAGTGGTGCCATTATTTAAAAAAATAAAACTTAGAAAATAGTAGAACACCAGGGCTTGTTGTTGCACCAATTCATATATAACGTTTTTCAGATCCTATCTGTGAAAAAGTGATTGTTAGATGGGAACAAAAACTGTCCATAACATAGTGAGTATGTAAGGGAAGTAATAACTCTGTCTAGTATTAGTCTTATTCTATGGACAGAATAGGCAACTTTCCATATAAAATAATTTTGAGGGGAAACTGGAAATTTTGTTGTTCAGTCATTTCAGTGATGTCCAACTCTTTGTGACCCCATTTGGGATTTTCTTGGCAAAGACACTGGAATAGTTTGCCATTTCCTTTTCCAGCTCATTTTACAAATGAGGAAACTGAGGCAAATGGGATTAAGTGACTTGTCCAGGGTCACACAGCAAGTAAGTGTCAAAGGTCAGATTTGAATTTAGAAAGATGAGTCTTCCTGACTTCAGGACCACACACTATCTGCTGCACCTCCATTGCCCAAAGAAGCATGAACTCTACATTTAGATATCAGACAGGCTACAATTACCCCTGGAAAATATCTCACAGTTATTTGAATTTACATGGAGGTATGAATGGCTAGAATCTAAGCCTCTGAGAGTAGATTTCCACTAGGGTAAGAATGGAGTTCACAACACAGAAAGAGGGGCATACTTGCATCCTAAAAAGAGGTTGGGGGAAAGGGGAGGAGAACAGCAAAGAAAATGAAAGTAAGGACATTGAGCATGTCTTTATATTGAGGTAATTAGCCATCTGTTTGTGTCTTCAACAAACTGTGATTCATGTTCCTGCTAAATGGGAGAGAGCCAATAATGCACCAACAAACACTGAGTCACAGTCCAAGATTGTGCTTATCTACGTGATTCTTTTTCCAGTATAAAACTGTTGCATAGCTATGTGGAAACTACAAGACTGATTCCAAGAAGCCCAATCTACTTGAATGGTATTATCAGGATCTGTCTGACCATGAACCCAAATTTCAGTCCTTGTTCCCTTATGATGGGTCAAAAACAAGTGAGGGGACCTCTCTAGTTTCTACATCTTGGATCAATTTTGGGCACTTGTTCAAATCTCCTGTGGACTTCTGCCTTAAAATCCCCCTAAATCCTTAAGATTTGGTAGTGAGAGAGAGCATGATAAAGCATCATAGAGCCCAGAGGGTTTAAAGCCACCAATGTCTCTGATTCTGACTCTCGGAAAGTACCAATGGATTAATCAGCAAGTAATTATTAAGCACCTGATGCATGAGGGGGCACTCTGCTAAGTACTGGAGATACAAACACAAAAAAAGAAACAGTCCCTACACGCAGTAAGCTTACATTCTAGTGGGGAGACGGCAAATACCTACAAAATATAGACAGCATAAGTATAAAGTTAATGAATTGTAAATATATAAAAAGCAGTCAAATGCAAGGTAGTTTGGGAGGGTTGATCACTAGCTGTTGGTAGGATCACAACAGGCTTTACGCAGAAGAGGGTGCTTGCACTGAATCCAAAAGGGAGAGAGGGACTCTGAAGTAGGAGTAATGGGAGAATACATTCCAGGCATGTGGGACGGCCGGTAGAAAAACACAGAGATGGGAGATAAATTATTGTGAGTAATAGAGAGAAGACCAGTTTAATTAGACCACTAAATGTGGGAGAAGGAGTAATATTCCATGATGCTGGAAAGATAAATTGGGGTTTGGTTGTATACAGCTTTAAAAGCTAAACATAGTTTAGGTAGCTTCTATTTTATCCTAGAGTTGGTTGACTAGGGAAGTCGCATGATTAGATGTGGTCTTAAAGAAAATTACTTTGACAGGAGTGTGTAGTATGATGAAAGGTGTGAAGCAGGGAGACCAATCCAAAATCTGCCTTAATAATCTAGGCTAGGGATGATAAAGGCCTGAACTGAGGTGTTAGTTATCTAAGTACATAGCATACCTATAACTGAGTTTCTGAATCCTGCAGAGTGGTGAGGTAAACCCTATGACCTGTTAAACTTGACTCTGGGCAGAGCAAGTTACATACCCAGCAGATGCATTGATGATGGAGCTTGGAGACAGGTACAGGAACAGCATGACCACTCTGTGGAATAAGACATTGATCATTTGACCACTCTGGGCTTCCTGCCTTCTTATTAAACTCATATCAGGGGACTGAAAGAACTCAGAAGTGGGATAAAAGCTGAAAACTCCCCACTAAGGAGCCTAAAAATACCTGTAACTAAAAGGTAAAAAGAATTTAAGACCAGGCAAGGCTTAGATCCAGAAGACAAAAGACCTGACTGACCATGGCAAGATATTGAACATGGTCTTGTGGCCTTTAGAAAGTGTAAGGTATTCCCTCTAAGTTAATACTGACTCTTGCAAAATCTGTTTGGATTTTGACCACTACATTCTTTTTGACTTTGCTTAAAAAAAAACAACAAACTTCATCTAGTTCAAAATATTTTTGTAATAAACTAACTAAACATAAGCCAAAACTTGTTGTC
>CM053583.1:364061003-364078658 GCA_028627135.1 Pseudochirops cupreus | reverse complement strand
TGCACAGAAGAAATCAAAGAAGTTCAGAAGACATAAACAGGGCATTTTGTTACTACTTCGCTAAATTGAATATATACTTTTTTAATATGTAACAGAAGTTACTGACTCCATATACAATCTTCTTGGTTGTCCATCTTGGAATATTAGAGTGTTTGTGTTTTGTCATTAAGCTCATAATAAAACAATTTTTAAAATGTAAGTTTTGGAATTTTGCAGTTCTTTTAGGTAGGTAACAGCTTAGACAGGCCATATGTCAAGACTTGAATGGAAAAGCAAGCACAGTACTTCACACAGATGCCCCTAATGTCCCTCCAACTGGGTAGGAAAGCAGACCACAGGTGCTAATACAAATCAAACAGAACATGTGCATGCCACCATTCTACCAACTGGGCAAAGAAAGAAGGAAATGGAGAAATACATTAGAAAAACCTTTAGCTTACATGAGCAGAAAGAGGATAAGAGTGAAAATGTGTACTTTCTAGCTTGCACATTTATGTGCAACCTGCATGGCATGATGCTCTGTATGTATATATCAAGGTCTGTATGTATGTGTGTGTGTATATGTGTGTGTATGTATGTATATGTATGTATGTATGCATGCATGTATATGTCAAGGTCTTGTTCACCAAGTCATCCCACTCTGTCCCCTTCTTCTATCAGAACAATGGGATGTAGTTCTCAAAGAATCTGATAGCTTTAAGCATGTGGATATAAGATTGGGCTTGAGGGATTGATGACTCAGACACTTATTAATAGACTATAGGATCACAGATCTGAAGGTGAAAGGGATCTTAAAGGTCATCTAGTATATTCCCTTCATTTTACAGATAAGAAAACTGAGGTTCAGGAGGGGAGAGGCTATATAAGGGACTTGTCCAATGTCACCAGGTAGTAAGTGGCAGAAACCTTTGGTCCCATGAACACAATTTCAGCATGATTTCCAATATTGTAGATAATGGGCCCATAAGGACATTTACAGAAAGAAAGTGAAAACAGTACATAGATGGCCTGCCACCTCAAGGTTAGGGGTTTGGGAACAAGAGTAATAAATATGTATTAAGATCTGGTTTTGCACATTGTCATGCTCAGCATTTTGGGAGATACAAAACTGAAAAAAGGCATGGTCTCTAGCCTTAAGGAACTTATCATCTAGCAGGTACATGACAAGATAACTGCAATATGCAAAACAGCACAACTGTATTGTAGAGTAGCAAAAAAAAGTGTCAAGTCAGGCATAAGGGGAAATTATGGCCATTACTAATCCCCAGAATCAGGGAGGAGATGGTTTTTAATTTCAAGGATTAATAATATTTGAATGAATAATATTATATAATAATATTATTAAATATTATAACATCATTGAATAATGTTCTAGAATAGTATATAATATACAACATATTTCTATATTGTATGTAAGTATATTAATTTAATTTATATAGTGCTTTAAGATTGGAAAACACTATACAAATATTATCTCATTTGATCTCACAACAACATGGTGAAGTAGGTACTATTTTCCTCATTTCACAGATGAAGAAACCAACAGAGGTTACACGATTCAGTGGATCACACAACTAATAAATGTCTACACTGGCATTTGAACTTGGGTTTTCCTAACTCCTCTTATCCACAACACTACCTGGCTATCTAGGAAATCAGTGAAAGAGAGAGATGAAAGACATTGGAGACACTGGGGAAAATCCAAGCAAAAGCTCAGAGAGGAGTATAGCAGATAGAGTATATGCCAGAAGTGTCAAAGACAAGCAAGGAGAGGGGTGAAGAGGATGAAGCTGAGGGTTGTGAAAACAAATTGGGAAGTAGATAATATTCCTATTAAACATTTGTTTTTACTTTTCTTATTTTTTATTTATTTTATTATTATTCAGTTATGCTTTTATTTTCCACTTGGGGCCCTGCACTCCTGTCACCTCTCTCAACCTACACCAAGGAACTTTTCTATATCCCATCCTTGCTTGAATTTGATTTACTGGTATGACACCTTCCTGGAATATTTTTGAAAGGGGGCTTTTTTAAGAAAAAGAGGGGATTATATAAGACAGTCTTATAGCAAAATTGTGCACAAAGGGAATGAAGAGATGAACCTCCATTTCTTCCAAAACTCATGTTTCTGTACCTCTTTTGCCAAGCCCTGGGACACTATTAAAGGTTGAGGTTATAGTCACCTATGGGTGACCATAAGCACTACTCTCCTGTATACCTGTGAAAGGTATATTTTGAAAGTGTGTTGTCATCCTCATCCCTATCTCAGCAGGATGGAACATTTTGGACCCTCACTCCTGAAAGTTCATTGATCCCTTATGCTTCTGAAAGGGAATCCTTGGCATTTGAAAATTTTGAATTACCGAGGAAAACACTGACTACAGACCACCCGAACTTTAATCATAATCTGCAGTGCTCACTACAATGAAAGAAGAGTTGTAGAATTTTAGCACCTTCAACAATCTCTTACCTCAGCCCCAAAATACTCTTTCCTCTTTCCTTGTATGGCCATAGTGGGCATGAGATAATAGTAGTCCCCATACTCTACAAACTGCATATTATTCTTGTTAGTCAGTTGTTTCATTCATGTCCAACTCTTTGTGACCTCATTGGGGGTTATCTTAGCAAAGATACAGGAATGGCTTGCCATTTCTTTCTGTAGCTCACTTTACAGATAAGGAAACTGAAGCAAACAGGGTTAAGTGACTTGCCCAGCTCATAAGTATCAGAGGCTGGATTTGAATTCATGAAGATGAGTGTTCCCAACTTCAGGCCCAGTGCTGTATCCACTGCCCACCTAGCTATAATTAGCCATTGAAAAAGTAGTTGGTCACCTACGTGGTATGATATGAGGATTTTTAAAATATCTCTCTCACCCATTTACCTTGTAGCTGAAGTTCTGTCTTTCTCAATTCATTTATTTCTTGTTTCTATGCTCAGTCATCCTTGTCAATATAGTAGCCAAGGTAGATTATATTTATTTGGAGTACTATAGACATCAGGGACCACTTAACAATGATAGACTTTCTATTATGAATAGTACAGACCCTGTTTAATTCAAATTGATGTGGACCAATTTAAGGAGTCTGCATCCTATTTATTAATTGGGTAGGACTTTTTGATTTAAAACTGACTCTTTCCTTGGAAAAGAAAAACTAGTTCCTTTGACCTTCAGAGCTGACAGAGCTTAGAACACAGAAAGTATTTCCTCATCCTCTGCAAAGAAGAGTCTGTTTCCTAGTAAGATGGAACATGACTAAGAGCATGTGACCTGACTATATTGGAAGTAGTAGGCTGTGCTTTAACACACAGATCTTCTGAGTCCTTTCTCTTGACCTGATGTCTTTTGTTACAGGTGAGCAGGAGTACAAAAGCTTTACTATGTACCCTGAACCAATTCACCCAAGTTGGCTGTAAAGAAAATTAGTTCCTTAGCTCTGTTCCCACTCTTTTTTCTACCTGGTCGCTTTTTGATCTGACTCTTTCTCTGATTTGCCTCTCTTCCCTTCAGGAGAATGGAGGGATATAGAGCATGTGGCTTCTCCCTATCTCTATGACTAGTAGCAGATAGAACATTCATCGTCTTTCCACTTCAGGAAGTCTTTGTGGCTTCATGTCACTGTAGTCCCAATTGAGTCCAGGAGAAGTAATTCATTGCCAGCCTCCTTTCAGAAATAATAGTATGTTTTATACTTTTAGGATTAGTGTTAAGAATTCCATTTTCATTATGTGGGAGTCATTTTGATAGATTTGTCCATATGTATTGAGTAGAAACTCCCTCTGGTAGTCTACATTCTTGATAGTTTTGATTTTGTGTTGGGTTTGTATATTCATTATTGAGCTAAGTATTTCCCAAATAGCCCATTGCCTGATTTTTTTTTTTTAATGTTTGGTCTGTACCTGTCACAATGGAATACTCCCAGGATTAAATAGATGGAGGGGAGTAGGTTAGATTACCTTTAGAGAATCACCAAGTTCTTTTTTAGTGACCAACAAAAGCCCATCATTCTAATACCAATATTCCACTGACTCTGTATAGCTGTAAAACATAGGGAATAATCCCCAAAGAACAGAAAATTAATATCTCACAAAGGACTTCGGAGAGGCACATGGTATAAGTGAGCAAGCTGTACTGTATAACCACGAAGAAACTTCAAAGAAGAACAGAAATAAAATACATCATCCAGGAAATGGAGAAAAGGAAAAGTTAAGCTAGCCATATGGCAAGGGAAGGGGATTTCAAGTGAATAGTCCAAGTCTTCAGCTATTATCATCCCAATATCTTATAAAACCATGGTAGGTCTCAAAGATGTTTAGTGCCACCACCCTCTCCCACCATCCCCCAGTAAACTCATAGAAGGAATTGCCCAAGAGTCCCACAGATATGATACAATGGATCAAGCATGAGACCAGGAATTGGAAAGACCTGAGTTCAAATCCAGATTCACACACCTACTAGCTGGGTAACCCTGGAAAAAAAATTGCTAAACTACTGTCTGCCTCAGTTTCCTCATCCTAATAATAACACTCACATTCCAGGGTTGCTCTGAGGATCAAATGAGATAATATTTGTGGAGTGTTTTACAAATCTTTAAAGCACTTTTATTAGTAATATATATAATATTATTATTAAAGCATTATTACATGGATGAATTATAATCATATTCATTTGTATATGTGAGAAACCCCAGTGTGAGTCATCTTTCTACTGATGGACATCAACAATTTGTCTGTAATTTATAATCTCAGAGAGTTGTCAGGTGTCCCAAGAGGTTCACTGACTTGTTCTTGGTCACACAGCTAGCATGTGTCAGGTACAGTAGTTAAACTCAGGCCTTTCTGAAACTGATCCCAGTCCAACTATTTACTATGCCATGCCACACTTAACTTTGTCTCATAAAAATGGTCCTGCTCTCTCAAGCAAAAGTGTGTTCTTACTTTATGGAATTAAGTTCTCTAGAAGTTCTATCAACCAGTATCTAGGTGATATTGGGAGCCTTGCCCCCTCAATAGATTTGCAGTATAGCAAGCTCAGTAAGAGATGGGAGAAGAACAGAGACTAATAACTATCTCCCCCTATTTCTGCCACAATAATGCATAGCCCCCTAGAAATCCTCTATTCAAATGCAGATATCTATCAAAGTGAGGTAGCATGTAGTAGTGATCAATAAATAATATTAAGTAGCAGCTCTGTGTCAAGAATTGCCAAGAATAGAAGATAGAAAGCCCAGCCCAGTATTGGCAATTTAACCATTAGCAAGAGCCTTAACTTCTCAGTGCCCCAAGGCAACTCCACAAACTTACAAATTAAAGATCAATTTTTATTGTTCAGTTGTTTGAGTCAGTCAGACTCTTCATGAACTCATTTGGGGTTTTCTTGGCAAAGATACTGGAGTGGTTTCCCATATCCTTCTTCAGCTCATTTTACAGATGAGGAAACTGAGGCAAACAGGATTAAGTGACTTGCCCAGGGTCACGTAGCTAGTGAATGTCTGAGGCTGGATTTGAACTCACAAAGATGAGTGAATGAATGAGTCTTCCTGACTCCTGGTCCAGGACTCTATCGACTTTGTCACCTAGCTGCTCCTTTATTAATATGCATTAGTGGAGTTCTGTCACAAGGAGTTCACTATACAAAGGTGCCTTTTTCCTTTCCCACTGAAAATATCTCAGAAGGGATATGACACAGAGAAAGTGTATTTTATAGTAAATGGGCATCAGGAAAGATCTATAAATTTAAAATATCCCTAAAGAGTCAATCCTGAATTAAGCACTGAAGCAATATATTGGAGAAGCCAAGGAACAATACTGGAGGCTTGACCAGCAAGGAGAAAGGATAGCAAAGATGAAGTGAGAGAAAGAACCAGAGAAAAAGATATGCTCTTCTTAGCTCCAGTCTTAAATTCCCAACTTCATACCTGATATTCTCATTTGACTGGTCCTTCAAGAACTTAAAATATCTAATTAGGACTAGTTCTCCCTTCTCACTTGCCTATTCATGTTAAGACCACCATCATTCTTCTCAGGTCTAAAACATGAATGTCATCTTGGAGACAGAAGAAGAGGAGAGAATTAATCAATCACAAATAATTTATAAAGTGTCTACCATATTCCAGGCACTGTGCTGGGTACTAGGCTTACAATGACAAAGAATCAAAGAGTGAAGTAAGCGCTTATTCATTAAAATTTTATATCCTAATGGAGGAGGCAAGAATATATACAAACATATATATACATGTGTGTATATGTGCCTATACAAATATATGTATGTATATGTGTTATCTCTACATATAAAACATAAATATAATATAAATACATATATACATAGTAGTTAAGAAAGATGATTAAATTATTAATTCAACCATTCTTACTTTTATAAGATTGATTTTATTGATATATTTTGCATTTACATTGTCTAGATTTCCCAGTCTCCTTCCCTCTTCCCACCAAAGAGTCATCTCTTATAACAAATGTTTTTTTAAAAAGAAGAAAAAGAGGAGGAAAAAAATTAGCAAAAGAAATTCATTGAAAAAAAACCTGATGCTACAGGCTGTGTTCCACATTGATGAACCATACTCATACACATATGGATGTATATATGTATTCATATATAAGTAGGGCAAAGCGTCTTCTCCCATCTTTTAGTCTATTCATTGGAATCGAGTTTGTTCTTTACAATTTGACAACATTCATTTTGACTGTTTTGTGACAGTTGCTCTTTCCATTTGTTCTGTGGTAGTCAATGTATATGTTGTTTTCCTGGATCCTCTTACTTTGCATCAGTTCTCATCTTCTTCAACCTCTATTTCATGCATATTCTCTTTTCTGTTCTTATTGCTTTTGTTCCAATTAATGCGTTCTTCAACCCGTGTCTGAGTACCCTTCTCACTCCTATCTCTTGCACACAGCTGACAGATTCCTTCAATACTCCAAGGGCATATGATTTCATCAATAGTGTATTCCTTCCACCAAAGTATATTGAAATACATCTACTTCTCAATAGATGATCTTTATGAATTTTGAGACAGAAAAAGAAAATTTACTCTGAAGCCAAACTTCTACTTAGGAACCTCTCCAAACTTAACTAGGCAAGTCCCCAGGTAGCACACATAGTTTATTTCCAAAGCCATACTCAGAACCTTTATGACTTGGTAAGACTTGTTTGTGCTCTCCTGACATAGGCTTACACAACTGGGGTCAGATCTGTGCCAAGGTGGATGAAATGAACTATGAAATCACTTCCACCTTTAAATCTATGAAATCTCAATGAGGCATCAGAGGAAGAGGAGAATGCTCATGAAAGCCAATCTTTAAATAGTCCTCATCTGGGAAATCCCTATACCAAGGATACTGTGACTCAGACTCAATTCCTATGCCCTATAACTTCTATTCATTGTTCCTACCCCTGTCCTGTGTACCAGCAAAGATTAAATCTAGTCCTCTTCCATATGATAGTCCTTCAAATATTTGCAATAATCATGTTCTCCACCTAGTTTCCTCTTCTCTAAGCTAATCATTTTTAGGTCCTTAAACTATTCTTCAGTGACATTATAGCCAGACTCCTCCCCATCCTGGTTCCTTGCCCTGAAACTACTCCCCTTTGTCAATATCCCTCAAAAATTGCATCAGCAATGCAATATTCACAGCGCCCACAGCAGCTATGAATATGCTGGTGTAGTTGTTAATCACAAAATATAACAGGCTCTCCACATGAAGGATGGAACCAAAGCATTTATTCAAATACCAGAAAACCAAGTCCCAAACCAGAAAGTCAAATTCATTTCAGTAACCATGAAATTTGTGCACATAAACAATGCAGCAAACACCCACATTCCCGAGCCTTCAAAACAAAACAGGCTCCCTCAAGCAAGCATCCTCCTCTCCTCACTCACAGTAGCTCCTCAGCCTCCATGCTGCTCACTCCCAGCAGTTCCAGCTCCCAGCTGTTCTTGTTCCTGACAGTTCTGTCTGGCTCTCAGAAGTTCTCAGCAGTTCTGGCTGGCTCTCAGAAGTTCTCCAACTCCTAGCAGTTCTAAGAAGCTCTCAGGATCCTAGCAGTTCTCTCTCTCTCTCTCAGCAATTCTGGCTCTCTATCTTGGGCTTTTCCTTGCATATGGTATTAGCTCTTCCCTGTTCCACCCCTTCCAGTTACATCAGCAACTTCTTCCCACTGTGGGATTCACAAGTTCTGGATCTTAATATTTGATACAGTAATAAACTTGAAACAAAGTGCTAAGTACCTATTTGCTTCCCAATACAAGGGGCATGGAAGATCTTCAAATCCCATTACCATTATAAAAATATATCTAAGAACCAGGGATGTGCTGGGACCAGCTCATACTGACTCCCAATAGCCAATTGTTAAGTTTTCATTATAGACAATTACACTATGAAAATCAGCAAATGCTACTCATTATGCTTTGATTTATTGTTTTGTTGATTTTTAAACTTAAGTATATGATGGGAAAATGTTAATTATACAGATTAAACTTAAAAATGTATCATGCATACTTTTTAGAGAGTTGGGTTTTTTCAGATTTGCCAGTACACCACTGACCAGAAATGAATGTAATATTTCAGATGTGTTTTGATCAAGAGTACAAAAATTCTATTTCACTTGGGATGTATTATACCTGGCACTATCTGACATGATCTGGAGTTGATGGAACAGAGTGTGAGACAATTATTATCTTGGAAATGCAACCTAGACTGTCTCAGAAAGACCTTATAATAAACTTCTACACAGGAAGACTGATTCCCTAGCCACTAGGGCTATACCAACTACAGCTAGCGCATACAGATGCCTGGGGGATAGATGGTTGGGAAATGCACATATAAATTATAGCTCCTCTGGATGCCTTCTGAGTATCAACATAGAAACATGCACACATCAGGCAATTCTCTTTCTGTCCCTGGAAGCTTACCTTACTCTGAATGACTCTCCCATAAGTAACCAAATCTGTCAAAATGGCTTAAAATAGCAACAAGTCTAATAATGACTGATAGTAAGCACAATTATTCTTTTCCCTTAAATATCTTGACTATTTGCTATTCTTGCAAATCCACAATGGCTGTACAACAGCATCCAGTTTCAGCCAACTCCTCTGTTTTTTCCAAATTGTAGGGTTAACTGAAACTAATGACTATAAGCTCTGGTACTAACTGGCCATGATGTTGGCAATTCTGGAGTGCTAAACTTCATAGAAAGATGGATTTCAAGCCAAGAGAGACTTTTTAAGTCCTCTTGTCCAGTGCCTTCAACTCACAGATGATGATACTGAGTTCCCAGAGAGGTTAGGTGACTTACCTCAAATTCCACCGGCAGTAAGTGACAGTATCATGTTCCAGAAATAAAGCTTCTAAAAAAAACCAATGAAATGACATCAAGAACTAGATTCCCCCCACCATGGGATATATTGCTACTATTATGGCTGCTATGTTAAGAGATAACACAATGAACAAATGCTTCTCTTTCCCTCCTTAATCAATGATGATGCGTCCCTATTTGGGAGGTATTTTGGAAAGAACATAAAAAAGAGACATTAATGGTCTTCTACTCCTATGTCCTTATTTCACAGATAAGAAATTGAGAGCCCAGAGAAGGTATGTGAACTGTCCAGGATTGAACCCAGGTCCTCTGACCTCAAATTCAGCATTCTATTTCCCTTTCTATTGGAATCTAAAATTGAATGTAATATTTCAGATGTGATTTATAAGTATCAGTTATTTTATAAATATATTAAGTTACTTTATAAAGATGATGATGATGATAATGGTAGTGGTGGTGGTGGTGGTGGTGATGGTGATGATGACAACATAGAAACTTAGGAACTAGTAACAAGGTGTTTAGCTAACTGTAAAATATGCAACAGCTGGTTATTCCTTTAAGTACAAACAAACGTCTTCATTGAATTAGAAAGGGAATCTATTCACTTACCAAGAAAAGATTAGTCATAACCCCAGCGAGCCCCTAAAAGAGTCAAAACACAGTCAGAAGACAGTCAAACAGTCAGAATCAATCCATATATGAGTGAGCCATCCAGGAAGAATTCAGGTACCAATTGAGCTGGAGGAGTAGAAGTACTGAGAAGCTGTATGCTGCACAATGTGCATAAAGAGCAGACTAAGGCAGTTGAAATAAGGCCCAGGAGTCTGGGGGAAGAGTTGTGTGGGCAAATTAGGCACAGGATGTCTCATAATAGATGACATGTTGTTGAACTTCATCTCCCCCTACAACTGACTACAGACCCCAAGGTAGTAATTCTATATTTCCTTTCTCCCCTATATTGTTACCTTCTATTTGACCCCTTGGATTTTTTTTCAACAGCACACATGGTAATATTGAATTTCCCTTCTCTCCCACTTTGTCTTTCTCAAATGTAGTAGACAAACTCATTAACGATGGATCAAATTAGCATTTAATTTTATTCAGTTTTTTAATGCTTCCTGTTTCTTAGAGAAAGCCTGATTTTAAAAGAAAGAAAAAATAAGAACAATTTACCTGTCCCTAAAAGACAATATTTATAGGCACAGATCTCTGGAGAAATACCAAGTGAAATACTTGTCTCTAACTTCCAAGAAACTCCACCAATTTGTGACAAGATCTGGGAGAAACAGGAGGGTGACAACACTTAGTCTCATTTCCATACTGGATTTAAGACAAATGTTTAAGCCAAATGATTTGTGAAGAAAGGGGAATTTAAGCCTCCTAAGGCTCAACTCCATTACAGCTTTCCAGCATTCATACCAAAGCCCACAAACTGGGGCTGCGTCAAAGAATATCACACTCCATATGTGTCAGCTAAATCCTCTTCACTTCCCACTACTCTCACTGTTTTTGTCCATGTGCCCAGATTGCAACCATTTTCACGCTGAAATGAATCACATAAAATCAAAAAGTTCTGACTCAATGAAAGGGAATTCAAAAAGCCTTCCTGTTTGATGCAGAATACTTTTCCCCTTTCTAGCCACATCGTTTGGACAGCAGCAGTCTCAGGAAAAACAGTAACATATCATAATCAGATAGAGACAGGAATTTTGCTCACACAAGGGTTCTTGTAGGGCATCACAAGGATTATCACTACCATTTTTCAAATGAAACCAACGGTTAAAGAAATCAAGCAATCAATTATTTATTGAATATCTATTTCTAGAGTGTGCCAGGCACTGTACTATATACTGGCAATATGAATTTAAAATATTAACAGAAAATATTTGCACAGTTCTTTGAGGTTTGCCAAATTCTTTACCTAATTCTTTCTCATTTGATCCTTAGAACAATCCTGTGAGGTAGGTGCTATTATTATCCCCATTTTACACAAGAGAAAACTGAGGAAAAGAAAAAGAGTCTTGTCCAGGGTCACAGAGATGGTGTCTGAATGAGGATTCAAACTGAAGTCTTTCCAACTCCAGGTCTAATATTCCCTTCACCACTGAGTTGCCCTTAATAAGATAGTCTCTGTCCTCAAGGAGTTTACTTAGTCAAGTGATTTGTCCAAGGTTCTACAGCTTCTAAGTGTCAGAAATGGTATTTCATTCCAAATTTCTAGATTCCATGTCCTACTCCCTTTCTTGAATTTTCTAGAACTGGAAATCAAAATTACTACTAATTTCAAAAGGAATCTTTAGCCATAAAACTATTCTAAGATTAAAAGGAGTTCCTTTCATTTCTTAATTCACAATCTTTAGCTCAACCATGAATGGCTGTGGAATGAGCTTTCCCAATCCATTAACTCAGCTGCAGCAATTGGAACCAAGCTGCTCATTTCGTTTCTGAGACTATGTACTGGCTAACTCTGTCTGGCTTGACTTTCCATTATTTAATAATGAGTTGCCTGAGGTTGAGAGATTTGCCCAGCGTCATGAAGCAAATCCATAGCAGGTTAAGGATTAGATGTCACAGATTTTGAATTTCCAAATGACTGCTGAGTGTGTCCAATCCTACCACTTCTTGTGTTCCATAAAAGGTTTGTCCTTAACCTTTTAATTGATTATCCATCAGAAGCTATAATGAGACATGTAGCCAATACTCTCCATTATAAGTGGAGGCATTACTGGTCACAGAAACTACTTCCCCATCATATGGGAAACAGGCAGAGGCTCTTTGGCTTTTCCATCTCTCCCTATCCCACCTCTCCATGGGCACACATTCTACCAGTTGTCAGAAGAGATGGAAGTCATCCCATGTACCCATTTTGCAATTTGTGAATTATCAAGGCAAGTTCTTGTCTTTTCTATTATACACTTCCAGAGTGGTAAGAATGCATCATATAAATATGCAGTGTGCCCAGAACCCAACCCTAACCTCTCTCCTCACCTCCAGTCTCAAATTGCCAGCTGTCTATTGGGCATCTCAAACTAGATGTCTCATAGCCATCTTAAGTTCAATGTGTCCAAAACCTAATTTGTTCTCTTCTACCACCACCCCAAATCTTCCCCTCTTATGAACTTATCTATTACTATACAGAGTACTATCATCTTCCCAGTTACTGAGGCTTATAACTTTAGTATCATTCTGTACTTCTCATTCTTTCTCATTTCCCACATCTAATCAATTTCTAAATTCTGCCATTTCTAACTTCATAATATTTTGTATATCTGTCCCTTGCTCTACTGTGACATCTGACTGCCTGGTTATGGTCCCTTATCACCTCATACCTAGACTGTTGTCTGCTGGTTGATTTTCCTTCCTCAAGTCTCTCTCCATTACAATCCATCCACCACCTAGCTATCGCACACACTCATTCAGTTAACTTTAGTGTTCCCTTTTGCTTCTAGGATTAAATGTGAAAATCCTCTTTTTTTATTTGTAAAAGCCTCCATAACCTGCCCCTTCCACATCTTTCCAGTATTCTCACACGCCCTCCCAAGTACTCTGTAATCCAATTGCCTTTGTACCATTACATACACACACACACACACACACACACACACACACACACACACATACACACACACACATACACACACACTCCATTCCCCCACTCCATTTCTACTGGATTGCCTAAGATGCTATCCTTCCTCACCTCCTCCCCTAATCTTCCTGGTTTCCTTTAAATCTCAGCCAAATTTCATCTTCTGCAAGAAACCTTTCCCAGTCCTTCTTAATGCCAGTCCCTTTCTGTGTGTGTGTGTGTGTGTGTGTGTGTGTGTGTGTGTTGTTTATATATTGTTTATATATTGTCTCCCCTGTTAGACTGTGAGATCCTTGAGAATGAGAACTGTCTTAGTTTAACAAATACTAACTGCTTATTGACTGGATTATAGAGATGCTGATTTAATTGGGAGATTTCTTATAAAATAATATGGTCATACTCAGTATACTTCTTCCACTCAGGAAACTTCAGCAACTCCCTGTTGAACTCACTAATATGTGAACTCCTTTGTTGGGCATTCAAAGATTTCTATGTGATAGTGGTATTGTACCATATCAGACTAATGTTCTATCATCCACTTGCACATGCCATACTCCAGTCAAATAAATCTACTCTCTGTCTTCCAAACATCCACTGTGCCTCTGTCCCTCCATTTCACTTCATTTTATTTCAATGAAAGTTTATGCATCTGTTCATGCTGTTCGATAAGCCTCAAATGTCCTCTCTCCAGCTGTTAAAATACTACCTATCCTTTAAAGCCCAACTCAAATGTTATATATTCCAGGTACCCTTTCTTGATCCCCCAGTGGTTAACAATGTTCCCCTAGAGTTTACACAGCACTTTGTAGCTCTTGAATGCACTCATCATGTAATATTGGATGTTATAGTTAATCTGTGTTTGTGTTTTATCTCTCTATTAAGTGGTAGCATGGAGTAGTGTAAGGAAAATTGGCATCAAAACCAAGAACTGGGTTCACATATCACCTCTGCAAGTTGTAGGATTCTGAGTGAGTTTTTCAACTTGTCAGTGTTCTAGGCAACTTTCTAAGACCATAATATTGTAGAAAAGGCAATAGCCTGCATTGATAAAGGAAATTCCCTTGCCCATAAGTACACTTAACCAATGAAATCCAAAATCTAGGTCCTATCTTCTCTTTAACTATAATACTTTCATGAGAAGAAGGCCTGTTTCTTATTTAAACCTTGTACCTCAGGACCTGGCACAGTTTTATGCACATAATAGGTAAAAAAAAAAAATCAATGCCTTATAAATGAGAAATAATAGTACTAGCCATTATTCTTGTCACAAAGTTGAAGTCACGACCTCTAATGAGATACCTAGACTTTTAATTAGCCTATCTCTACTAAGTGCTATGGAGTCATTTAAATTCAGCAAATTTTTGAGTGCCTAGTAGGGACAGATGACCAGCAACATAGTATAGTGGATAGAGAGCTGACTTCAAAGCCAGGAAGACCTAGCTCCAAGCCCCCTTTCTGACACACACTGGTTGTGTGACACTGGACAATTCACTTAACTTCTCAGTTCTCTGAGAAACTCTAAGACTATCAGTTATAGAAAAGGTACTTACTTGCATTAATAGAGAGAGGGAGTTCCCTATAGCAATGAAATCATAGGTTCAGTCCCTAGTCTACTGTGGATAGAACACAGTGCTAGATGGATCAATGAAGAAGAGGTGTAACCATAAAATCAACCCTTTTTTTAAAAGGAAACTCATGCCAACATAGAGCTGGGGATGTTCTTTAGATAGTCCAAACCCCTGATTTTACTGATGAGGAAACAGACTCAGAAAGATTGTGGTTTGCCCCAGGTCATAAGCTAGTTGATGGTGAAAGCTAGAGTGATTTCTGGTTAATTTTTTTTTCTTTTATACTATAATGACACAAGGGCTCATTGGACATTCAATTATTTACATTTTTTTCTTTTCTTTAGCTAAAATTATTTCTCTTTTTGCTCCCTCTTTGGATTAAGTACAAGTATTTGTGTGTATATATGTTTAATGTTACCTAAAAATAGTGTCAGGCTGTGCTTTGGGTGTATATTAAAATAATAAATGGATGTGGCATTTTGGGGAGGGGTGACATTTAATAACACCTGAAATAGAACTGATACAGTAAACTAAAGATAATAAGAATGTCTCTGAAAATGGAGATGACAAAAGGGTAGAGAATTTGATCATCTTTGCTAGATACTAATTTCTCCTTGAGAGAAATTATTAAAGTGAATTTGAAAGATCAGTCAAGTATATTTTACAGATGTGCAAAGAAGAAAGGTCAATAAACATTGAGATGATTACAATGCCCAAAGGCCAGTAAATCTGCATACTATTCAGTTTCAAGGATCCATGATTCTTTTTCAGTGTGAGTCCTCTCCATCAATGAAAATGACAACCCTGTCCACAAAGAACTGTCTTTGTGAGTTGCTGTAGCTGAAAAAATTTCAGCACCCAATGTTCAACTTTCTAGGAGGAGACATTTTTAATTTAGCTAGCTTAGTTCTTGAATCCTCTGGTGGCTCCATACTCACATTCTTTGGCATGGCCATTTGGAACCCAGAACATGAAGCATCAAGCAAAGATTTCAGTGGAGGATCCCATTCCATGAATGGGATGAAATATCTCCCATAGGTGTTCACATTCAATACCAGAAGTCTCTGCCTCCATCAATGTAGCATGGGATAAGGGAATGACCTCCTTGCTGTTCTTTGCATGAGTCTCTCCATTTCCCAACTCCAGGCATTTTTACTATCTTCCATACCTAAAATGCTCTCTCCTCTCATTTCTTCCTCCTGGCTTCTTTCAAGTTGAGCTAAAATCTCGCCTTCCACCTTTTCCAATCCTCCTTAATGCCAGTGCCTTCTCCCTGTTAATTATCTCCAGTTCATCCTGAATATAGCTTGTTTCTTCATGGTTGTCAGCATGCTGTCTCTTCCATTGGGACATCTTTTGACTTTCTTTGTATCCCTAGCACTTACCACAGTGGCTGGCAATGAAGCAGTGCTAATTGATTAACTGGAGGACACCATTGTGAAGATATGACCAGAAACATGGCTAAGCAGAAAGAGAAATGGATCTGGTATCAGAGGGCCTATTTTCAAATCCCACTTCTACTTACTACTTGTATGACCTTGAGTTATCACAACCTTTCTTACCTCAATTACAGCATCTATAAAATAAGTTTAGGGGTGGAAGGGACTTATGAAATGATCTGTAAAGTCCCTTCCAACTCCATCTCTATGATCCTATAAATGAACTCATTTTCAATTCCACCCAAGGAAGTAAAGAGCGTGGCAAATGCAAACATTTTCCCTTATAGGTAGCTCTGGTTAAATGAAATTCCCATTTCTGTCTGCTCATAGTAGTAACATGTTACATGAATATAGTACTTCTAGGTTTGCAAAGCACTCTAGGTACATTATCTCATTTGCTCCTCATAAAAACCCTGTGAAGTAAGTACAGCAGATGTGATTATCTCCATTTTAGAGATTTGCTCAGAGTTTCAGAGGACCACCTCCTCACCTCTGCCTCATAGAATCTCTCTCTACCTGTAAGATACAACCTTAGTACAATCTTCCAAATAAAGTTTTTCCTGACCACTCCCCCCAGCTGTCAGTCGCCTCTCAAACGACCTTGTATTTCATTCGTTTGCTGTATATACATATATGTGTATGTGTGTATGCGTTAACTATACAATGCTTACATTATCTCTTCTATTAAAATGTAAGTGAATTGGGAGCAAGAATTGTTTTGTTTTTATACTTGTATCCTGAGAGCCTAGGACAGTGTGTGGCACATAGAAGATATTTAATAAATCCTTATGGGTTGATTGATTGGTCATACAGTAAGTTAGTAAACATAAAGAAATATACACGCTTTCCTGGGGCAAGATGGCGGCGTACAAGCAGCAACATATCGCAGCTCTCACATAGCCACCCCAAAATACCCATAAAATATGACTCTAAACTAATTCTAGAACTCCAAAATGCACACAAATATACTTCCCACTAAAGTCAGCTTGGCTACGAGGAACCATATCAGCACTGAAAACCAAAACCAGCCTGGTCTGAAACCTCGGCTGTGTCCCGGGGGCGGCTGGACAAGATGAGCCAAGCCCCGGCTGGAGCTTAGGGTGAGTAGATTGGCAGCAGCTGTGGCAGGATCCAGAACTAGGTCAGTGGGACTTGCAAGGTTGTGAGAGAAAAGTGGTCCGGCTGAAACGCCTCCATGGCTGAGAAGTGAAAGGTGGAGGTTCTGCACCCGCCTCCACCTCTGCTTCAGAGCTCTCGGCCTGCAGACTGCAGGGGGACCAAGCAATCGTTCAGAGGCCAATTGCTCTCACATTGAGCAGCCTGGATCCAGATCACGTTCTTGGGCTTTGGTCCTGTGGTTCATTTTTATTCAGTCAGCTGGAAGTGGTGGAGGGACCCAGCAACTTCCTAAGAACTCCGGCAGCTGGGAGGACCCCAGTGATTTGGGACAGAGCTTTCCCCTCCAGAAGCAGAGCTCCACAGAGATTTAAAAAAAAAATTATGGACTGACCAACCATGAATAAGAATAAGCATAAGAAGCAGGGTAAGAACAGCAACCAAACCCTAGATTCCTTCTTTGAAGAAAAGAAGTACCAAGGCAGAGAGCTGCAGGAGGACAGCACAGCCAGAGCTCCCCCACCAGGGGCTTCCAGTAAACATGAAGATTGCCTTAAAGCTAGAGATCAGCTGAAGAAGGATTTTGAAAACCAAATGAGAAAAGTGGAAGAAAAATTG
>CM053583.1:364012160-364060503 GCA_028627135.1 Pseudochirops cupreus | reverse complement strand
ATATATATATATATATATACATATATATATATATATAATTATTATTTTTATTATTATTAACTACATCCAACTGGAACTTGAGATACACAGGCACTGTGGTTGGGAGATCCATCCTGCCCTACCAAAAGGTCAGAGGGGTGAGGGGGGAAGACATAGGAGAGAATAGATTGGCGTGGGGGGATACACTGGGATGGCTGTTTTGGGGCGGTGGGTAGGGGAAAGATGGGGAGAAAATTTGTGGCTCAAAATTTCATGGAAATGAGTGATGTAAATTAAAATAAAATTAAAAAATCAATTAAAAAAAAAAGAAATATATACCCAGGTATCCCGTGCTGCCTCACTCAGCACTCTTTGTACTATACTACCCACTTTTCAAAAACAAAAATCAAACTCGAATATAGCTATCTGCATGAGTTTAATAAATGACTAAAGCAAAATGAAGGGGTAGGAAAGCAAAGAAGGTTGGATTGTATAGTGTTCCGGGGTCTTCAGTCTTGATCTCTCATTTATACTGGGGCCCTCCATTGGAGTCCACACCTCATAGTGACATGTTGTCCCTAAGTTCCCAAGGGCTATGCCAATAAATGCAAAAATAGAATCTACAAAGAATCTACCAAGCTAGAAGGACTTGAGTGAAGGCATGGTGGTGGCCTCTGTGTCTACTTGCAGAGGATCAACCTAGGTAAACTGTCACCATTTAGGTGACAGAATAATTAAATTTGTTTGTCTACAACTCTTCTTAACATTCTATTAAACTGTAGGCAGAGGGTAAGCTGTGCTGGTTGCAGAATTACCCACACCAACAAAATTACAATACTTTAAGGTATCAAAGACAGTGTGGTATAATGGATAGGGTACTGAACTTGAAGTAAGGAAAACCTGGGTTTGAATCCTGCTGCAGGGGTCACTTAAGGTCAAAGCCGTTCACTTTAGAGGACACAAAGTTCACTTAATTTCTCTGAGCCTCAATTGCATGACCTATAAAATGAAAAGGTTAAATTCTATGACTTTTAAGGTCCTTTCCAACAGTAAATCTATGATTTGGTGAAGGAAGTTTGCACAGTCATTTTTTTAACTAACGCACAATTTGGAATACTCCTCAAACCATTAACATGCCAAAAAGATCTGTGATCTCATCAACATGGATACTTCTCCTGACAATGCAAAGCACAGCCCATCCACACTTGCCTGTGCTCTCTCATAAACCTACTACAAGCAAGGAGTCTGGCCAATGTGCTTGGAACCTTGCTCACATTCTCTTGACATGGATGGAAACCAATAGTGTATACCAATGGTATACACAGGCTATCTCTCAGTTGTCATTCACTCTCACTACTACATTATTCTGAAAACTTATTTTATGGTACTTCTCCTATGGAGCACACTGCCTAGCATGTAATAGGTACTACATGAATGTTAACTATCATTATTGCTGTTTATTCTCCATATGTAATGTGTTACATTCTGATCCTCTCTAACACATGGGCTCTCCATTGTCTTTTGGGAAATCTTCAATTTTGATTATTCAAAGATTGCTTCTGCAGGGACAGGCTTTAATGAAAGACAGAAACTTAGGCCTCATTTCTACAAATCCTTTCACTAGTTTAATGTCACCCCACTACATTTTCTTGCATAAGGAAAAAAAGTTTGTTTGCAGCTCTTCTCAGAGTTTAGTGGCATCCACCGTGTTTTACCTACCATCTAGTGACAATCATGATATGAACAATTTGATTCCAAGCCCTCCTATTAATTTAAACTCTCTGCAGCATCAAAGCCATAGACAGAGAAGCTCATTTGTTCACTAAAGATTATTGCTCTTTTCACACACAAAAAGTAGACTATGGATGAAATAGGAGTGAGGCAGCTCCCATTTGCACATTCATTTTCCCTAAATTAGCCATTTGCCGATGAAAGCAGCCCCACATAAATGACGGATCTTAAATTGTTTTTCAAATTTGATTGAACTCAATAGCGCTTCTTTGAAATATCCATCTTGTTGTCAAAATGGTAATAATGCCACAGGGCTGTTCTAATACACTGAACCACAGCATTAGAGTTACATAAGCCCACAGTAATGTGCTCTATTAATGCTCTTTCTAAAGAAAAAAATATTTAAATGTTTCAATCACCCATTGTCTATTTTTAAATGCTCCATTCTCCCTTGTAAATCCAACTTCTTCTTGGGAAGGTCTGGTGACCCTGCCTTTTCAGTTGAAATGCTCTCATGTACTGATCTGGCTCAGCTTCTGCCCCTTTTGGGGACCTCAGAAGAATAGCTATATTCTCCTTGAAAGAAAAAAAGAGCATATTCATGACTTAAATTTTTTCCTGATTTTTTTCCAGTCAGTTCCAGATACATTCCCCTCCTCTCTAAAGTGAGCCTTGTCTTATAACAAAGAAAGAGTTAAGCAACCCCGACTTATCCAACAAACATGTCTAAAAATGTATATAACTCTACGTTGAGTCTACTATAAGAGTCTATATAACTCTACATTGAGGACCAGTAGTCCTCAATGTATCCAATAACAACAGCAACAAAGGGAGAGCCATTCCAGGGTCAAAACCAGTGATCTGCCATTATACCACACAGGACTGCATTTCTTTTGTTTTGTTCTTTCCCCCTACACACATTATGGCAAATATTTTATATAGTCTTTTTTTCTGGTTCCATTTTACTCTGCACTCTACATTTCTTTGAATTCCTCATATTCCCTGCTTCTGATGACATAATAATAACAAATAAAATTCACACGCCCTGATTTGTTCCACCTTTTCCAAGCAAAGATGCCTTTTTTATTTCTAGGTCTTTGCTACCATGAAACATGTGACTATGAAATATCGGCGTATATACGACTCATCTCTTTTTTTTTAGCTCCTTGTAGCATATGCCCAGAAATAGGATCTCTGGGTCAAAAAGGAAGTTACTTACATCTTTGAGTCTCCAGATCATATTATTAAAAGCACTAATCATCAAAGCTGTTTGCGCCTGATTTTTTAAAAAAAGTAGATCAATGGAACAATCTAAACAAAAAAGAACAACCAAACTCAAAACACTGGAAAGCCAAAGAACGTAGATTACCTGGAAGAAGAACAGTTATTTGACAAGGACTGTCCAGAAAATGAGAAAGCAGAAATACAGATATTAGGTTTAGACCAGAATCTCATACCACATGCCACAAGGTGATCAAAACAGATCAATAATCTGAATAATAAAAGTCACACCATTAAAAAGTTAGAAGAGAATTTCTTTGAGTGCCTAATTCTCCCTCTACAAAATGAAGACAGGGATAAAATCCTACTCTGCTATAGCCTACCTTGAGTGTTAGAGTGCGCGCGCGCGCGTGTGTGTGTGTGTGTGTGTGTGTGTGTGTGTGTGTGTAAGCGTGTACTTTAAGAAAAAAAGGAACTGCGGTGAAATACTTTTGTGATAGACAGGAAAAAAAGGATTAGGTCCAGGGTGTGCTGGTTAATATTTAACAACAGGCTCCTGAGGGGGAAAAATGAAAAGAAAACCCACTTTGAAGTTTAACTTGCATTATTGACATTTTCTCCATCATTTTTTTTTTTTGGAGAGGGAAAGGCAGGGCAATTGGGGTTATGTGACTTGCCCGTGGTCACACAGCTAGTTAGTGTTGTGTCTGAGGTTGGATTTGAACTCAGGTCCTCCTGACTCCATGGCCTGTGCTCTATTCATTGCACCACCTAGCAGCCACTCTCCATCATTTTCTTAAGTCTAGACAGTCAACAAAACAATAAATCAAGTCTTCATCTGTAGCATTTCCCATTACCAGGGTGTAAGTACTCACACTTAAAACTGAACAATTGGTTCTTGTGAACCTGTTTGAGCTGGTTCCAATACACCTGATTAGGACACAATCTGAAGCATGGGTAGAATGAGATGATTGGGGTTTTGTTTCAGGTTGCTTAAATTTAGAAGGCACCAAGGGCACAGGAAGTCCTTTAGCACCAAAGAAAGAACTGAATTTAGCACCTAGATAGCAAGAAAAATTAGTTAAAACAGGAGACTATCAAATAAACGCCAGGTACTTCATATAAGCTCTTTATCAGTCCCATATATGCCCCAGCACCTCACCAGCCCAGGTCTTTCACATGGGTTCCTGTGTTTGGCTCCTTCTTAGTCATTTCCGAATTCAGAATGAGGACTCCTGGAGAACAGTTCAAATATCCTTCTATTTTGGCTTATGTCATAAAAGTTTGTGGTCCCCGACCCCTTTCCTAAAAGAATTGGTGGGTATGTTTTATTACCCTTGCTTTGGGTATCTCTGGTCACAATCCAGATTGCCCAGGTGGCTTCAAAACTAGCCAGGCTACATCACCTATGGGTACTCCTGTTAGTCCAACCATGAAAATGAGAACCAACTAGGTCACTGTCCTAAGAGAAATAATGGCAAGTTTAATGAGAGTCAATCAGTACATTTCCTGAGATATGCAATTTCCTTGATCTCTACTCTAAATCCCCTGTGTTGGCTTAGATGCAGAAGTAGCTTTGTGGATTTTCTTGCTGTTGTTGTTTAGACATTTTCAGTCATGTCTGACTCTCCATGATTCCTTTTAGGGGTTTTCTCAGCTGAGATACTAGATTGGTTTGCCATTTCCTTCTATAACTCATTTTACAGATGGGAAACTGAGGCAAACAGGATTAAGTGACTTGCCCAAGGTGAGTCACTAAGTACCTGAGGTCACATTTGAACTCAGATCTTCCTTATTCCCTCTATCCACTATGCCACCTAACTGCCCTTTGTCTTGTGGATAAGTGGCATAATGGACACCTAGTGATATAACTTCAAGGGTATTGGGAAGGCTTCTAATATGCAGAAATAATTTCCTCTACCTCCTGCCACAGGAACTATTATTCATTATTGTCTTTCATTTGCATAAGTCATACACAAATGGAAAGGTAGAGTTGTAAAGGGAATTCAGAGATTACCAAATCCTCTCTCCTACCCCCCCCCCCATATAACCACTGTCACTTTACAAATGAGAAAATCAATATGCCACAAAGTCAAATAATTTGCCCAAGGTCATTAAGACTAGGTGGTGGTCAAACTTGAAGGAGAACCAATGAATACTGACTTTCACTTCAAATCAAAATGGTCCAATATCTGACCAGTTCCTCAAAACTTCTCTTTCTTATGGGTAAATAAATAGCCATTTTCTCTCTCTCTCTCTCTCTCTCTCTCTATCTATCTATCTCTCTCTCTCTATCCCTCCTTCTCTCTCTCTCTCTCTCAAACAATCTCAGGAAGACATTTTTCTGAGTTGGCCTTTTCTGCCTAGCTATCAGGATGAATGTCACAACCCATCGTACAAAAATTTTTAAATAAAAAGTCAATGCTAGACAGGAGATTTGTCTTTTTATACTGTTTGGATAGATTGAAATCCCTTGTCAATTTTTTTTATTACTATTCTACTTGCGAATGTGCACCTGGAGGCAATTCTGAGATGGACACTTCCAAAGGAGATAGCAAATGTCCCTGTGGGGCTCACCCATTTATTCAAATGCACAGGAAATGTGTGTTGTATATAGATAGGAAACTTGGGAGTTTATGCTCTGATTTTTGTGCAATTCAAAGTTCACCTTTTGAAAAGCAATAAAAGACATACATTTTTGCTTTCTTTAGCATCTGAGGAAGGAGAGACACTATTTAATGTCTGATGTGATTAGATTGCTCTCAAGATTTCCAAGATACCTCTGTAGTCTATGTTTTATTACCAGTGGTAAATGACTTTATCAACCAATATTTCACATGTGATATGCAAAATAAGAAATGGTATAAGAACAGTAACTCTTCCTACTGCTTCTCTTCTAACCTTCCCATTACCATTACTACTAAGATAGGGTTGATGTTCAAATATAGTATGATTATGTTCAACCGTGTAATCAGGGAAATGTTTACTCCTAATAGGCTACAGTGATAGTATAACTCTTCAAGGCAACAGGATATAACCTCTCAAACTCACCATTCTCCAAGTTCATACTTAAGTTTATACCTGGGCAAAAAGTAGAAGAAAGAAAAACATGCTGGTTAAGCATGCGACAATGCAAATGCACCTGGGCAGCCTGCAATCAGAGGTCATCCTAAACCTACTCAGAACTCTTCACCTGCTAAAATTGTCACTGTAATAAGTTGACATCACTGTGTACCCCCTAACCGAAACATTTTCCTAGCTTTGGAGAACTCACTTATGCATGTGACCACTCTTAACCAGTTCAGATCTGAAGGGAGACTTTAGGACATGAATCAAATTGCTTTACGTATTGGCCAGATACAATTCATTTATTAAAGGATTTCCATATTTCAAGTTATCCTTTCTAGTTTTCTCTATGCTTTGGGCCAGAAGATATGAGTCTCCATTTTTAAAACCTACTTTCTTATTTATAAAGATGAAACTTTTATGTGGGCAAAATTATGGATATCATGTGGTTAGAGCAGAAAGAGTGCTAGTCTGGGAAATTAGAGGCTGAACTTCTGCTCCTAACTCTAGCATTACCAGCTGGATGGATGACTCTGGGCACCTCATGCAAACCTGATAGACCTGTTTCCTTACCTAAAAGATGAGAATCTTAAAATAATAAATGCACTCACTTAACTCAATACCTACTATTTCAGAGTACTGTGCCAGGTATTTAGGGAGATAAAAAAATTTGATGTGTGGCTACAAGTCATTGAATGCGTACTGTCCCAAAAGTCTTAGTGCTCTTTTAAGCGCTTAAAATGGCACTAAGACTGTTAGAACACAATATATTGCAGTCTTTGGAGAACTGAAGTTGAGGGTCATCCAAAGGGCAGTAGAGAGGAGCATGGTGAGTGTAAGCAAACTGCAATATAATCTAAATGCAGAGCTATGCAAAAGTTCTTCTCACAATCCCTTGTTTCCTTCAAAACTCTGCTCAAGTAGTACCTTTCACATAAAGCCATTCCTGATCTTCACAATTCTGGCATCTTTCCCCACCAAAAACCACCTTGGATTTATGATACGTGATACACACACACACATCCATATATGTAAAATATTTGCATATGTATATTGTGAGTATTATGTATTTCCCAATAGAATGTAAGTTCCTTGAAGAGACATTTAATTTGTGACTTTGTATTTCCTCACTCCACCCCACTTCACAATGCCTAACACAATGTGAGGCATATAAGTGCTTGATAATTGCTTGTTGGTTGGTTGGTCAATTGGTTGACTTGTCAGAGAAATGTATGGTTGCAAAAAAGGGAGGGGCAGGTCACACAGCAAGAGGGAGGAATAGCCAGTGGACATAGAATCCAGAGGGTGTCATGAAAATAAAACAAAGGACCTCAGCACACTGTGGTGAATTTACCAGAGGTACATAGACAAGAATTACACAGAAGGGAAATGTATGGAAGAGTTGTGATCTGTATCATTGGAAGGTGAACCCACATCCAACAATCTGTGATAAGTTCACAGATCTATGTGAAACACAGTCCTTGCCTCTTGGAATACAGGAGGGGGATAAAACAGAAACATATATGGTGTAACTATAATGACTACCATGGTACAAATGTATTAGGGAGCTACAAACAAGGTACCATAGAAGGTCCAAGGGGTATCATTCCTATTTCTAAAATTCTACGATTTTTTTGTTAGAGGTAGTTAGGTGGAGCAGGGGATAGAACACTAAGCCAGGAGTCAGGATGAACTGAATTCAAATCCAACCTCAGATATTTCCTACCTATGTGACCCTGCAGAAGTCACATAACCTCTGTCTTCTTCAATTTCCTCAACTATAAAAATGGGAGTAATAATCGCATTTACTTCCCAGGGTTGTTGGGAGAATAGTATTTGAAAAACACTGAGCACAGTTCTTTGCACATAATAAAAAATAAATGCTTTTTCCCTCCTCCTTGTCTTGAAGGATAGATGACTTACAATGAAGTTAGTGATTTAGAGTTAAAATGTATCTTCAATTCATGACGAAAAGGAAAGGAGAGATGGAAGCACGTAAAGTACTTTTGTACTAGGGCAATGAATTGAGTTTGCATGAGGAATAATTCCCACATCAATGGAAGTATTAATATAATCGTTTTCTTTTCTAAAGGAAATCTTTTCTGAAGGAACTCTTAGTCACATTTATCCACTGAATCTCCCCTGGGACCCTGCCTCATTTTGATAGGCAACCTATTAATGGCACCTGATCACATTTTACATAAACAACTTTCACATCTGAATTTATTTACGCTTCTTTCTATCTTCTTGTTGAACCCTATCAAATTGCCATGACTAACACAACTTTAAAAATAATTCTCAAGCTACATTAGGACCAAAAATATCCCATATTGTCCACAATTTTCACAATAAACTTCATACATATATCCTTTCCATGTATTGTATAATCCAATTACACTGACCTATTTGCCATTCTTAGCAAATGATACATCTCCAGCCTCCATGCCTTTTCAGTGACTATTGCAACTACCTGCAATGAGCTCCCCTGTCCTACTCAGTTCAATTTTAATCAAGTCTATTTTTGCTGTTGCCCTGCCAAAAATTATAATTACTAACTCTATGTGTTCGAGTTCAGCTGAAGCATAATATATTTTGCTTCAGCACCTTATTTTAATTCTGTGTGCACTTTTATCTTTCAAGTGTGATTCTTATAAACAAAATATTGTAGAATTCTGCTTTCTAATACATTCTGATAAACTCTTCTGTTGTACAGATGAATTGTTTTCATTGATACTCATAGTCATGATTGTGAGTTTCATATTTCCCCCCAACTAAGTCTCTGATACTTCTTACTTTCTTTACCTTACATGCAAATATATTGTTAGCAGATCTTTTCTTGGAGTCAAAGAACCAAAAAACTAGGAGTGCCCATTGATTGGGGAAAGGCTGGACAAAATATAGTATATTGATATAATGGAATATTTCTGCACTATTAAAAATGGTGAAAGTTGATTTCAGAGAAACCTAGCAAGACCTATATGAACTTGTGCAGTATGAAGTAAGAACCAGGAGAATAATTTATTTTACAGAAAACAATTAAAATTAACCATTTTGAAAGACTTAAGGATCAACACAATGACCAACCACAATTCCACAGTACTTGTGATGAAGAACCTATTTTCTAACAAAGACATAATGGACTCAATATGCAAAATAAGATAAACATTTTTGTACACAGACCATTTGGGAATGTCCTTTGCTTAATTATGCTTGTTATAAGGATTTTGTTTTCCTTTTTATCTTTCTCACTGTAGTACATAGGGGGAGGGAAGTATGAGGGAGAGAAAATAAATACCCTAATTGAAAAAATAAAATTTAATTTAAAAACTGGCAGTTCAAATTCCACATTCTGCAAGAGATGTTTCCTATCCACTCATCAGCCTCGGCTAGTGTTGTTGAGATTACCTTCCATGCATAAGGTATACATCTTGTATATATACATTGTCTTTTATGAACACATTCTTATTTGTGCATTGTCTCCCCATCAGAGTATGAGTTCCTTGAAATGATTAATATATGCAAAAATCTTTACAAACCTCAAAGCATTATATGTTATCATTATTATAAATGACTGAGTTTTTGCTTCTACTGCACCACTGTATTTAGTAAAGTATTGGCACATAGTAGGGGTTTAAATGCTTGCTGACTGATTGACTGATATTTCTATCAACCTTCTTTATGACCACATTTTCAAATTATGCAATACAAGCATATATACAAGCCTCTATTTGAAAACAGATACTCACACTTTCCCCACAAAGAGGTTTACCAGAAGCCAATACCAAAGGAATCAGGAGAGAGAGTGAGGATATATTAAACTTCTCATCAGGTCTACTGTCTGGCTCTCATTAAACTTGCCCTGATTTCTCTTAGGACCAGGCCCAGAGCAGGGCTCCCTTTTCTGACTGGCCTGATTATCCAGTGTACGACTGACTCCCCCTCTCCCTGAGGGAACCTGGGTTAATGTGTAAATGAGGTTTTTTTTCCTGCCCTTCCTCCTTATTTTGCTCTGCCTGAACAGAAGCCATCTACAAAGAAGCAGCCTGATAAACTTCCTCTAATTAAAAACTACCTTGTAGGTCTGCCCTTTCCATAGGTCTAGTTAATAGAAGATTTTGATCAAACTATCATTAAAAGCTTCTTCATATTTTCTTTTTGCCCTCAGATATGTTTATATATTTGCTTGAGTGAATTTTAAATGCTTTAGAGATCTATACTATTCTAGGTTCATTATTATTTCATGATCCCAAGAAAAAGGAAAGGGGACTCCCAATGTGAGGAAATGAAGGCCCCTTTCTTTTTTCTCTTTATCTGAAAGAGAAAAGATATGAGAGAAGAATATTGCGTGGTTAGGAGGAGAAGTATAATGAACAAGAGGTCGCAAAAAGGAATGGTTGAAAAGGAAGATACCAAAATAAGTCAGGAGTAGCAGAAGAAGAAAAGGAAGTTGAAAGAAAAATATTTTGGAAAAGGAAATATGAAGAGAAGAAAAAGATAAATGAAGGAAATTCATTTTTATAAGGCAAAACATGCAATTCCCTGAAGCAAGTACCCAAATAACAAAGTGGGGAGACATAAAAGAATGGTACAAAATTATACCAGCCCTCTAGGGCTTGCAAAACAGTCAGATAGCTAGCTTCATCTAAATCTATGTGACACTGACTTCTGTCTTCAATACATTAAGAATCTGTGATTTCACCCAGATGCTAAACATGACTCCCCTATGACTTAGAGCCACTGTTCTCAACCTGTGGGTCGCGACTCCTTTGGGGGTCGAACCACCCTTTCACAGGGGTCACAGAGGTCGCCTAAGACCAGTGGAAAACACATATTTCCGACGATCTTAGGAACCAAGATCCCGCTCCTCTATCTGTCTCCAGGCATTAAAGGATGGAGGCATTAGACTTAGAGCATGATCTTTGGGAGTTGCTATGGCTCATCACCCTAGGGTCAAATTTTGTGACGAGTAATTACAAACTTTCAAAGCTGGTCATGACCAAGTAGGTGACCAAGTAGCCCACCATGGGGTCTACACTTAATGCCTTTCCATTTTGATTGGATCTACCAGGCCTTGAACAAGTCTGACATAAACTCTGTGAACCCAGTCATCACTATATTATAATAAGGTGCCAACTGCCAACAATAATAAGAGTAGCTAGCATTTACATATCACTTTAATTTTTGCAAAGTGATTCACAAACAATATTGTTTGATCCTCATAACCAGTACTATTATCCCCACTTTACAAATGAGGAAACTGAGGCAGAGAGAAGTTAAGTGATTTGCCCAGGGTCACACAGTAAGTATCTGAGGCTAGATTTGAACTCAGGTCCTCTTGACTTCGAAGCCAGATTTCTATCTCCTGTACCACCTGATTGGAGCAAATGAGATAATAGCTGTAAAGGACTTTGCACAATGCCTGGCACATGGTAGGTGCTTAATAAATTCTTATTCTTATTCTTATTTCTTCTGTTCCCTGTTACCACTTCCTGGTCTTTTGGTCAGGACTACATATTCCATGTTAACTTATTTTTTTTTTAAACTTTATCTGGGTCCATGGTAGGATAACACAGAAAATCATAATAGGATTTCCAAAAGGCATGATTACAGGGAAGGAGGTTGTATTGTATAAACTGTACATACAGAATAAACACAATTAAACTTTTAGAGAACAATTAATACCAATACTACACCAATTATTATCGAAAACTAAGAAAACACTCTACTAAACTTCTTGAATGAGGCAAATATTTACCCTAAAACTTAACATAGGGAAGGATATAAGAAAGAACTATAAACTGATATCATTAATGAATATAAATTCAAAAACATACATAAAATTCTGTCAGACTATAGGAATTCATTCAGGAAATCACTAATTATGATCAAGTTGAATTTGTACTACAGATGCAAAGATGTTTCAGCATCAGGAAAATAGTGAACATAATTTAATCATATTAAAAGAATTAGGTAGCCCTTCTCGGGGGTGGAGTCAAGATGGTGGCATAGAAGCTGGAGAACTCCGCAGCTCCCCCCACAACCACCTCAAATACCTATAAAATATGACTCTAAAAGAATTAGGTAATAGTTTTGATAAATATTGTGAAGCTTGAAAAAGCAAGTGCAGGGGGAAGAGGGAACTTTGGATCGGATTGGCTTCCCTAGGGTGGGGGGAGAGACATGTTTTTAGCCTTAAATGAAAACAAATATTTCCATTTGGAAACATTTGTCTGGATGCCAATTATCTGTTTTTAAAATATCCACTTTGGCTGTTAGGATATTGTCAAATTAAATATTGGCTTGCTAATACGTAAGTTTTATTTGAAAAACACTTGTTAGGGGAGTCACAAGAAAAGGAATTTTGTATTTTTCCAAGAAAAGATTGATAAGATAATTGTGAGGAAATCGTCTAGTTAGCACAAATGGCATTTACATGGGAGTTTCTGTCATTTTTATACTTGCTCCACATCAACTACTACTCACAATTTCTCGAAACTAGCATTAGTTCCATTTCATACATAGATGGAAAAATGGGCTAGAGATTGTCAAAGTGAAATCTACTGTTTTCAAGATTCCATCTCTCTCCATTCTAAGTTTCAATTATTTTGCTTCAGTGATAACCAAATAGCAAAGTCTCCATACTGTCAGAGCTGAACAGGCACAGTGCCTCCCTGTACCTTCATGACAACCTTTCCCGTACTACCCAAAATCAAAGGATTCAGAGCTAGAAGGAAGCACAGGGATCATCTAGTCCAATCTCTACAATTTACTGATGAGAAAACTGAAGCTCAGAAAGATGAAGCAACTTGTTCAAGGTTCCATGCCAGGTAATGGCCGAGAATCAACATAGTGCAGAGGAAAAAATATTGAAATTAGAGTCAAAGGACATAGATTTTAATAACAAAAACAACTACTAGATTTATGTAGCACTTTTAGGTTTGCAAAGCACATTACAAATATCTCATTTGATGCCAATAACAACCCTGGGAAGTAGGGTTTTGATACTACTGATTTTATTAGATAAGAATTTTGAGGTAGACAGAGGTTAGGTACTTGCCTAGGGTCACACAGCTACTAAGTGTCTGAGTCTGGATTTGAACTCATGTCTTCCTCACTCCAAGCCCAAAGTTTAATTCACTCCATCACCTAGCTCCCCAGTTTTGAAATGTGGCTCACTTAACTCATGGAACCTTGGGAGGGTCACTTTAAGCAATGGACCTCAGTTTCCATATTTTTAAAAATGAAGAGGTTGGATACATTTAGGGATTTTTAACATAAAGTCCATAAACTTTTTTAAAAAACATTTTAACTGCATTTAAATATAATTGGTTTCCTTTGTAATTCTATGTATTTTATTTTATATATTTAGAAACATGATTCTGAACTGTCCACAGACTTCACTAGTCTGCCCACAAGGTCCATGACACAGAAAAAGGTTAAGAATCTCTGAACTAGATGAATTTGAACATCATGTTCAGCTCTGAGCCCTTTGATCTTCTTTGTAACAAAGACTGCCCCCTTCTGTGAAAATAATCAGCTGGGTCCTTCTCTGAGACCTTGGCTCTCCCAATGGTTTACTTCATTGGGACTAATCTGCGCCAGCACTTTCATTATCCTTTTGGACACCAGAGACATGCTGTGCCATCAACAAATGGTCACACACAGGAGTTTTTCCTCTCTCCTTCTGGATTTGGATCACATCTCTTAGCAAACTGGACCCCTGCCCTTTTTCCTAAGGCATGCCAGCAGTCAAGGCAGTTTTTTTCCTAGCATTTATTGCTATTGAAAATAAAGCAAAGAAAGGACTAAAACTAAAAGGAAAGTAGTACAGATTTGCAATTCTCAAAAAGTATCAGAGAAAGTATATCCCTGGTCACTGAATCACCATGTGATCTTCAGCAAGTCTATATGGCTGGAACTTCTAAGTGTTCATATTCTTCTTCCCTTTCTTAAGGAGGGATTACTCCTAGTTCCTGCTTTTCCCTTCATACCTATACAAGAAATCATTCTGTTATTACTACCAGGTCATTTAGAAGAGAAGTTTCTGAAGTTAAATTTATTTCCATTAAATTGGGAACTCTGGCTAACCCAGGCTCCAAGAGTATATAAGCCATTTGCATGATTTTTCTCTAAGCCCCAGACAGAGAAGTCAACCATGCAGCCTGTAACACTCTCAAGTGAATCCTGAAATGGAATTGGGAAACAATTAACAAAATTTAACCATATAGTTAATCATAGATGATTTTACATTTTAAAACTAATTCAGCATGCAATCCATAGGGACCCTTATATACTTTTTAGTGGTCCCATTTCTATTTGTTTGACACCTTTGCTCAAGACCAGCAACTTTTGTCATCTTCTGCTCGTCAGCTAGTCTCACTTCCTAATTAAAACTACAGCTAGTTCCCAATTAGTACAGTGAATCCTCTGGAGTAGCTGCATTATTCAAATTCCTACTGCATATTTTTACTGGACTGGCACCATATTTTATTCAATTAGAACTTTCAAGGGTGTGGAATTTGAATATATTCAAATATCCACACCCACTTCAAAGGATACATTATTTGTGCTAATCAGGACTTAACAGTTTTTCCCTCCCATTCTCTTGGGGCCCTATGTAATCAATATTTAATCTAGAGAGGCAGCATCATACAGCAGAAAGAATCCAAGCTCTTAATTCAGAGAACCTTGGTTCAAATCCTAACTCTGCCACTTCCTGCCTCTACGACCTTGGCTGGGTCACTTAGATTTCCCAGGTCTCATTTTCCTCATCTGTAAAATAAGGAAGTTGAATTAAATGGCCTCTGAGGTCCCTTCCAGTTCTAGAGCCAAGATCCAAAGAAGTCAAATGCCTATAATGCATGTTGCCCCTTCCTCCCCTCCATAGTGCCATTCTACTAATAATACCTTGAAACAAAAGAAGACTCTAATGTTGGCTGCCCTATAGAGAAGCATGTTCCAATGACTCTCTCATACCTTGCCTACATACAGAGACAGTTTTGATATCATTATATCCATGCTCACAATATAGAAGAAATCAAAATACCCCCTTTATGTGCTACCAGCTCCATTCTTTCTAAAGTTTTGTTTTCTTTTCACCAATGCCCAAGTGGTTTTTTAGAAACATGCATGCAGGGAAATGTGAGAGCTGGAAATTATCTTAGGCTTAATCAAATCTAACCTTTTCATTTTACAGATGAGGAAATATGACATGTAATGAATGGTCTGAGTCTCCTTTCACAATACTTTCCTATGTGGAATGCTTCTTTAAAGTGAATTGAATGCTTCTCCTACCCACACCTCACCCCCACCAAGACTTTTTGAATGCATATCACAAAGACAGAACAGACAAGAGATTGTAGAAAAACAATTTACTCTCCCCAAACTGCTTTTAAACGTGTATATCTCCACAAGGCCACTTGCGTCAGATATTAAAATATGGAAATTATGTTTTTTAATTTCTTGTTAAAACATTTGAAAAATCTCCATTTGCAAAATATAAAAGATTAATAAAATAAATAACTTATCCCAAGGTTAATAGTTATGGTTTTGCTGCAAGGCTTTCTTTGAGCTGAGGAAAAAATAAAAAGTTTAGCAAAAGAGAAAGGAGACATTAAAAGTCAATTTATAGGAATTACAAAGAGAAGGCAGAATTAGGGAATGTTATCTAAAATGGGGAGGGGTTAGCTAATGAAAGGATTAGCATGCACCAGAGAGAAAACAAAATTGGCAAGTAAAATTAATTAGCAGATCAAAGCATTAAAAGGTAAGTTCAAAAAGAGGCTCATAAATACTATATAACGAAGGAAGACTGGTCCCCAGTAGTGAAGTTTCAGGCAGTTCTGAATGATACTATGAATTAAAGAGTAGAGTTAGAAGTGAGGAACATAGACATGGAAAAATGCTGAATTTTTTTTAAACCTTTGTTTTCATAGTAGGATGTGAAGATTTTCTTTCATTTTTGAGGTATATTGTGCTCAAAACTATCATCACTGTTGCCTTCTCCTCCTCCTTTCCTTTCCTCTTGATCATCCCTCTATTTCTCCATTACCACAACCACCATTCCTTAAAAGAAAGAAGCATTATGTCAAACATATTGTTAAAGGTAAGCATTCTTCAGCAAGGGACTCAGGGCTTGAATCAAGGAGCAGGAAAAAGGTGAGTGAAACTCTACAGAGCCTCAAATGGAGAAGAGGATGAGGAAGGCTGCCATGAAACAGAAGAGCCCCATGGCTTTTGACAGGGTAAAGCTCAAGATGGAGTAAAAAGAGTTACTGCTAAAATGATAGGTTCCTGGAATTGCCAATGATCAAATTTCCAAAACACCATCCCTATACCCACCTTGATCATGGTAGCCTCTACTCCAATGAATTTAGCAGCTATGTTGATGTTTTGGGAAACTACTGGCCCTGAAATTCTTCCAGCAGGCTAGCTGAAGGAAGAAACTGTTAGCAGTGGGTTCAACAGCCCTCTGACATACTTGGGACAGATAGGGCTGACCAGAACAGATTAATTGTACAAAAACTGAACAGTGATGGAGAAATAGGATTATTAGTGGTCTGTATTCTGATCTTTCTACTTCCAGCTTCAGAAATCACTTCTTTAAAAGAGATCTGAAAAAAAGAAAGAGATCTGTACATATCAGTGCCTGGCATTTCTATATTTTGCCAGCCTTTTATTTGCTCTCATTTTCTAGCTATGTTGCATTGATCTTCCTGGTGGTACTGAAGAGACTCTTAGCTCTTGAAGACTATGCCACAGTAGTATAAACTCTATAAGATACTGCCAAGCAAGATAAGGTTTGAGTCTTAGCCTAGAAGTTTGGCCACCAGGAGGTCCTTTCCTCTTCTCTTCTCTTCTGTTCTGTTCTGTTCTGTTCTCTTCACTTCTCTTCACTTTGCTTCTCCCCTCTTCTCTTTTCTCTTCTCTTCCTCTTTCCTTCCTCTCTGTTCCCTTTCTCTCCTCTATCTTACCACAGCAATCCATATAAACTGCCTAAAAGCTGAAGAGTTTTCAGCATTGGAATAGCCACACTGAAGAAATTTTAAGCATTGTATAATAAGTTAAATTTTGATGCTTCTAACATCCAGTGGGAAAATATGAAACTCAAGGACCTTTGATGCAGCACAAAAACTTAGAAGACATCACATCCACAGATACCTGACATACAGAGATGGAGTCACTGAACCTCTACCCCCGGAAACAGTACAATATGACCTATGCTAGGATCTGGCCTGGTAACTGAGTCCCATCATGCTGAGGAAACAGCAACAAAGTATAAGGCACGCCATCATAACTGTTCTCAAGGATGAATGCATATTCAGCAGTCCTTGGAATCCCTTGATTCTGTGATAAATGTGGAAAGCACCAAGGTTACAGGAAAACTTCATGGAGTGCCTGCTCCATCTAGGAAAGTCTCTCTTCCCAGGTAAGATCTACAACCTCTTTGAACATAATTGTAAGGTTTTCAGCAACAAAGTACTACATATAGGAATAGTACATGACCTACCTTCCATTTGAAATCCTCTGACTACCCCACGCTGTGAAGTCTTTCTGAGACCCTATCCAGATCCAGACCCCTGGTGGAAATACAGTTGTCAGAACCATTGGTCAGAGATAACTGGACTAGAGAGGAGAACAATCTCTTTCCTCCCTACCTCGGTGGCCCCTCTTCTTCTCCCAGCCCATAACCTTTACTTTTGTCAATTAAAAAAAAAGCCTAACAGATTTCTGGGTTTTGTTTATTATTATTATTTTACATTAGAGCTAGGGGGGAATGGGTATAGTTGAGAAGATTACATTTCCCAGGAAAGGAGATAATTGAGTTAAACATAAGACTATGCTCCTAAGAAACTGAATAAAATGCCATCCCTTCTAATGGTATTGTAATAATTTAGCAAGGTGGTTTTGTCTATGAGATCATTTTTGATGTTGTTTCCTAAGTGGCTCTTACATGGGAGAAGAGACACTTTTGTTTAACCAAAAGTGGGCTATAATTTGGGTTGGCCTAGCCTTAAAGGAAAACATCTCTAAGTTGTTCTAGGACATTTCCATATTTCAGTCTTTACAGGATGACACACTTTAGCCAGGTGACTTTTGCAACACAGGATCACAGATTTAGAGCTAGGAGAGACCTTAGATGTCATCTATCTAGTATTCTAATCCAGATCCTTCAATTTACAGATAAAGAACTGAGACCCAGAGAGGTTAAATGATTTATCCAGGGTCCTACAGTTAGGAAGTACCTGAGATAGGATTTGAACCCAGGTCTCACTGAATCAAAATCCTGTATTCTTTCCACTACAACATGATATCTCTATCAATGGTGTCAAAGTAGATATACTCCAGTAATCAACATATTTGACATTGGAGCAACAATTAATTGCTCACTGAATGACTGTCTTAAGTAGAATGAAATGTTTTATTATGCATGGTTGGGGGAGAGTAGAAAACTAAGGAAGGAATCTGGCCTAATTGAATAATAAATTCATAAAGGAAATAAGGTATAAAATTTTAAATTTGAATGATGGTATGGGGTCATTCATTTTGTGTGTTCTATTTGCTCTTTTACTTTTTTTTTTCAAATCAACCTACCCTGTTATATTCAAGGATCATTTCTTCTTTGATATAGCTACCCTGTAGTGGATAAGGCCTAGCATAGATGGGATTGGAGACCCTTTTGTGGTCTACTGTTTTCAGTTCAGTCTTCTCTAGTTGTAGCTATTAGGGCGCACCCACCAAGACATAGTAATAGAAAGGCAGCACAAGGATCATAGAATAATAGAGTCATAGATCTAAAGCTGGAAGTCTACTGTCTCATGCAGAAAGCATTTTGTAGTTAAGAAAAATATTCCTAATATCAAAAGAGTAACAGAATGAAGATGGCCAGAGAATTTGTATTGTATCTGATAGACTTGCTTTTATTTCCCAAATGTATTTTGAATACACATAAGCACACAAAATTGAAAAGAGATAATTTTTCATATTTATGTTTTATAACATGCTACAGAGAAATGTTTTGAACTTTAACTATGACCACAACTGACTTAAAATAAAATGTTTTTTTTTATTATTGGATGACCAGTAATAACTACTACTTCTCTGTGTGTGTGGGAAAAAGAAAGAGAGAGAGAGAGAGAGAGAGAGAGAGAGAGAGAAATACCTTTATGTAGAAATTCATCCAAATTTGAATTCAAGGTTTGATCATCTGAGAAAGAGAATCATTGTAATGTCAGGCTTCCATCACTAGATCCATAGCCTCTTGGTGTGTGTGAATGTTCCCTCCACTACAGCAAGTTGCAACCTCTCCGTGCCTTCTTCTATGGGATCCTTATAAATATCTTTCCATAAATCCATCATTGAGGATGCACTAAACATTGTATAACACTTGCTCTTTTCCTTTTAATATATAGGGGTACTAAATAACAAATTTAGAAGCATTTATTGGTACTTACTAGACACTAGGCCAGGTACTGTGGTAAGAGCTGAGGATAAAAAAGACAGAAATGAAACAGTCCCTAACCTTAAAAAACTTACATTCTAATGGGGGAGATAGCATGTTGACATGCCTAATACATACAAAATGAATACAGAGTGCTGATGGGAGAAAGAGTAATATCAAGCAACAGAGGGCAGTATATATTTCATGTAGAAGATAGCACATGAGATGAGTCTTAAAGAAAACCAATGATTCCAAGAGGTAGAGGGAAAAGAGTACCTCCAAGAGAGAGAGGAGAAACAGAAGGAGAGAAAAGAAGAGAGAAAGGGAAAAAAGAGGCATGGTGGACAGTATGTACATAAGCACGAGGACAAGTTGGAGTGTCATATTATAGAACAGAAAATAGGCAAAAATGACTGGGATGCAGAATGTGAGTAAGAGAGTATAATAATGTGTAATAAGAATTCAAGGTAGAAGTTGTGAAGAAATTTAAAAGATAGTATTTGATCCTAAAGGCAATAGGGAGTTACTGGAATTTGTTGAACAAAGGGATGACATGATCAGACATGTGCTTAGGAAAATTCTTTTGGTGACTGTATATACTCTGGGTTGAATAGAGGAGAAACATGAAGCAGAGAGAATAGTTAGAAATGACAATTGTAGTAGTCGTGGAGAGAAGTAATAAAGGTCTGAACTAGGATGCTATGTGAGTAGAAAAGAGGGGACATATGTGAGATATGTTGGAAAGTTAGAAGCAACAGGATTTGGCAAGTAATCAAATGTATGGAATGAGTGAGAGTGAACAATTGAGGATAACATGGTTGTGAACCTGAAAAACTATAAGGATAGCGATACCTTGGACAGAGAGAGAGGTAAATTTGAGGGGGGGAAAGGATAACATTAAGCTTAAGATGTCTACAGGACATCCAAATTGAAATGTCTGCTAGGCTATTGGTGATGTTGGACTGGATTTCAAGAGATAAAAAGCAGAGCTAGAGAAACCGATCTGGGAGCCATCTGCTAAGCAATAGTAATGGAACCCATGGTAGTGGTATTTAGGCTGTCCAAATCTGGTCTACCTGTTTTTTTTATTCTAGTCATACAAATCTTTCATGATGACTTTTATGAACAAGCCCATGGATGGTAAAACACTGCAACCTATTTAGACCTACCTTTAGTCTTACCCTTCACTCAATTACAATGTTGAATCTTCTGAATCTTGGGCTACTTAGGGCAAATGTTTTAATGAAATCAAGTTCCTTTCCTTTGGTACAATTGCTACAGAACTGGAGTGCTGATCATAAAAGCACACTTTTTGGCAAGCTTAACATGAGCTGTGCTCATAGGACCATGGCAAATTGGACGTAGGATGAAACATTTGACTCATCTAATTGGCCATAGGCTAATGCAATGCCATGGGAATACTGAGACTACTTTTCTGGCAGTCAGATAAAAGGAAATTGCACACATGATCTAGAGTGAGTCAAACAATATTCTCTGTTAATACAATTTAGTTGTGATAAATTCATTACATGGGGGAACAAAGGGGTGAAGCACACCTACCTTCCCTATATGCTGACTTCTCTAGAGCATCTCATCTCACCCACTTAATGCCCTCCTCAATAACAACAAAAATAACAAGATTTAGCAACAAACATTTATTAAGCGTCTATCACGTACAAGTGTCCATCATCACGTTAGACGATGGGGTCATAGAGTCAAATATGTAAAGAGTCACTGCTCCCATGAAGCTGACGTTTCACCTTGAGAATACAATAAGCATTGGTTTTGTTGCTGCTGTTGTATTTAAGAGACCCATGAATTCATCAGCATAGGGAATTCCTGGTAAGGAAACTTTCCCTATCAATCAATCAAGTATTCATTTAATGCCTTCTATGAATCAAGCCCTGTGCAAGGTTCTAGGGATAGAGCTGAGTTCAAATTATGCCTCAGATGCTTACTAGTTGTGTGACCTTAGGCAAGTCACTTAACCTCTCTTTGACTCAATTGTCTCATCTGTAAAATGGGGATAATAATAATACTTACCTCCCAGGGCTGTTGGGAGGATAAAATGAGATAATATTTGTAAAGTGCTTTATAAACCTATAAGTATTATATAAAAGCTAACCATTATCCCAAGACAAAAATAAAACAATACCTGCCTTCAAAGATTGTACATTCTTTTCCACACCAGTTCTGCAACTTGTGATTTTGGATAGTTTCCCAGGGCACTGAAAAGTTAAGTGACTTGCCCAGGATCATAGAGTCATTGTATGCTAGAAGCAGGATTTAAATACAGGTCTTCTTTCATCAATTACATAAAACACTTAGACAAACACAAGGAGATTTGAGATGGAAGAAAAAGTTGTTTCTTTTCTTTTTCTCCTATTCCCTTCCCTCAATTCAATTCCCCTCAAAAGTTCAGGAAGCATGTACCATGTGTTGAGTACTTAGGTATAGTCCACTTGCCTTAGGACATAGATTAAAAAGACTATTGGGGCGACTAGGTAGCACTAGAGCACTGGCCCTGAAGTCAGGAGGACATGAGCTCAAATCTGACCTCAGACACTTAACACATATTAGCCATGTGACCTTGGGCAAGTCACTTAACCCCAATTTCCCTGTCCTGCCCCCCCAAAAAGAAAAAAACAAATAAACAAATGAATGAATGAATGAGTGAATGAACGAATTTTTAAAAATAAATAAATAAAAAGCTTATTCCATGAGGAAAATACCCTAGGAAAGCTCCACTCATGGGTCCTGCATTCTAAAATTCTCCCAGATTTCATAGAGAAAATAGATAATTACCATAATAGTAAACACTTATTTATCCTTTTGTTGTCATTGTTGCTAAAAGGGAAAGTTCCATGTGTGGTGTATTGACAAGTGATAGCAATATTTTTTTAAAGCATCCATAAAACACAAACAAATGCAAGGCTCTAACAAGTAGATATGTACAAGAGCTGGATTTCTGGATAATGATGGAGTGCGAAAAAGAAATGGAAAGAAATGCAAAGATGATGTTCTTATTTAGATTATTGGTCTGAATTTCAGTGGATTCTCTCATGGCTTCTGGCTTCTATTTCCTGTTCATTCAGACTTCCCCATCATTTGATCAGTAGTTGAAGCTTGGATTACATAGATTCAGCAGTCACAAAACAGAGCAACCCCTCAAGGCTCCGAGACACCAGAATACAACCAGTAAGACTAAACAAGCCTTCAGGATGTCAGTGAAAGTTATGCCCATCAAACAGGCAGAGGAACCAGCCATTACCACAAAGAGGCCAATAAGGAGTGTATAGACACCTGAGAACTTTCCTGTTCTCCCTGACCTTTGTGGCAAGGGGAGGTGGGCCTCAATAGCCAGATGAGCTCCATTCATGAATGCATGTTCAGGTTGGGAGCTAAACACTGAGAATGAGAAAACAATAAATAAAAAAATATTCATGTGGGTAAGAGAAAGGGAGGAAACTGGTGTGTTTCTCAGCCTGGCATAATCATAACACGTGGGCAGAAATTGTAAAAACAGAAAAAAAAATCTTACAGTAAGAAAAACAGGAGAGATTTAGTACATAAAGAAAAAAAGTTGTTTGTTTGTTTGTTTTTTTGCTTGGGGTCTTGTCCTCAGTACCATCTTTTATGCCAGGGCAAGGTTAGCTACTGCCACCACCATTCCCACACACATTAACCTTGCCTAATACAATATAACTGTTTGCTGCCTTTTAGTTCAAATAAGAACAATCATGCAGGCAATACAACTGGAGTTAAGTATCTTATGAACCACTACCCCTGTTGGGGGCCTGTCAGCCCAAGTCAATAAACAGCAGCATCAGGGGACGCCTTTGACACTGTTGATCTGATTGGACACCTTTAATGACTTTCTAAAAGAAGTGAATGCAGACTGTGAGTACTGTATAGTTTCACAAGCCATTCATACAGTACCATGTGCTCTAAGGAATTCTCTTTCTTCAGTCTAGGATCCTCTATGAGCTTGTGAATCTCTCTATAGTTTCCATAAAGGATTGGCACCTAAGAATCATGTCTTGTCTTTATGTTCTCAGGAGTATGTGACCCATGGAGAGGGGCTCCATTATTCTGTATGTATCTATAATTCTTGGAAGCAAACAGGGAATTCATCCTGAGCTATTAAGATTGTGAGAGGTGATAATTACTGATAAGAATTTGTCCCAGTTTGGATAATTAAGTTCCTATGTGCAAATGTACATTTGAAGAGTCTATATTCTCTTACCCCAACCCCAGAATTCTTTCAAGGGATGACCCCCATGAAAGAAGGTTGATTAACCTTCTGATCAATCCTCATTAAGCATTAAGATATAATGAATTCCAATTATTGTAAATGTCTAGCCAATTGTTTTTGTTTTTGTTTTTTTAATGGAAGCCCTGAATTCATGAAATAAAAATTTAGTAGCTCCCTGTACCACTGATCTTGGACCAACTGGCATAGACTGGTCTAAACTTGAAGCTGACTCTATCACTCCATAAAACAGAACCATATTTACATGTTTCATGCAGTACTAATCTCTCACCTGGGATCATTTTTTTAATCCAAAGAAATCAAAAAATATGAATAAGCCTATACGAATCTATAGGAAGAAAAGCCATCCCCAACTCTCCTACTGAAACTTTAGGTCTTTAGGACAAAATTCCATTTACATTAATGGGAGTCACAGAATTAAAGTATTTTCAAGGGAATAAACACTAGTGAGGGAGAAGAATTGCTTAAGCTTGTACCAGGGGGTATGCAAAGTGTAATGAGATGGATTAAGGAAAGAAGCATTTAGTCTAACAGGGAAAATCTCTTAATGAGTTTCATTAGACTGTGGAATAGTGATAGAAAAGCCCATTTCAGAGCAGATTAGAGAGGACCATATAAATATGAGGAGCAATTCCTTAATGCTCAGGCATAGAGAAGATGCTCTGATGGTTTAGATTTTCCCCCAATTCAAATGTTTACCATCCATCAAGCCATCAAGCTTCCTATTTTCTTTGACTGTTTAAACGAACCAAGTTATACTCTCTTGTGTCTATCTGTCACCTGGACAGATTGCTCCCCAATATGCTCTCATCCCCAAATGTCATGCTGTCACTTCAAGCTCAAAATTAATAAAACCAATCATCTTTATTCCTCAATCAGATTTCTTATCAAGATATCTCTATGGCACTTTCCTACCAAACTCAAAATGTTAGAGAAATCTTCAACTTTTTTTCATCCATTCATTAAGCATCTTGAGAGAAATGAGTATTTCTCTCATATTAATAATTAATTATTGAATTACATTGAACTGAAGGACATAGTTTACAGATAAGATTGCCCAAACTCCCAAAGTATGTACCTTTCAATCTGGAGTGGGAGACCCCACCCAACTAGAGAACCTTACAAAGAATTTAATACAAGGTGAATTCTGGTCTACTTTGTTCCACTAAGCCAGGTCTGAATAAAGGTAGATCCTTTGCCTAGATTGCCAAGGCCAGGGGAGGGAGAAGGGAGAGAGGGGGCCTGGGAATAAGAGTGACCAAAGTCATGTCCCCTAGCCCCTCATTAGAATGGGTCCACATCTCATTATAGTACTCATTCTTCTCATTAATTGTTAACTTATCAGTCAATTGCCACCCTCTGGAATACCCACTTTTCCAAGTGTTAAGTAGGTTCCATAAGGGTTCTTTGGCATTTGAGAGTGCTACTGACCCCTTTTATTAATTATCTGCAAGCATAATTAATAAAATGATTAATGACCTAGAAACTATGTCTCTCAATTTTTTTATATGTCACAATCTATTCCATACAAAGCACTGCACTAGATGCTGGGGGACACAAAGACAAAAATAAAAGTTTTGTGCCATAAGGAAATTTACAATGTACTAGTTGTGTACAACATATGCAAAGAGAAATAAATGAAAAGTATGTAACATAGACTAACATAGTTGTCAATGCCTGGAAGGTCAGGAAGGTTGGATTTTACTTCTCCCTCAGGGTTCTTCCATACCCTTAAGGGGACTGGTTGGGAGGGTGTCCAGAATCTCTGTTAATGGCTCAAGCCCCTCATCAATGCAGTTCCCACAAATATATATATATATATATATATATATATATATATATATATATATATGTATATATATGTATATATATGTATATATATACATATATATATACATATCACAGTGCCATTAACCACTAACCACTATATATATGTGTGTGTGTGTCTGTCTGTCCGTATCTGTCTGTCCATATGTGTGTATATATATAAATAGAAATATTTATTTCAGAAAATATAATCATAAATATACAAACCTGCCCCCCACAGCATATAGGAGGCATAATTTCCCCCACCCCTTTGTACCACCTGAGTCTCTGGGAAAGGGAAGGGAATTACACTCAAAGTTTAATTCAGCTCCAAGAGAGCATACTCCCAGTTCCAAGTTCAAAGCACCCTTCAGGCTTGAGTCTTAGGCATCTGTAATGGCAAGCAAAGAAGTACTTAACACCTTGTTTCAGCTATTTAATTATTTAGCACTTTGTTTCAGTTCAAGTTTCTTTTTAGCCTTGACCATGATTATATCAAGTCTTTGTTAAGAAACAGACTTGTGAAACCCACAGTGGGAGGTACTTGCCAAAGACAGGAACAGGAATGATGTAAGAGGTGGGCAGAACAGGCTAATGACAAGATAAAAAGCTGAGCACAAGCTTGGAGAGAGCAGAACTGAGAAGGGAACACTTATGGTGGCAGAGTTGAGAAGGAGAAAACTTGTGGTATCCCAGCACTCTGTATGTTCTGTCTGTGCTGCTTTGTGTGTGTAATACTTTGTACAGAAGCCCTAGGACCTTACCGGACACCCTGAAAGAGGATTTTCTTGTTGTCTGTTTACAGAAGTCCTGGAGGAGAATTTCAGAGGTCCTGGGACCATACTGATGATTTGTGTTGAGTTCTCAAGACTTTGTTTGTGGTCTGTGTTGAATTCACAGGCAGAAAGTGAATTGATGATGATGTTGGCAATGTGTATGGATGTTGTTTTGGCTATGTTAAGCTTTGTCTTCCCAGAAACAGAAACTGTGAAGGACTTGAGGTATCCTGGATGCTGTAAGCTTCAATATGGAACGGGAACTGGATGAAGAGCTGGTCCAGGAGTTGGATGAGAGCTGAGAGCTGCCTACCTTTGAATACAGGTGACAGTTGGGTAAATTCTAGCAAAAGCTGGGAAGAGAGAAGAGGAACCATGGAATCTGAGAGCCAGCCTCAAGTCAAAATGAAAAGACCTCTTTTTAGGTACTTAGTGCTGACTGAGAAGATGTGATTTACTGTGGCCTAGAGGTAAAAGAACTTTGTACTCTTTACCTTATACCTCTTAAGAAGAAAGAAGACTTTTTGACTGAGAGATTAAGACAATGTGACCTAGGGGTGGAAAACTTTTATCTTTGTACTTTGTGTCCCTTAAGTAGGCTTGCTCCTTAAGGATGATTGAGTTAAAGACTTTCTGAATGATATCTTTTGTTTAAAACTATGTGGCCACTTTAGTGATAAGTTGTTATGTTATAACATTGTGAATGGTATACTTTGGTTTCTGTGAATGTTTTGCTTTAGTTTACTACTGAATAAATAGAGAGTTCACTATGCTATGTGATCAGAACCTTAAAGCTGTTCACAGCAGCAGTCCTCTGGAAAGCTGCTCATGCTTGGCATTACAGCATATTGGCTTCTTAGTGCTTCCATGCTAAACTGGCTGGCTGCACAATCCTACTTGTAATCCTAATTCCAAAGTTGTTACATCCTGAAATCCCCAGGGTAAAAGAGAAGGAGAAGAGGAGAGGGAAGTCTTTCCCTTCTCACCTGTTCAGTTCATGGCACCCATACTATAAGTGAACTATGATCTTTATCCTCTGGTCAGCAGATAAAAGCAACAGAAAGAACAAGAGAAAAGAGTGGCAGAAAGAGAGTGAACAGCTTGATCTAGTCAGTTTTAAAGATGCAGGTAGCCAATCAAAGGAAGCTAACCACATGGTAGGGGATACAAAGGTTTCCGTGTTAGTTAATCTGGACATGTTCCAAAGGTCCATCAAGGGCACCTCCATATTCAGACAAACCCAACTTACAAATGTAAGAAGCAAATTAAAAGTAATATTTTGGAAGGAGAGAGAACACACAAATGTGGGTGGGGAAACACTCCCTTTGCAGGGGCTAATTAAATTGGGCTAAATGATAGCAGATGAATATTCATGTGGGAAGAGAGGAGGGGAAGAGAGATCCTATAAGCATTTATATAGCTCCTACTATGTGCTAGGTATTGTGCTAAGCACTTTTTCTTTTTTTTACAAATATTGTCTCATTTGAACTTCACAATAATCCTATGAGGTAGGTGTTATTATTATACCCATCTTACAGTTGGAAGGGGCGGGGGAACAAGGCAAACAGAGGTGAAATGACTTGCCAAGAGTCCTACAGCAAATAAATGTCTGAGCCCAGATTTCAACTCAGGTGTTCCTGAGTGTTCTATACAACATGCCACCAGCACACTAATGGGACTCACAAGCTATAATACTAGAAACCCTGCCTTAAACTCTGATGGCTACTCCCAGAACCTTAAAGGGACTTCTGGAGACCTTAGAACTGTAAGGAACCTTCTAGAGACTCAATGTGCCAGCGCTGATATAGTAACCCCAAAGTATATATTACATATATTACATCTTCACCCACAAGTCACTGAAACATGTGCCCATTCCTTCCCATTTTACTACCATCATAGCAATTCATCACATCATGTATAACCCTTAACAGTAGACTCTTAATTAGATTTCCTGCCTTCAATTTCACATTCCTTCATTCTATCCTCATCATTACTAACAGATGCTACTCCCCCTATTCCTAAATCTTTCATGGGTCCTTATTAAAATTAATTCAGCAAGCATTTCTTAATCATCTACCATGTCAGGCATGATACTAGATTAAACTCTCAACTTCTTATCATGACATTAAGGCACCTCCAAAATCTTTAACGAGTATCTCCAACCATTTGTCATTGTTCCCCCATGTTAACCTTCCACTCCAACCAAACTGTTCTATTGATAGTATACCAAATATCCCAAATGACTCCTGTTCCTGGATCTTTACAAAGGATGTTTCTTTGCCCTGAAATGCTCTCTCCCCTACCCCTCCTTGTCCTCTTCTTCAGCACCTTAGTTGAGTTCCATTTCTTCTGAAAGGTCTTCTCTAGCTCCCACAGCCCTTGTAATTACTCCTCCTTAAAATTCCATTTCACTCATCCAGCACTTATCATGTAGTACTTTGTCATATTCTTTATTTTTTTTACATGTATCTTGAATCCCCAAGTGGATTATAAACTCTTTGAGAGAAATGACAATATTGTATTCCTATTTGTATCTCCAAAATCTGTCAGAGTTCCCTATACGCTTTCAAGGCTCAAGAAATAGATGTTGATAGTAAATATCTCCATGGCTTTATAAATATTGCTGGGCACCACTGTCCCAAGTGAGACACAGCTCTATCTTACAAATAATCAGTTCTTTGTAGGAATTCCTTGTATGTATAGAAAAGGATATTACAGTCTGCAAAGTATTTTCATATACACTATCTCATGATTTTTGCAGTGCCCCTGTGGAATAGGTAGGGCAAAAATGATTATCCCTATCTTATATTTGAGATGATAAGTGGAGCTCTGAAAGTTTCCATTGTTTGTTCAAAGTCACACTGTTAGCAAGTAATAGAGCCAAGACTAAAACTTAGGTCTACAGATTCCTTTTTCAATGTTTTTTCCACAAACCTTGGTCCTCCCCATAGACCCTAGGTTAATTTAGTGTTTTTAATTATTTGGGATCTGTGATTTTATCAATACAGGGAACACCCAAGAGATTACATTACCTATATCAATTCAGGGTGACAGCTTCTCTGCTACTTATAACCCTAGAGCACTGAGAGGTTAAGTGACTAGTCTAGGATCACATAGGTGGTATGCAGAAAAAGGCAGGACTTGAATCTAGGTCTGCTTGACTTTGATATTAACTCTCTATACACTGCCTCTCATCTAGTATTTTTTTCACAATCCTGGACTTTGGTTATAAAAACTTTATGTAACCTTTGTTTTACTTGCTTTTCTCACTTTCAAATGTAGTGATAGATGCTGCTGAGACTGAAATTCTACTTGTTCAGCTGGTATTCTCTCAAAAAAAAATAAAGAAAGATGTCACATCCTAAGGAATACCCAGGATTCTCCCTGCCGCCACCCCTGCCATGATGTCATCCAACATTAGATAATTTTAGCTTCCATCTAGAAAATTCCCAAATCCATATTTCCAACTCTGACCTCTCCTCCAAGCTCCTGGTCAACATTCCAGGCACTTGGATACCTCTATCCCAACAATGTCTTTAACTGAATATCTTTAAAGAGAGAATCCTCATATCCCTCCTGAATATTCTTCCTGAATCCTCAATGTCTGTCCATTCTAAAATCATTCTCTTCATCAGCCATGCTCATTACCTTGGATTTATGCCTTTATCCATACATCTAATTAGTTCTAAGTCCTATCCGATATATCTATCCATATACACACACACATAGACACACATATAAACACAAGTGTGTACATGGATAAACAGACATATAGGCAGACAGAGAGATGAAGACATGCTTCTCAAAAGATAGGTAATTAGAGGTTGAATGGGCACCATTTAGATTAGCAGAATCAGCCTGGACATAATTTTAACTCTTATTGCTACTTACTTCTCCATAGCCTCAGTGCCTATTATGCTCCCACAGAGGTTCTTGCCACCAAATACAACAAGCTGGTGTTATTCAAGGTATACTAGGTTTCTTCCTTTAATCAGGGGGGAGTGGAGATAGCAGGGGTTGGGAGGAGGGTGAAAATGCCAGGGGCAAGGCTTCTGGTGAATAGACAGAGCCTTCCAGAGAGTGACTTGAGCTGAGAGTAAAGTAATCATGGTTCAGGGACCCCAGGCCGTAGCCAGGGTCTCACGAATCAAGAGAACAGGCTTCAGGGCAGAGTCATCTCCAGGTGGGCAAGCGGGTCAAGAGCAAAGATGTCAGTATCTAGTCAAAAACATCCCAGTTCCCAGCTGCAAGGAGGTATGGGTTAGTGTCTAACCTTGTGATAGGTTTGGCGGCTTGAAGTCCAAAAGGAAGCTCCCTTTTATCTCTAGGTTCTCTCTGTTGTTCACTATACATCTTGGGAGGCAACACAGGCAAACTTGGGCTTGTACTTCCATGTTATACTTGGACTTTTTTTTTTGTCTTGATAGGCCCCAAGCCTCAGAAAATTGACCTCAGAGGAAACCTCTTTGCTGTCAATCACTGGTAATCAAAATGATTGTTAACTAAAAGAGACAATTAACATATTAATTTTCTAAAATGTTCATTATAATAATCTGCCATTGAAATCATTGGATGGACTTTGCTATTATGTTGAGATTTCACTATCAAAAACCCCAGCTTCACCTAACGGCTCTCAGATTCTTAAAGTTTCAATACTTGCCATATGTGAGACTTTCCACAAGAAGAGGGAAAGAAACACTAATCTGGGAGCTAAAGAGCAGAATTCTAATGCTAAGCCTACCACTGGTTTACTGTGTGACCTTGGATCAATTGCACCAACTCAATGAATAATAATGATAGCTAACAATAACTAACATTTATACCTACATACTATGTGCCAGGCACTGTGCTAAGGTCTTTATAACCATAATCTCACGTGATCCTCACAACAACCTTGGGAGATATTTTTTGTCTCCATTTTTCAGTGGAAGAAACTGAGGCAAACAGAAGCTAAGTGATATGCCTGGGGTCACACAGTTAATAAGTGTCTGAAGCCATATCTGAGCCCAAGGGTTCAGATCCGCAGCCATCTACCCATTGTACCTCCTCACTGCCCACTAAATTCATGGCTTCCTAATTCATGAAAGGAGAGGATTTGGATTCAGCGGTTCTCAACCTGTGGGTTATGATCAATTTGTAACAATGAAAATACATCCTGCATATCAGATATTTACATTACGATTCATAACAGTAGCAAAATTACAGTTATGAAGTAGCAATGAAAATAATTTTATGGTTGGGGGTCACCACAACATGGGGAACTGTATTAAAGGGTCACGGCACTAGGAAGGTTGAGAACCACTGGATTAGATGGTCTCTAAGAAGCTCTATAATACTAACTCAGTGACACTGGGTTTACTTCTAGTCTATCTTCTTATGATTTGTTATTAAAAAGTATTGTCCTTCAAATGTCCTAATTCCAGTATCTTCTAGTGTAGTTTCCATTATAACATTGATGAAAAGTAAGAAAATAAATGTCTTTAACTTTGAGGTGATATCCAAATAGAGAAGTGAATTATTTGTATGCCAGCAAAGGTTCAGCCCATGGGCTTCCAAATGCAGACTTCCAAAGATGAATTGAAGCTAATAGATATGAGCCCTATAGCTACATCTCAGTTTCAATACTGAACTCACTAGTCATCAACTCCCTAATTTCTCAAACTTTATTTGCACATTTCCTATTAAAAAATCTATTTCTGAGAGCAAGAAGTAGAACTGAATATTTCTCCTGTGCATTGATTAACTTAAGATAAGTGCCTATCTTGGGATTACTGATTGATCCATTCGTTATCCCAATTGTTGACCATTCCCCACACTCTTATGGGAGAACAGTTCCAATAATTTCGCATCAAGAGGCTTGATTTATAGTTCCATTTTTCTGATTTGTGAAAGCCATAAGCTCATGCATTCAGACCAGCATTTGCTAGAAGCTCCATTACTGCAACTCTGGGTATTTATGGTGTAATGTATCCTGGAAACTTACTCCAGCCATGGTGTTGCCTGATGCATTTTTCCATTTGACTTTGAAGTAGACCATATAGGTTGCCATAGAGAAAATGAGTCCACTTGCTCAGTAGCTTACTGCAGAGTGATCTGTAAATTGAAACTTTAAACCATACTGAAGTTAGGGAGGTGGGAGGAGAAGGGGGGAAATTTTTCTTCAGTGAAGGAAACAGAAATGGCATTATGGTCTGGGGATGGGAGGAAGGGAGGGAAGCTTGTTCTGCTACTGTCACCTAAAGAGACATCTCTTAAAGCCTATGAGCTACTAACCAAGCTGATAGGAAAAGATAGGTCTTATATTTTTAGTTCAGGAGAACTTAACCCTAACCCATGGAATTGGGCAGTGGTGAGGGTGGGGGGATGGTGTAGGGCTCAAACCCCAGCACTGCTGCTTATACCTGTGTGACCTTGGGCAACTCACTCAGCTTCTCTTAGCCTCGATACTTCACCTGTAAAAGGAGGGGGTAGGATTAGATGGCACATGAGATCAGTTATTGCTCCAAATTTATGATCCTTTCTGATCCTAGTCTTGTAAAATCATAGAATTTAGAGCTGAAAGAGACTTTACAGATCAACAGGTGCCCAGACTCTTAATTGAGAGGAAACTCTTCCTTACATTGAGACAATAAACTATTTTTGAGACCCTCTGCAGACCACACTGACTTCATTAGTAACTTACTAAGGAATCATACAAAACAGCATATAGAGCATATATAAAATTCACTAGCCAAAGTCGGTCAGGGTCAGATTAGGAAGTAAATAAGAAGAATTAGTTTGATGAAAGCAGATGCCTTATTACTCACTCATTGTGAAGTTTGTCTTCCATTAAAATTCATCTTTGTGCCATGAGGAGAGCTGTCTTTAGAAGACCGCTGGCCTTTAGCCTAGAATGGTGGTGTGGGGCAAAAATCCTGCAGGAACTGAAGGGGCTATTGTGAGTAAGGAAGGAGTGGTGCAGAACTGGGATGGTTTGGGTTAATTTTGTCCCCATTCATATTGATGCCACCCAACTGTGTGCCCTTTGGGCAAGAAAAAGATAAAAGTGTTTTTATAGGATTTTGGCGGGGAATATCTGAGACCCCAGGGAACCTCTCTGCCAATTGCTTTTAAGGGAGTTTTATCTGCTTTTCTCTTCGAGAACAGCTTTTAAATCACCTTGGGATATTTTATATATTTTTATTAAATGAGGTTGTTTTTTATTTTAATTTGATCCCTTGGGCTCTGAGTGATCCACTATCCCAGAAAAGTGATAAAGAAAATGGTGGTGGGGTTAACATAAATAGTAGAGCCAGAAAGGGGAATATTCAAGTGGGAGATGAGGAGTCTAGTTTTAGATATTTTCAGTTAAAGGCACTATGGAGTCATCGAGGTAGAGAAGTCAGTGCCCAAGTAGTCAGAAATGAGGCAGCTCAGTAGCAGAGAATGGAGTACTGGACTCAGAGTCAGGAAGATCTGAGTTCAGACATTTACTAGCTGTGTAACCCTGGGTAAATCATTTAATCTGTCTACTTTAGTGTCCTCATCTGGAAACTGGAAAAAAAGATAATAGAACCTACTTCCCAGGGTTGTTATGAGAATAAAATGAGATCATAACAATAAAGAACTTTGCAAACCTCAAAATGCTATATAAATGCTAGCTATTATAATTATCAAATTTAGAAACATCCCAAATAAGCACAGCCCATTATGTAGGCATAGCATCTCTAAGATGGAATTGACCCAACTGTTCCTTGTTTATCAATTTCAGTTAAAATCATAATTTCAATACAGTTTAATTGGAATAGTAAATATATAATAAAATCAAAAGCATTAATTGCTTATAATATCTCCCATGGGGCTCTGGGATCACAGATTTAGAGATGGAACCTTAGTAGTCCTAGAGTCCAATCTTCTCATTTTACCAACAAGGAAAATGAGGCCCATAGAGATTAAAGGACTTGCCCAAGGTCACACAAATACTAAGTGATCACTTAATGCCACCCCTGTAATAAAGTTTGTTTTCCCCAAGTTTCAGCTCCTCAGCTGATACCTGGGTCAAAGATAGATAGACAGAGAATTTATTAAGGCAAGTAGGTAGCATGCAGATGGACATTGGGCCTGAAGGCAGGAAGACCTGGGGTCAAATCCATCCTCAGAAACTTACTAGCTGTGTGACCCTGAGCAAGTCGCCTAACCTCTGTTTGCCTCAGAATCACAGTTCATAAGCCCCCACCACTGTGTCTACCTTTATTAGTCAGACAGAAAACACAATTTGAATCAAAGACATTTCATGAAATAGCATAGTAAGGAAAAGTAGGAATAAAAAAATTGCTTCCCATAAGCCTGAAATATACACATGATCAATAGGAAGTGTGGACACATATAGAGAATACATGTGAAGGATCTCACACGTAGATAACACTTTAAGCCAGGACTTACTGGTAGAAGGAAGCAACTCAAAGCTGCCACACTACAGAGCTATCAGTGTCTTCTGGTAATAGCGTTGAGCTGCTCCCATCAAACCTGTTCCCTATTGGTCTTACATGGTACATAGGCTCTGCCAGGGTCTCTGATAGCTATGTAGTCTCCATCAGTTCCATGATCAATGCTGGTTTGGCTCCAGAAAGCACATGATTGTAGAATTTCTCTTAGTGTTCAGCTTTTGGATTTTGCTAGAGCAGGGATGGGGAACCTGTGGCCTTGACACCACATGTGGCCCTCTAGGTCCTCAAGTGCAGCCCTTTGACTCAATCCAAACTTTACAGAACAAACCCCCTTAATAAAAGGATTTGTTCTGTAAAACTTGGATTCAAGTCAAAAGACCACACTTGAGGTCCTAGAAGGTCACATGTGGCCTCAAGGCTGCAGGTTCCCCACCCCTGTGTAAGAGTCTTCTTCAAAAGAAAATGAATAGGCTCTTCCACATTTCTTTTGATTTAAAGCCACCATGGCTCTTCTTGCTATAACTCTTTAAGAAAAGCAGGAACCTAAAACACTCACTAGTCATCAGATTATTCCTTTGTACCAGGCTCTTTGGAAGATAGAATCATAGATCATCATAGAGCTAAAAAGAACCTTAAATAAGGTCAGTGATGATAATCAATTCATTTTACAGATGAGTTAACTGAGGCCCAGAGTACTTAACTGACTTGCCCAAAGTCCCACAGGGAGAAAGTGGGAGAGTTCATATTCAAACTCAGCTCCTCTGACTCCAAATAAAGCATTTTTACCCCCATGCATTGCAGGTCATCCCTCCCAGGACCAGCACTGCCCAGTTGAGCATTCTCCCATCTGTATTATTCTATTTCAACACCTTCATTGTTGAATCTATTTTTGAATCATGTTTCCTGGTCACTGAAGTCTTCATTTCCATCAGAGATCCCTCCCTAGCACAGAGCTAGGAAGTCAATGTAGCTTCCTATTCAGACAATAATCATTTATTAAGCAGTTATGTTCCAGGCACTACGTTGAATTCCCAACCGAGGTTTCTATGGCCTCCTTTCAGTTGAGTTCTATCTCAGAAACCCCAAAGAGCTATGTAAATTTGACCCTTTTCATTATTTTGGGGTACTTCTGAAAGTTGGCATCAATCTTTGTATTCACACCTCACCTGTTTTATTCATACCCCCTGACTGGAGGGTAGAGTAACAATCTCCTCCCCAAACTTCCATTTATGGAGGGCAGCCTGGGCCAGCCATCTCTTCATTTCCCACTGAGCTGTATTCCTCTGGACTGTTCTGTCATGCTCTGCCAGGTACCCTCCCTGATCCTTCTTTTAAACCTTTGTGTTGTTCTGTCTTCCTCCATTAGATTGTAAGCTTTTTAAAGGACAGGGATTGTCTTTTTCCTTTCTGTATCCCAAGAGCTTAGCATGGTGTCTGGCACATGAGGGACTGAACAAATGTTTATTGCCTGACTCAATAGTTTGTGTCTACTATCCAAATGAGCCTCGGTAAGCACAAATGTTAAGCTGTAAGGGCAAATTCACTGTCCAGCTCCTATGCCTTCCACTTTCCTGGCATCTCATATAAACATGTCCTAAAAGAGTTAATACAAATTCCCAAATGGAAAGTCACTTCCCATATCCCCCACTCTGCCCAAGGAGAGTGGACACTGTCATTTACATATGTAGCTAAAAGAGTTGCTATGAAAAGCTGCAATGAAACAGCTTTCAGTTGTGTTTTTGGGGGGGAGATCAGAAAATCATCCCTTATTTGATAAAAAATTAATTACTCCATTATACATTTACAAATATGGTAGTCATTTACCTTCCTGAAATGTGTGAAAAGAAAGGAGAGAGGGAGACAGAGAGAGAGAGAGTGAAAGAGAGAGAGATAAAGAGAGAGAGAGAGAGAGGCAGAGAGAGAGAGAGAGAGAGGGAGGGAGACAGAGAGTGAAAGAGAGAGAAAGAGAAAGAGAGAGAGAGAGACAGAGAGAAAGAGAGAGAGAGACAGAGACAGGGAGAGAGAGAGAGAGCGAGAGAGAGAGAGAGAGAGACATAGGATTTAGAGTTGGGACTTTAAACTGAAGTATAATGTCCACTCCTTACAGATGAGGGGGAAATTGAGGCCTGGAGAGGCTAAGTGATTTGTCTAAGGTTATACAGTTAGGAAGAAGCAGAGCCCAGGATTCAAATGCAGGTCTTCTGATTGTAGATCCCATGCTTTTTCCAAGCATTCTGACATAGGTCTGTCCCCATGATATTTTCACCCATTTCTTTCCTTATCTTAGCAAAAGAATGTAATTCTATTGGAATCAAGTTATCCTCTCGACAAAATATTAATTTTATATTAATGAGAAAAGATAGCACATCATGTAAAAGCCTCGAATATTTTTATAGCCTGAGGAGAGCTCTACAATTTCGAGGGCCAGTGCTAGGGCATTATGGGTGGGTCTTCATGCTTCACACAGGCCAGGAAAGCCCCCTGCTGATAAGCCTACTGCCTGCAGCTGAAGTTCCAGGATGAGAAATATCAGCAAAGGCAAAAGAATTTTCCAATCACAAATATATCAAGAGGAAGGGGAGAAGGGGGGAAGGTGTAGGCAGCATAAAGATAATAAAGCAACAGGTCAGCAAAGTGAGTAAGAGCTAGTGCCAAGGACACAGCAGGAGCCGAGGAATTGTCTTGGCAAGCCAAACATAAAGTCAGTGGGTGGAAAGTGGAACAAGAAGGTGACCTGATTCAGATAGATGGGAGCAATCCAGTAGTAACACACATAACTGAGGGATCTGTGGGAGTGGAAGTAATTTGGCAGGCTGGAACAGCTTTGGGGGCCACATTTGTTACTTTCTTAAAGGGTCAGAGGTCTCATGTTTAGGACTGAGCCAACATATGCTCTTCTTTCACTTATACTGATATCCTTTATTTCTTTGTGGCCCATACCTAAGATTTTATTTATGTGAGAACTGCCTGGTATGGAAATTCCATCTACAAATGCAGATAGGTAATTCTTATGTAACATGTCATCTTAGAGAATTACCTGTGACGATGAGAACTAAATAACTTACCATGTATCAGAGATCAGCCAATCAGTCAACATACATATGTTAAACCAATACTATGTGCTAGACACCAGGAATAGAAAGAAAAGCACCCAAGTTGAACCAAGGTCCAACCTCTATACATAAAGCCATGTTTCCTCTTGACTCCCATTAGATGGCTTCTAATTCATCACAACCTACCCCCTTAATCTACTATAGCTGTTCTCAACCTTCCTTAATGCCAAGACCCTTTAATACTTGTATGTGGGCATATCTGCATATGTGGGCGGACCCGCCTGGAGATGGATAGAGGAACAGTGTCACTGTTCCTAAGACCATCTGAAATATGTGTTTTCTGATGGTCTTGGGTGACCCCTGTGACCCCTGTGAAAGGGTTGTTCGACCCCCAAAGGGGTTGCGACCCACAGGTTGAGAATTGCTGATCTACTAGCATCTTCATGAGGGCAAACACTGTGTCCTATTTAACTTTAGTAGATCCTTCCATGCCTAGGCCAGTGTTTAACAAATATCAACATTGAATCTAAAATAATAAACTGAGATAGGCTTGTTTTCTCCAGAACTCTGATATGTTGAGCAGGATTTAAGAGCTGTGCAGAACTAACAATCAGCTGGATGTCATTACTTGTGGCTGTAGTTTCTATGTGACCCTCTAATGCTGGATCAAGCAGGAATCCAAATGTCATTAGATCTGTAGACAGAAAACTCTCATGGCAGACCAAAGCCGAGGTAAAGGGACAGTTTGTTCTCACAGAGAGGTACACCTGAGATCAAGAACACAGCGGTGCTTGGTATAGTGCCCTACATCCAAGGGGCATTTGGTTATTTGATGTCAAATTTAAATTTCACTTTAAAACAAAAGCAATCTCAACTGAGGTGGTTTTCCTTTGAATATAGTGCTGAAGCAAGCTTGATTTACAACCCATATCAGTGAAAACAGAATCAGGGTCCAAGGGGATTTGAAAGCTGGGCAGGAAAGATATTCACCCAATTCCTGTTATGTGTGTCTGTTGATTATATGCTCACTTCTAATGCAGTGCTCTAAAAATTTTCCCTCAGGTGCCACAAAATGCTCCCTCCAAGCCTATATGCAGAGTATAATAAAGGAGAGCTGGGTAGTAGAGAATGGCCTTTTCCAAAAGCTTGCACACGGCTCCTGTTGCCAGGGTTACCATTTGCTTTGTCTCTTTGTTCTGTGTGACTGCTTCCTGTAAGTCTGGCAATGGAGAGAACCAGGTAATTTACAGAAAAAAAAATTGAAGTAGAAAATTTGTTTGTAAGGCTGGTTGACCCCTTTTTGAGCCACCCTATTTGAGGAGTGATATGCAGAAATCTGGTGACAAGAATGACCCTTAAGGTCTATCTCGGAGGATGTTTCCTCCCATTGCTAAAGTGATATCATTCTCACATTTTCTATAATAAGGGAGCTTTTAGGACAATTGGAACACAAAGAGGAAACATAGAATACAAGTGTCTATTAGACAAGTGTCTAGTTAATAGCATATAAAGTCTTCAAAAGACTGGCAATTTACAGATGGATAGAAACCTGGAAACATATCCAAAATTCTGCAGGTGGTTTTGTTTCTTCCTTTTTATCTAAAGTAACTGAGTTACATGGTAATTGATATTATTCAGTTCTCTCATTTTTATTTTTAAATTGGATTGCTTTAAAGATAAGTAGGAATTTTCCAGTTGCAGAAAAAAAATTGTGATTTCTCAATGTGGTCTGATAATCTGAAATTGATCACTTAACATTTATTGAGGATGTATGCTAAATAAAATGAGAGAGAGAGAGAGAGGGAGGGAGGAAGGGAGGGATGGAGAAGTGAGAGAGAGAGAGAGAGCTAGTTTGCAGTTTGGGGCCAGAGAAAATATGAACCTTGGCATTCTACAATGCATATATTTGGGATAAAGAATGGACCTGTGATTTCAGTGGTATAGGAGACCCCCTAGATGAGGAGATTTCCTCTCCTATGCAGGACAGAACCTTTTCTGCAATTTGGAGTCACAGACAGTTGCCTAGAGCACTGAGAGCTAAACATACTCAGGGTCAACTCAGCCAGCATAGCTCAGAGGCAGAACTCCAACTCAGGCCTGCCCAATTTCAAGGTCAGCTCTCTCTTACTGCTCCAAACTGTCAACTGCGTAAGATGAATGCAAATTAAAACCATTCTGCACACATTAGTTCAACTCAAGTTTGGATGCTGGGTGAAAGAACACAAAAATCAAGGTATTGTCAACTGGAGGGAGGAAAAAAGATCACTGGAAGGAAGTCTAGTCTTTGCTTTTCTCTAATATTTTTGCCTCCTTGGAGAAGTCTCTTTACTTCTTTAAACCTCAGTGTCCTCATTTGTAACATGAGAATGTTAGTCTGGATGGCCTCTGAGGTCTCCTTCAGTTCTAAATCTATAAACTTATTATTCATCACAGGCCTAGTGGGCTATGGGTGCATACATGATCTTAACATCCAGAGAATAGAATGAGAACATTAGGAAGGAAAAAGGGAACACCAAGACATGCAAATCAGGAACTGTCAGAGTGACCAGTGGATTTATCCCTCCCAGTGAGTATTTGCATTTTAAAAGGATGTTATCAATCTAATTGGTTAAAAAAAAAAGTATGAGATTTATGGGCCTTACAGTGGCCCAGAAAGGAGGAAGTCCCAGTAGTTGGGACGCTGCTAAACAATCTGGAGGACACAGGCCAATGAAGTGACAAGTGGATCTTTCAAGGAGCCACTGTTAGGACCATCGGACATAGGATCATAGATTTAGAGCTTCAAGGACCTTAGAAATAACCTTCATTTTACATACAGACTGATAGGGAAACTGAGGCTTAGAGGTTAAATAACTTATCCAGGGTCACTTGGCTAATACATATGTCAGAGGTAAGACTGGAGCCTTGAGAGATTACCTACCATATCTATCATGTATATACAGTTGGTTTTTGTTTTTAACTTTTGTTTTGGGTTTTGTTTTGGGTTTTTTTTAGTTTTATTTTTGCCTCTTACCTCTCCCTTGAGAGCAGGAACTGTTTTTGCCTTTCTTTGCATTCCCAGCTCTTAGCATAGCTCCTCCTTCATAGTAAATGCTTCATAAATGTTTGCCGATTGACTGACTGACCTCCTAACTCTGGTTCTCAATCTACTACAAAACACTATGTTTACTAAGGATATATAAGGCAATCATCCAGGTGACTGTGTGGTGGGGAGAAGAAGAAAAGGGGGACTGGTAGAACGGAGACTGATCAGGAGACTACTTCAATAGCCTAGGTGATAGTCATAGAGATTTTGAGGTTCGCAAAGCACTTTAAAAGTATTGTTTTATTTTATGTTCACAGCAATCCTACTAGGTGCTATTATTATCCCCTTATTTTTACAGATGAGGAAACTGAGGCAAACACAAACATACCCAGGATCACACAGCTAGTGAGCTTCTGTAGCAGCATTTGAACTCGGGTCTTCCTGACTCCAAGCCTGATGTTCTATCCACTGCACTAACTAGAGGCTTCTGATGATGACATGTGATAAAGGTCTGATGATGAAGAGGCAGTGCTTGTGGAAATAAAGAGAAAAAGATGAATGTGGCAGGATGTAGAATCGACAAGTCATGGAAATTGGCGGGATAACATGGATTCAAATAACATGACTTTTTCCTTGAATATGCAGCATGGCTTGCGTGATTGGGGGTTCAACTGTGCATTACCTATGAGGCCAAAATATTTCTGACATATTTGTTCCTCTGGCATTGAAACTTTATGAGCTATCAAGATCATTAACCAGAAGTATCCGTATGAAAACATAGAGAATGTTCTAGTCATATATTTTAATGGATTTCCTTTAACACAGTAGAGGCACCAGTGATAAGAAGGTAGACCAGTCACAGTTTCTTCCTCTTTAAAATGAGGGGTCTAGACTGAGGCAGCATGATACAGCATGTGAAAAGCACTGGTTTTGGAGTAAGCAGACCTCAAACCTGCCTCTGATTCTCTTTTTGTTTTGCTTTTTTTTTTTGGAAGGGCAATTGGGGTCAAGTGACTTGCCCAAGGTCACATGGCTAGTAAGTGTTAAGTGTGCGAGGCCAGATTTGAACTCAGATCCTCCTGACTCCAGGGCTGGTACTCTATTCACTGTACCATCCAGCCACCCCCCTGCCTCTGATTCTTAGTATCTGTGTGAGTGGCAACTCATAATCTCTCTGAGTGTCCGTGACCTCATCAATCAAATGAAAGGGTTGGACTAGATGGTCTCTGAGGTCCCTTCCAGCGCCAGACTGGTGGTCCTGTGTTGTTCAAGGGCTACATTTGAAATTGTGAGATATTAAATGATAGAATAAAAGCTTCAGCAGGAAGAAGACAGGAATGATTTTTTTGTTTTTGTAACCCTAAGAACAAGCACATGCCTACCACATAGGCAGTGCTTAATAAGTGCTTATAGGTTAGTTGAAAAAACAAGAGGATGGCCTAGAGAGATTGGGTAGAATACCATATAAGATTTATGAAAGGAGGGGCAGCTAGGTGGTGCAGTGAATAGAGCACCAGCCCTGGAGTCAGGAGGACCTGAGTTCAAATCCAACCTCAGACATTTAACACTTACTAGCTGTGTGGCCTTGGGCAAGTCACTTAACCCCAATTGCCCTTCCTTCCCCCTCCAAACAGCAAAATAAATAAATAATTTTTAAAAAAAAATAGTGTCAGAAACCCTAAAGCTCAAAATGATGTGTAACTAGTAAGGAAAGCTGGATGACAAAACGGCCTTTAGTTATAAAAATGAAAAAAAAGAAAAAAGATTTATGAAAGGACAGATAAGGATGGCAGGCCCATCATGACAAGGTATATAGGTATGCAGGTCTTCAACAGTGGAGAGAGCATCCATAGCAATGAAATCACATATTTAGTATAGTATCAAAATATTTTATTTAACAGGGATCCTTCTCTTTCTTTCTCTCACTGATTTCCACCCACTTCCATTAAAAGCCCTTTTTTAAAAGACACAAATAATAGATAACTCTTAAATTAATGTTCTAATATAATTTCAAGGGAAAAGGACTATATTTGTGATTTCACTGGTATAGGGAACTTTCTGGTGAAGAGACTCCTTTTACCCAATGTAGGTCATCACTTTCTCTGCATCTTATAGGCTTAGAAAGTTGCCCATAGCACTGATGACTTGCCATTGGTCACATAGCTAGAAGGCATCAGAGTTAAGACTTGATCTGAGGTCTCCCTGACTTCAAGACCAGTTCCCTCTCCACTATGCCACACTACTTCTACTAAAAAAGAAAAAATACTAATGAAGGAGATTTTTGCTTCAGGGAGTGTCTGAGTATCAATGAAGGCTCTATGCAATTTTCCTAACACAATATAGTTCACTCTTTTCCTTCTATTTGTTTTTAGGACAAACTCATTGTCCATTTCTCATGTCTGTCTGAGATGTATGTATTGATGCCCCAACTCATTAGTCTTCCTGGCTCCAAGATGGCTTTGTCTATTATGCCACACTGATTCTTTATCATTTCTAGGATAGAAAATAAAACCAGTAGAGCCCCACAGTGGTTTTGACATCACATTATATATTGGTAACAAATGTAGCCTGGGAGTCCCAAATAGCATACACCCCAAATTTAAGGAACACAGTTATTGACAATCAACATAAAATGCATGAGATAAACCAACTGCAGAAGTAACCCCAACAGATGGATTATCAATAGGTTATTGAAAAGACTAAGGTATTTCCCCAACTCTCTTGAAGGAGCTAAGGGAAATCTTAGAAAGATTTTGAGATACTTTGATGAATGAGTGAGCTTGTCAGTGTGGGTACTGTGGGTACCTATTAGAAAACAAAGGCATAACAATATGCTACAGGAAATCCAGAGGTAGAAATAGCATCAAAAAGCCAGATTTACCAGCTAGATGTCTTCTAGCTTATCAATGATCTTCCTAAAGTGTGGTACCCAGAAGTAAACCCAAGACTCCAGCAGCAGCATGACCAAGGCAGAGTACAGTAAACCATCCCATTCCTTTTCCAGACACTATGTCTTCAAGAACAGCTCCTTAGGAGACCTTTGGCTTTTGTGGCCGCTATGTTACACCTTGGCACAGCCAACTATGGTGTATATTTGGGTGGTTTACTCATTTTTTTGAATCTCCAGGGGAAAAAAGGAACAGTTTGAAAAGTTCCTCAAAACCTAATAAGATATAGCCCACACATAGGTTAATCTACCTATGACAGCTACAGCTCAGAGATAATGTGGTAGAAAGATGTTGGGGGTGAGGGGAAGGAACTAGATGGCACAGTGAATAGAGCTTTAGGCCTGGACTCAGGAAGATCTGAGTTGAAATCCAGCCTCAGGCACTTACTAGCTGTGTTAACCCTGTTTGCCTCAGTTTCCTCATCTGCAAAAAGAGCTGGAGAAGGAAATAGCAAACCACTCCAGTATCTTTGCCAAGAAAATCCAAAATGGCATCAAGAGGAGTCAAACACAACTGAAAAATGACTGAACAAAGTTGCACCGAATAGTAATAATGACCTGCATTTATCTAATGTTTTAAAGTTTGCTAAATGCTGTACACACATTTTCTCACATAATCCTTACAAGAATTCTGTGAAGTAGTTCATATTGTCCCCTTGTTTTGACAGGTAAGAAATGAGGCACCGAAGGGTTAAGTGTCTCACCAATGGTGACACAGATAGTAAATGTCAGAAGTGGGATTTGCGCCTAACTCCTTTGTCATTAGACCATACTTTAAGCCTGTAGTGCTCAAGGATGCCTTTACACTCTTAAAATACATTGAGGACCTCCCCCAAGAGCTTTTGTTTGCATTGTATTCATTAATATTCATTGTATCAACAATTAAAACATCTTAGTATTATTATGAAAATGATTTTGACCTTGTGAATCACAGAAAAGGATCTCAGGGATACCCAGGGTCCCTGGGTCACACTTTGAGAATGGCTGCATTAAGCCATAATGCCTATGCCACCAAATTCACATGAATACCAGGGCAAAATATCCAGCCCTCTTCTGTCCTCTTCAGTGCCTTTTTTCTTACATGTTTGAAAAACCCTAAAGGCTCTATCTATGGGGATACAAGCGAGTGCAGATCATTTGTTATAGAACATTAATGGGTCCTTATCACAGGTTCCTTTGCTAATTTCACCCAATTAAATGCCATTGCACTTCCTTACAAAACACATCAAGTACTGAGGTGGTAGAATCCAAATGTAGCATTTCCACTCTCATCTCAGATGCCATATAAATGCTGACATTTATTCAATTTCATGTCTGTTTCTTATCTTCCTAAATTCTTATACAAGTGATCTTAGATTATCTGGCTTGGGCAGATCTCATCAACCTATCCATCAATCAGCAAGTATTTATTAAGCACCTATTAGATGCTCGGTGCTGGCTCATGCCAACCTGTCTACAAGTCCTTTGTTAAAAAACTGGGAATTGGGAAGGTGTCCATCTAAAACAGATTGTACAGTTAAAGCTGAGAAATCATCTCAGCCAACCACCTCATTTTACAGAACTGGGAACTAAGGCTTAAAGAGATAAAATGTCTTATCCAATGTTGTACAGGTAGTTAGCTGCAAAAGCCACATCCAAAACCAGGTCTATTGCCTCCAGATCTAGTCCTTTTCCCACTCTACCATACAACCTATTCAAAACAGATATAACAATAAAAAACTGAGATCCATTTAACCTCAATTGTGTTGTAAGATGTTTCAACAAGTGTTGCCATAATAGGCAGTCACTGTGAAATACAGAAAAGGTAAAGTCAAAAAAACAAAAAGAATTTGTCTTTGCTTCCAACCTTATCCAGAAATAGCAAGCTCTGCTGAGTGATAACTAAAAGGGAGAAAAGTGTCTTAGTCTATTATAATGTGGCAACAATATCCCTTAAGACAGTGGTTCTCAACCTTTCTAATGCCGTGACCCTTTAATACAGTTCCTCATGTTGCGGTGACCCAAACCATAAAATTATTTTTGTTGCTACTTCATAACTGTAATTTTGCTACTTTTATGAACTGTGATGTAAATATCTGATATGTAGGATATATTTTCATTGTTACAAATTGAACATAACCCACAGGTTGAGACCTGCTGCCTTACGATCATCCTATTCCCTTTAGATTATGCTTACTAAGTTATTTTATGCTCTTAACTTGATTTTCCAAATGGGATGTCCTATTGTGAGTCAACAACAACAATAAGCATTTATTAGGCACTTATCATGCCTCAGGCACTGTGGGAAGTGCTGGGGATACAAAGACAAAATTACAGATGCTGCCCTCAAAGAGCTTACATTCTAATGGAGGAGACAACATGCAAACAGCTATATACTGTAATGGGAATGGGAATCTGGAGACCTTCCCTACCACCTTAATAAGCCTAAGGGAATTTGAAGACCTTTCGTGCTTTGAAAATAAACTCTGCCCCCTAATGGGCTGAGTATAATCATATAGAGCATGTGGTGGGAGGAGTTTGCTGAAGGATGGAACAGAGCCCACAAGAAGCTGAGAGTCAGAGCATGTTAGATGGTTGAGAGGAGATGACACAGACAGAGACAGATAGGCCTGTGAGTAAATATTAGTCTTGTTTTGGGAGGACTAAAGGATGCTGTGGCTCCATGTGCTGTTATGGCTTATTAACTGCTATGATGGATTCGGCTTACTGGTTTTGGAAATTGATTTTCTGGTGTCTGAATAAATGTTTTTGCTTCTATCTTCTATGTGGAGAGTCTGTTATATTTGGGGATTGCGCACTATGGGGGTATATTTGGCATAACTGTTGGCACTGTGAATATTGCATTGGTGCTATATATACATACAAGATAAATATATTATAGAAATAGATACATGGAAAGAGATGGAGAGAGAGAGAGAGAGAAAGAGAGATAGTAAATGTAAAATAATCTTGGAGGGAAAGCATTGTAAAAAGTATGTTATTAAGCTGACAGTAACCTGGGTACTTTTGCATTTATATTTTGAATTTTAAGTTAATAATTTGTTATTCTGGTTTTGTATTAATTATAAATCACATTTCTATAGTATTTTAAAGTCTAAAAAGTACTTTCCCCAAAATAATCCTTTAAAGTAGGTCAATATAGCAATAATCTGTGATCTTTTAAGTGTGGGAACTTCCTGGTTGGTTTCTTTTTTTCCTTTCAACCCTATTCTTGGCTTCTGGATTTCAAAACTGTGCTGTCTTAATCCTGGAACTTCCCTCCACATAAAGGCTCCTTGCCCTAGTACATCACACCATCCCTACTGCTTCTTCAATCTGGAATATTCCTCTGTAAGGCCCATCTTCTTCTCCCATTAGTGAAGTTCTTCCTGGAGCCTCCATTTTGTGGGGGGACCCAGACTGGCCTTTATTCCACTCTTTGCTCTGTCCCTGACTACAAAACCATATGCTCTCCTCTCACCATCCTTCCCCCTTCTCCTCCACTTCCCAGGTGCCCCTTGTCTTCCTCTATTAGCATGTAAGCTCTTTGAGGACAGGGAGTTCCTTTTTACCTGTACTATGTATTCCCAGGGCTTAGCACCATGCCAGACACATTGTAAGTACTTAATTAATCCTTATTCCCTTCCTCCTTCTAATAATTTATAGAATTAGAAAGTTCCAAGAGGCTCAGAGAGTCTAATTGACTTACCCAGGGCCACACAGCAAGTAAGTGCCAGCGACAAAAAATGAACCCAGCCCTTCCTGACTCTAGATCTTACCCCAATACATCACAATGAGTCTCCGAGGTATTTGCTAGCATTATTATCCCCAAATGAGGAAACTAATGTTCAGAAAAGTGAAATATCTTGCCTATTTACACAGTGAATGAGTACCATAACCATTATTTTAAATCCAAGTCTCCTGCTTCCAAGTCCAGCACTATTTCCAATGAACCACACTAATCTATCCCTCAGGAGTATGGTTAGTAGGAACCCATTCCTCAGATCCTGATCTCCTTTGTGAAGAGTTGAAATGGAGACTCCAAACCAGCAGAGCTATCATTCAGTCAAGCATCAAGCATTTATTAAACCTCTTACCATACCCTTGATCCATAGCAACCTTTCCACATTTCAGGAGGCCAAACTGTCTTTAACACTGTCTCACCTTCATCATATAGTAGCAGCTTAAGCTTATCTTTATCCAAGTTTCTGCACTGGGCCGATTCTTAATGGGTCACAATCTTCCCGATAGACACAAATAGCCTACGTCTCCAGGAACAAACCAGTTTAACTGGCAAGATAACAGAAGGAAAGTGTCTTATTTCAATGTTTGAATTATATTTATTGTCAAGGCTTTCCATGCTGGCAGAGATTTCAAAAGGCTAAGGTCAAAATAGTCAAGCCTGTTTGTACATCTAAACATACACATGATGCACACAAAAATGCACACAAATTTAGAACTGACAACAAAAATACTCGTGTTATGGGAATCTGAAGATCTTCCCTGCCCCTAGGCCCTTTGCTAAAGTGGCTACGTGACCCTGAGGACCCTTGGATATTTGAAAGTATACTCTGTTCCCTAATAGGCTGAATGTGGTCACGTGGAGCCTGTGGCGCCAGG
>CM053583.1:363994306-364011660 GCA_028627135.1 Pseudochirops cupreus | reverse complement strand
TCTGCCGCCGCTTCCAGTCAGCACCGCACAGAGACTAGCTTGGTTCTGGCGTTCTCTTGCTCCACCCCTTCCTGCTACATCAGCAAGCTCAAGGGGCATGGAAGATCTTCAAATCCCAGTATCGTTACAGGAATAAGACAATAAAAGGATAAATTAAAGAAATAAGCATTATAAGAAGCAGCAGTAAGGAATAGAGAGACAGCCTTGGAATTCAGAAAACTTTAATTCAAGACCACCTCTGGCTACATCACCCTGGGAGTGTCATTTACCTCATAAATTGCATTGAAGAAGGAGTTTTCCTTATGAGGAGTTAGTTCTCTACACTAATAAAAGAACAAGCATTGATTGAAACAAACAAGAACAACAGGAAAAAGTCCCAACAGCTGCAACAACAAAAATGGGTTTATACTGACTGTGCCTTCCATTGCTGCCCCCCTACATATAAACACCTCTTGAAATAATTTCAAATACTTCAATATGGCCTTGCTCATACTGCAGGATATTTACATTCATTTCCCCTGTAGTGATATTCACTTTTAAAGCTCAGCCAGGCCTTACCTGAAGTTCATCATTGATTTCCATATCGAAGGTCTCTTCCTGGCCTGGCCTGGCCTCACTTGGAATAACCAGGACTTTTACTAGGTTGATTTGAATATTAAAGCCATTTATGAGACTTTGCATTGCAGAGAATCAAAAATACATTTTCTAGCTTTGAATATTATTTATCCTCTATGAAAGTCTTTCTGGAATACATCATCCCTTTGTGTCCATAACTCTGGATTCACTAAGGCTGTGTAAGAGAAAGTCAGCTCTATCAGGTTCTATCTTGCTAGAAAGGTTTCAAGTATGGTCCCAGCAACACATTGTGTCTGCTTTCTGGGAAACAGCCCAATCTGTAGGTCAGCCACCAGACAATGAATTATTTAGCCATTGAATAAAGAAATTTTTAAATAATCCTCAGTCCCCAGTGGGTTCCTTTTGTTTTAGCAGTAGCAAAATAGTACAAAAGGGGGAAAATGGTACAATGAAAGGCACTTTACTACTTCGTCTTTAACATTAATTTAGCAGTAGATATTCTAAATGTGAACTTGGTCAATAACCAATGAGTGGGATACTACTAGAAGAAAGTAATCATATCAATATTGACATTATAACTATAAACAAAGCCATATGTTGCTGTGGAAAGAACATTGGATTTTGGATTTGTAGTTTCTCAGTTCAAATCTAGCTCTACTTTTTAGTAATTGTGTAACCTTGGATAAGGTACTGAGACTCCCTGGTTTTCAGTTTTATCACCTATAAAATGAGAAAGGTGGGTTAGATAACCATTAAGATCCCAACTTGTTCTAAAGCTCTGACCCTATTGATGGGGTTGGAATCTGAACCCCTAAAAGGAAAAGACCGTGTCTTTAGGATCTGGACCCCCAAAAGCCTCTGGATTTTCCCAGTAGGCCCAGGTCCCTGACAATCACCTGCAATTGACCCCTTCCCAGTTAATTAACTGTCCTTCATTGTCTGTACCTGGCCCCACCCTAGACCACCACTCCCTTAATTCCATGGAGACCCCTTCTTTGTTCCCACAGTCCTCTGTGTAAAAGATTCATCTTGCCTCCATTAAAGTGCTCAGATTCCTTAAGAGTCTAGCCAATGCTCAGATTCCTTAAGAATCTGGTCAATATGGTGGATTTTTAGAATCATGCCCACCCTGATTAGTGTTCAAATAAACCTTGTCTTTGACTGAAAGAAGGCTTAGATCACATTCATTAGAAGAAGGACCCACGTGTCACTATTTTGGGGTCCCAGTACCCCTAAACCTCAACACTATGACATAAGAGAGCTCCAACTAAAGGGAAAGACAATGCATAGCTTCTTGGAGAAAGAAATCACATATTCCCAAAACAAGAAACTTCATTTTATGAAATCCTTGATGCTTTCAACTGGCAGTCCTCATGATAATCTTAAGCAAAAAGATAGCCATAAAAAAACTGCAACTTGTGTGCCATCATCTGTTGCAGAAGATGAAAAGGCATAGAAATTCTATAAAGAGAAAAGCAATATGGATCGTAGGGATAAGGGGTTACAAGAGGAAGATGGCACAGTTTTAATAACGACCCCAAGCTGCTCTCTGAAGCAAAGATTCATCATTTTAACTTAAATATATTTCTGAAAGCAGTTATAAGTAGCACCTTTGGTACTCAGTAAGTGGCACCAAACATTCCTAAATCAAACAGTTTTAAATAGGCCCTGGAATAAACTGTTATTCATGATATGAAAATAGCAAGAAGTGATTAAGTCAAGTTCAAAACTCTATGGAGAAGATTCCAGGAAACCATCTTAAATAAAAGTAGGGAAGACTCCAATGTAAGTCAATGGGAAAGAGTCTCTGGGACACCATAAGGCCACTTCTCAGAAACAGAACAAGGTTAAGCCAAGGTGGAGTTAATTTGAGCTACATCAGCCAGGGAGAAGAACATACCATCTAGCAATTTCCTAATTTAACTCATTATTCTTATCCATAAGGTGCTAAACTCAATTGTGTCTATTGCTAGAGTACAAATGTTACATAAATGTAAATTTAAAAAAAATAAATTTGCTTAAAATCATTATTTTAATGTGAATCTTCTTTGTATATTTCTTATATATCCCTATGTTTATATATGTTGTCTTCCCTCATTAGAACATATGCACCTTGAGGGCTCAGATTATTTCATTTTTGTCTATGTATCTCTAGTGCTTAACCCAGGGTTTAGCCCATAGTAAATGCTTAACAAATGCTCATTGGTCGGTTAAACTTTTGTGCCCCCTAAATTCCAATGCCTTGGGACAAAGTTCTGCCTTAATTATGGTTCTAGTTCTATAGAACGCCATCGTCTCCAAAGAATTAAAGATTGAAATTCAAAAAAGAGTAATGGAAAGGCACATTTTGGTCATGAGCTAGATGTAACATTAGCAACAATGATCTGCTTAGGAAGTGCAGAGGAAAGTACATCATCAGAGAAATGCTTGATGGGAAAATTTGATGCTCTGGTCATGTAGTGCAAGCAGGGAAGCTGAGAGAGCAGAGGACTATATTGCAGAGAAGTTAGGCAGGGGAGATGTGGTTTGTCAGAGGAGATGCAAAGGTAGACAGCAAATATTTTCTTTCATTAAAAAAATAGATGAAATGTATTTAAATTCTGCCTCCTCTGCCCTTCCTGGGCACTGCAGTTCTCCAGTCCTGTGTGGTATCTTGAATTGCAATTCCCTTGCTTTAATTACAGAACCTTGTGGTTGGGACTTTGATAGTCCTCTTTCAAATTTATAGGTAGTAAATAACAGTCAGGATTTGAACCCAGATCCTTTGATCCCAGATAGCTTTGCCTGACTTGAAACTGTACCCAGTGGTATGTCATAGTATACAAACTAACCCCAACCTTGCTGAAGCCAGGAAGGTATGAAAATAAGCAGGGTGAAACATTGCCAAAAAGAGAGAATATAACATAAAGACTAACAAAACAGTGACCACAAAAGCCCAGAAAAGCCCAGAGGGGTACCACCTCAGCCAACTAAAACTTAATTTCCTTGTCAAATGGAGAGATGTGGCAACTAGGCCCCAAGCCTGACTAGAATATGAGTTCATTTTCAAAACATTACAGAGAATGATAAGACCCTCAACAATAGCACCTTGCAAAAAAAGTAAAAGACAAGTAAGGAGAAAATGGTGCCATGGAATCTGGGAGACCTAGGTAAGTCAGATCATCCCAATGGGGTTTGTCAGTGAAGCTATAAAGAAGACAATTAACAGATACAAAATATGAAAAATCTGCCTATATTTTATGGTATCTATTTTCATTGCCAGTGCAATAGAACCACTTTCTTTGACTTCTGCTACCTTAGGATCCAATACACAATTCCCCCAAGGAAGGGGAGATGGCTCTCAAAATGAATCTGGAAAGAACAGCCAGATCTGAGCAAACATTACAAATTCTATCCAGCAAAATCCATAGCACTGGGAGAGTGTATGGTCTATTCACCTATACAGAGAGGAAAAAAAGCCATAATAAGGCACATTTTTTTTCCTAGTTTACGACTAACAGTAGAATAGGCAGATAATCAAAATGTCCTATCAATATTTGTAACTCAGACAAGTAGGGCTAATAGCAGATGAGCTGGGTTCAGAATCCAGTGGTAGAATTTAGCAAGTTTTCCTAGAACTCAACATTTTTCATAAAGTTTCTAAAATTTTCCTTTGATCTCTCACTAGTCCCCCTTATTTTGCATATTAAATTATATTTATCTGTACAAATGTTGTATTCCCCAGTAGTAAGTTAGATTCTTAAAGACAAAGATTGTTCCATTGCTGTCTTTGTGTCCTTAGTTCCTTGCATATAGGAAGTACTTAATTGGCATTTGTTGAAATGAAAAGTTGGAGATCAGATTTTATTTTCTTTTGGATCATGCAGATTGCTTTGAATGGTATCAAAAGGGTCACTGACTTAAAAGCCTTCCTCTTTCATATCTCTAGTGGCCTGATCGGTCCATATATGTGAGTGCAAATTGTAGGATATTATGATCCTATAATAATTAACATTATAAGGGAGTAGAACAGTGTGGCAAAGGTGCTGAATTTGGAATCAGATAACTAGGTTCAAATTCTGGCTTGGCTATTTATTACCTATGTGACCTCACACAAGCCCTTTAGTTCCCTGACCTTCAATCTTCTCTTCTATATAATGAGGAGACTAAAAAAGATGACCTCGAAGATTCTTTGCAGTTCCAAACCTATGATGCGAAATACCCCAAAGAGCAAGGTTAGGTATGGTTGCCTAGCGTATTATATATATATAATGACTTTAATATGAAACATGAGGAAAAACCATCACAGAAAAGTACAACTAGAAAAGTAGTTAGGCCAGTCATAATAGGGAGGATGGAAAACAAGTAATAAATTAAAACAACTACTGAAATGTTATGGCCTCAGAGGGCTAATAAAAAAAAAAGACGACAGAGATAATGGCTCCTTAATGGAGAATTTGTAGAAAGACATGGCTAAACATTACACAGTATAACATAGAGGTTCTAGTCTGCATCAATGTAGGGGAGTATCCACACCCAGGAAAACACTAATCCATCAAAGTTCTATTTTGATATCTTTTAATTATACTATTTGATATTATAATGATGATCAACTGTGAAAGACTTGGCTACTGTGATTAAAAGTGATCCAACACAATTCCAAAAGACCCATGATAAAAAATGTTACCCACCTTCAGGAAGAGAACTAATGAACTCTGAGTGCAGAATGAACTATACTTTTTTCACCTTATTTTTCTTCCGTGTGTGTGTGTGTGTGTGTGTGTGTGTGTGTGTGTGTGTGTGTTTCCTTTTGGCTAATACGGAAATGTTTTGCATGATTTCACATCTATAATCTACATGATTATGCTCACCTTCTCAGGGGGTGAGGGAGAAGTGGGAGAGAAGAAAAGAATTTAAAACTCAACATTTAAAAAAATGAATGCTAAAATTTTTTAATGTGATTGGAAAATACTTAACAAAACAAAATTAGTTTTTAAAATGAATTTAAAATTTTAATTTAAAAAAATTATGATGTTTGTACTTTTAGCGTATTGATCCCTGTATCTGTTTTATTCTGTGTTTGTACAGCAAGCTCTAACTCAAGAATGTGACCACCATGAGGGCAAAAAAATATCTCTTATAGAATCATGGAATGGGAGAACTGAAAAAGAACCTTGAAGATCACCTAGCTAGCCCAGCTCCCCTCATTATACAGTCTTCTATGATTAATCTTCTTTATCCAAGTCATTAGTGTAGTGAGCACCAAGTAAACATCTAAAGATGAAAAAGAATTTAAACATGGAATAGATGGAATGGCAGATCTTCCCAAGCAGTATAAGAATACAATATATAGCATTTTTTTGCTACTTATTTCTTTTAAAAATCATTACCAGTTGAAAGCACAGAATACATTTCTTTCCATTTACAAACATTATACAGTCATTCATCTCTTTATTAGTCTCAACATCTTGACTTGTCTTTTATTTAATATTTCAGTATATAATAGAGAATATTTTGTCTCGTCTACAATTAATTGCCCCCTTGCTCTTGCCTACTCTTTATGGCAACTTTTTGACAGATTTCACTAAGGAGTGGCAAATAGCCAGTAAAATATTTAGTGTCATTTTTTATCCATCTGTCTCTTTCATCCTTATAATGTATCCAAAATGACCTTTCACAGTCCAAGACGGCAGCAGGCTATGAGAGCTGAAAATCTACAAAAGTCATTTTCTATAAATGGTGGGGAATGTTTAGGGGTTTTTTGTTGTTGTTCTTTAACTTCGCTATTCATGACTTCAGCTCTTCAGGATAATTATGGAACCGGGCTTCTCCCCTCTACATACTTTACTAATTTTATAGAAACAGATGTCCAAGTTGAAAAAAAAAACGTATTTCATTCCTGCTATTATGAAGGCCATTTGCAAATTTTTTTAAAATATCATGTGTTGAATGTACTTTGTGAATTTTCATTTTCCCTCTGTTGTACTGATACAAGGCCGTGATATAAGATCCTTAAAATCTTCCCCAGAAAACTCTTCTGATAATATCCTCATGGGTCAGGTAAAACCTTCTTTGAAGCTCTAAAGTGGAATGAAAACAAAGTAGAATCTCATCATTTTATTACCATATGTACCTTATCTCCTCTGAACAATCGCTACTGGATTGATTGCCTACAGTATCTACAAACAGTGCTCTATGACATGCTTTGGTATGGTCCAAAAGAGTGTATGGTAGAAAAGTATCTTGGAAAACTTGATGAAACTACTTGTTGATAGATGCTTAATTCCCCTTTCCTTTCATTGTATTCATCTTTTGCTCCTCTCATTTAATTATCTTATTAGCAAGTGTATCAACAATGCAGTATTCATAATGCCTACAGTAACTATAAGTATGCTGATATTGTTATTAATCACAAAATGTAACAGACTCTGTACATGAGAAATATGGCTAGAACATTTATTTAAATACCAGAAAACTGAGTCCCCAAACCAGAAAGTCAAAGCCAACACAGTAGTTATGAAGTTGGCACTTGGAGTAGTGAACACCCACATTCTCAAGCCTTCAAAACAGAACAGGCTACCTCAGGCAAAGATCCTCTTCTCCTCACTCATGACAACTGCTCAGTGTTCAAGCAGCTTGCTCCCAGCAGCTCTGCTCCCCTCCTTCCCCTGCAGTTCCCTTCCCTGGCAGTCCTAGGCAGGAGTTCTTAGAAGAGATTCTGGCTGGCTCAAAAAAAAGGAGTTCACGCTGCAAGTGCAGCTGCTGCCGCTGCTTCCAGTTACCACTACATGGACACTAGCTTGGCTTCGGCTTTTTTTTGCTCTACCCCTTCCTGCTACGTCAGCAAGTTCAAGGGGCATGGAAGATCTTCAAATCCCAGCATCATTACAACAAGGTATATATGAGGGAAAGACAACAGGCTTGATTTTCTCTTAGTTTGACTTAAATGTTAGAAAATACTTTCTGTTAATTGTTAGAAAGCAATTTTTGTTTTGCTGTTATTCGGGGCTTTTTTTTTTTTATTCTGAAAAGGGAATAAAAGTTTTCCTCCTCTTCATTTAAAAGAGGAGCCTTCTAGTAGAGGAGTCTTATGAAGTTCTTTTGTGCCATCATTTTTATGTTTTTCACCATGGACAATTTGTACTGGTGATAAACCTGGTATCAAACAAATTATTCCAGAGTCACAGTGGGAAAGATTAAGATCTAATATAATCTTCTTATTTTGCAGGTGGAGAAACTGAGACTTCAGGTAGCATATCATAAAAATCTCAATAAAACTGGGGTCAGTTTGAATCCCAGTTTTGCTACAATTTCTCTCAGCTTCAGTGCACTCAGATATAAAATGAAACTAATTTGATGAGCTCTAAGGCCTCTTCTAGCTTCATATTTAATGATCCAGTAACAACAAATGTCATTAAAGCAAACCCACAGAACCAGGAAACTTTCAAGGCCCAGATCCAATACAGTGCTGTAAAATTCTAGTACCATTCACGACCTTGAATGTATCTGGCAGACTCATATAGTCAGGATAAACTAGGCAGCTAGATCCCAGTTGAACCTTTTGTTATTTCTAGTTAAATCTTATGGTTTGTTTTTCGACTTGGATTGGAAACTCTTCAAGGAAAGGGACTTCCTTGTTTTTCTTTTGGACTATGCTAAAGCATCTTATATGGCACTGTTTGTGGATACCATAGGCAATCCAGTAGTGATTATTCAGTGAATTATTTAGTGGAGAATTTGGTAAAAATGGTGATCAACATACAAGAGTTCACTTTGTCTCCATTTTACTTAAGATCTGGTAAGATACAGATTTACCTGACCCAGCAAAATATTATCAGAAGAGTTTCCAGGGGAAGATTTTAAGTGATATTTTTATAGCATGGCCTTCTATTAGTACACTATATTCAGGCTGCTAAAAATGTATTTAGTTTAAAATTACATACATTTAAGCCATCTCACCAGTGACTCACTCTTTACTTTGAAGGAACAGAGAGAGGACCTTGACTAAAAAGCAAAATAAGAAAGAAAGGGTATACCATCAAAGGGTATAATAGGGAGCATAATAATGAGATTGGATTTGATTGGACCAGGGTGGGAAGGAATCTTGATGAAAAAGAAGACAGGAAGGAGTTGAACAGAAAAACAGAGACCCAAAAAGAAGGGGTGGAAAAATCCCATTCAGAATGTGGGAGGAAGAGATTTATCTCATTAGCAAGACAGAAAGATAAGAAAACAAGAGTGTGTCGTGTCATGAGTCAGACAAACCAACTACTATATATAACATTGTTTCTGTGGGGAAATGTATTCTGCTAGACATAGCGTGAAAGGAGTATGGTAAATGAAGGCCAAGCGTCTGTCCTGAGCCCAGACAGAAGGCCAGGGATCTATTCCAAAAATGAGGGCAACATCCAACAGTGCATTAAGTATTAATGGTTTTTTGTTGTAATTTTTCTAGGAATGATAGTGAATATTTAAAGCCATTTTCCCTACTCTCATTTTCAGAGGAAAATGATGAGCTGTCGTGATGTAGTCAAGGTTTGTTTCCTGCAGTATTTTTCTTGCTGCAGTCAAGGCCTTGGATCATAAAGTGTGACTCTAAAACTGCCAACCTGTCTCTCATAAGCTTATAGTAAACCATTGATTTGATGCATCTCTGTATGATATAAATAGCAGGGCACAGTATGTAAAATTAGCACCAATACTACTCCATAGCCTTTCTTTGTTAAGTAGCTGGATCAATGGGAGCCATGAGCATCAGGGAAATGTCCTCTGGGCAAAATATTTGGTTACTTCTTAATGTTTACAACTCAATTACAGGCAATAAAGTTGGCCTCAGTCAAGAAGATCTGGGTTCAAGTCCCATTTCGAAGATATATCTGCTGTCTGAACCTTGGCAAGTCACTTAACCTCAAAGTACTCTAGGCAACTTGCCAAGACTGTAAGTTACAAAGAAGATGCCTGCATCAGTAGAGGGAATTTCTTCATCCTGAAATTCTCTATATCAACAAAATCACAGATCCAGTCTCTACCCCTTTCCTACAATTCTAGTGACTAGTGTCAAGCAAATGGGATTTAGCTGAGATAAACCTAGGTTTTTAATTTAGCCTGAATTTCTGCCTTCCTCAGTTTTTCAACTGAGTTTTCAAGAAAAACTGGAAAATAAAGAAAAAAACATGGCAGGATAATTTGGCTATAGTAGAGACATTAATAGAATAAACATATTCTTTACTCCCTGTGGCTTCTTCCAGACCTTATTTTACCACCACCCCTTAACTTCTCCTCTTTCAAGGCCCATAGAGATAGCTTATGCCACAGTACAACACAAAATTTGCTGCATGACACCCAGTCAGCTTCAGTCCCATCTGCTGAATGGATGAGAATACAAAGGATGAATGGGGAGAATCAAGCCAAGAAGGACTGCAAAACTCAGCAGAGGTGAATCATATAAACTGAATTGCATAACCAAGGATTCGTGAGCACATTAGGCAACTGGGGTTGCCCATCTTGGCATTTAGCTTTCAGTATAGTGACAAATGTTCCAGAAGAATTTTCTGTGCCAGATTTATAGTCTATCCTAATAATCTATTATTTCCCACATGTTCCAAATATAAATAATAGATGCTCTCAGATTATCTGAAGATATGCAGGCTTCTCTTCAGAGACTACCTTATGCAAAATCAGGTCATACACAGTTTGTCTTAACCAATTTTCCTTTTGCCTCTCCCTGTTACCAGTCTCTGTCATCAGCCACATTCCATTCATACATTCCCTTTCCAAGCAGTCCCTAGATTCCAGTCATTTTCTTCTCCTTTCTATATTCCTTCATCAGACTTCCATTCTGCAGACATGCTGCAATGAATGTCAAGAAAAGCTGGCCAGAAGCAGAGAATAACCTAAATTCCAATCCTGGCTCTCCCAGCCACCTGAATGACTTTGCAAAAGTCATCTCACCTCTCTAGGACTCTGTTTTATTATATGGGAAGTTAAGGGAAATGGATGGACTAAGGTCCTTTCCAATCCTCATATTCTCTGAGTCTTTATTGGGAAAGACTGAGGCAGGCAGAAACCATAGGTCAAGAATAGAAACAGAAGGTTCGGGGGTTGGGTACTTGGGTGGGGGAGGGGGGTAACAAAGAAGACAGAATGCCCCAGTTCAGGGAAATATGTTCATCTTTCCACTCTTGATACATCTTCTCAGTAAATAGACCTTTGTAAGAGATAATTGACATTAATTCCTCATCAAAAATATTAAGGTGATATTAATTAGCTGCTAATGACTGGAGATTATATTCGGGGGATCACATTGGAATGGGGGCTTGGATCAATATTCTAATAGGAAGAACCCTACAGCCCCTTGGGACACCCTTAGAACTCTTAAGCAAGATGAAGCAGTAGACTGTCTCCAAGACATACATACATGTGTGTGTGTGTGCATATATATGTATGCATTTACATGTCTATACCTATAGATGCATGCATATGTATATGTGTTTTGTACATATATATACAAATGTTCTATATAGGAACACAGATTTAGAGCTAGAAGTAACCTTAAAAGTTATTTGGACCAACTCTTTCCTTTTTGCAGGTAAGGAAATTGAGATCTAGAGAAATGAAGTGACTTGCCCAAGGTCACAGATGTAGCAAGTAACAGAGTCAGTTTTCTAACTCAGGTAGTGGTATGACAGGATTGCAGCTTTAGAGACAGAGGCCATCTAATCTAGGGCCTTTATTTAACAAATGAAGGAACTAACTCTTAGAGGTGAAGTACCTCACCCTAGGACACAGAGGTGATAAAGGCAGGATCCCCCAACCCACATCAATACTCAACCATTCATCATGATTCTATATGGAGGCTTCATGGTACAACTGAACTTGGAGTTATGAGACTTGGGTCCAAATCTTGTCTCTGACACTTAACTGTCTGCCTGACCTTGAGCAAGTCACTTTACCCCTGTAGTCCTCAGTTTCCTCATCTGGAAAATGAGCCAGTCTCCCAATCCTAGTTCTTCAGACTCCAGAACCTACACTCTGCTTCAATGAGGCTCACTTAGAAGCTAGTTGGGTAATCACTCCTGTCTTTACCTCCACAGAATTGGGGAGGTCCTTTGCTTGCCTTTCAAGTCATTTGAGAGGGGGTAGTTTACTACTTAACTTACTGGCCACTTTGACTTAATGTCTCTTTTTAAACTGAATTGACCTGCTCCACATTCTTTTAGTGTTGAAACAGCAAAGCCTTTTCTTCCTCTTAACAGCAGGCAAGAAAAGAGAACAGCTTCTGGCCAAGCCTTTTCACAAGGGCAAACTTTTGACTTCTTTCACAATGTACATGCATTTTAGCTTAGGGAATTTGATTATACCCTAATTTTAGAGCTAGGAAGGCCCTTGGAGAATCATCCTTTCTGATCTCATCTCTAAGATGAGGCAAGGTAAAAGGATGAAGTGACTTTCCCAATGTCACATGGAGGTAAGAAATTTGAATATTTGGTCCAACCATACTGTTTATCTTTCCACTACACCATGTTGCCTTTAAAACCAGACTTTAACTTGTATACCCTTGGCAATGGCAGCAGCAGCATACTCAAATAACCACAAGACCTGCTCTTACCTACATATATTAGTTATCCATGCTTAATAAAAACTAAAGTGAACTTTTACTAAAGGGCCCAAAGCAAAATTTCTGAGAACAGAAGATAAGAGGAGTTAAGCCAATGTTTGATGTGAGCCCTTGGTGTTCATTGTAAATCCTTGGTTAGGAAATGACCAAAAAAAAAATTAAATCTAGAGACATTTATGTAAGATTTTTTTCAGTGTCCCCCCCCAAACAAGGCTCTATTTGAAGAGCCTGATCTCATTATCTTATCTTTTTTTTCCTAGCGTTATTTCAAAAGGCTGTCATTTTATTTTTCAAATCTATAAACAGGCTTCAAAGATCTTTAGATCCTAGCAGAAAAAAAAAATTAACTAAAATTATTTTAAGAAGCCTGCTTATTCTCTCTCTGACAGATACCAGTTCCTTGTAAGCCCTCAATGCATAATTATGTGTTAAGAATGTAAACTACTTGAGGGGAGGACTGTTTTCAATTTTTCTTTGTATCCTCAGCCTATGATAAACTATTAATAAATGCTAGTTAATTTATTTTTCCACTCTTCTGTCCTGTTAGCATTAAAAAATCATTTGGTTGTCTTTTTAGTTTGAGCTTTGTTTTTGTTTTCAAATAAAATTATTTATCATAGTCTTTGGGAAGGGAACAGAAATGTGAATTCATTTGTTTCAAGGAATGCTTGGGTTAAAAGAGCTGTCTTTTGTATCTCTTCTGTTAGGATGCCATCTGTTCTTTGCCTCCCTTATTCTATGCAAGGGGGAAGAAGAAAGGAGGTGGACGAAAGAGAGGGAGAGGGAAGGAGAAAGGGAGAGAGAGACAGAGACAGGGAGGAAGGGAGAAAGAGAAAGACAGAGACAAAGAGAGAGGCAGAGAAAGATGAAGGGAGACAGGGGGAGAAGCAGAGAGACAGACAGAGATTAACATCTAGAAAATTTGATTTTTAGATGAATCAGTTTCTCGATATTCACCTATTTATGGGTGTATTTGTCCCCTTATTCTCTTATTACCTACCTAGTTATCGAAATAACATAATAAAAAAAGCCAAGATTCTTTCCAAACATTACATATGTGATTATTTCATTCTCCATTTCACAAGTACCTCCTAAAGGTAGAGCACTGTGTCAAGTGCTGGGAAAGAAACAAAGCTGATTTAAGAACTGAGCTCTACCATCATGAAGCTTGCACTCTGATAGGGGATAATGCAGCAACACAGATAGTGATGATACACAATATTACATAATGAATACATTAGAGAGTTGCAAAAGAAAGTTTTTTGGGGAGGTCTTCTGGTTATTCAGAAGATCAAGAAAGTCTTCATAAAAGAGGAGGCGTTTGAATTGAGATTTAAAGACTGGTTCTTAATTCAACAATTGAAGAGTGGACAAAGGGAGGCAGTACAAGAAAGAGAAGCAAAAGTTCTGAGATGGATAGAGTGAAGCATGTCTTAGAGTCAGAAATAATTCAGAACGACTGGAACATACAATGAATGTAGGGGAGCAATATGAAATAAAACTGCAATCGAATTACAGAGGCCTTGAATGTGAGGCAAAGAAATTCCTGCTGTTGCTGGAACCAACTGGAGATTTTTTAGCAGAGGAGTGACATGACCAGACCCATGCAGATTAGTGCAGGAGATTAAAAGAGGTATATACTGAGTCTTATATCCCAAAGTCACATACAGGACTTCAGTGATTTACAGACCTAAGCAAGACAAGGGAAAACATTTATTAAGTGCTTACCAAGTAATAAACACTCATTTAAGACACAAATACAAGCAAAAATAAAGTCCCTGACCTCAAGAAGCTTATATAATAATAGGGGAAGAGTGTTGTTTGTCCTTTCTTCTAGAAGAGAACCATGCCATCAGGGGGGGATGCCATGATGTACAAGTAAATTAGATTTAAGTGAGGGGAGGGTTTTGCAAAGTCACCAACCTCACTTTCTCCTGTGGAGCCGTCTGAGTCTAGTGGTAAGATACAGATCTGGATGACTGGAGATGGCCCTGGATGCAGTGGAGACCTTGGCCTTTTTAAGCTAAGGTCTTTCATAGGTCTCAGTTGAATTGAGGTAATGCCCACTCAGTGATTAAGGCTAGGTGAAAAATGAGGCAGACAATGGTCTCTTGTACCTAGTCAAAAAAAAAATCAGTCTGGGAGGGGAAGACCCTCAACGGTTTCTGGCCAGAACAGAAACAAGTGCTATTTACATTCACTCTGAGTCAATCAGGGCCCAAACGATGACCTAGTGGGGCTTGACCTGAGATCTGTTTATTGTTGGTCAATCATTGGGAGGCAAAGTGATTTTGGTTTAAGACCTGTTCCTTCAGAAAAAGCATCTGCTGGTCCTCTGCCCAAAGAAATGTATGTTTTAATTGCTGAAAACTCAAAAGATATCTTGGAGTTTGCAGGCTATTTTTTTTCTGAAGGATCCACGTCTTAAACCTTATCTCAATCCCTATCTTGGCAATGGTTAGATGAAGCTACCTCTTCCCAATTCTCTATGTCCTTGAAGCAAAAATATTAGCTTTGAGATCTTATCTGGTTTATGTACTTTGAATTTGTTTAAGTTTCTACTCTATCCCCTTATACACACACACACACACACACACACACACACACACACACACACACACACACACACACACACACACCATTGTCAGAAACTCTAGAGGATCCAGAATTGATAGAATCTTTAGTAGCAATGAATTGTTGGACCTTGTATATCATCTCTGGTTTCTAGGCACATGGATCACAATGAGCTATTCTCTGTTCATTAACTGTATATCATGTGATTCCAACAATGAAGGAAACAAAAAATATTTGTCAGAAATTTCCCTTCTATTTACTTTGGAAAATTCAATCATTTGTAACAATAGAGTTAAACTTACTTTGAAATTTCCAATAAAGTTGGGATCATTTTGAGTCGTTAGGGAGGCCAAGAAGCCATATTTAAGACCAGTATAATGAAATATATGCCAAATATCTTTAAAGATCATCTAAATTAGCAAAGAAAATTAGAATTAGAAATTAGAAAATACAATTTTCCAATCTCAGGTAATGAAATCTGCCAGCATTTATAGTACAAGGCAAGGAACAACTTTAAGCAAAGTCAGACTAAGGCATCAGAGTAAGATCTCGGATTCCACTAGAAATGACTTGCCGGTAAATGAAGACATCTTTTACCATAGCTAAAAGAAGCTATCAGGAAAAATGCCTAGACGCTTGAGAGGCCCATTTGGAGTAGCTATCCATTCAACTTCCCAGTTCAGGACTTAGCAGTCCTGTGACCAAGGTAAAGTCACAAATTCCCTAAGCCTCATTTTTTTTCTTTTGAAAATGGGGTTAGGAATACTTATCCCACTCATCTGACAAGATGTCTTAAAGTCCAATATAAAGGTGACTTTTTATTCATTTTAAGTGCAGCAATGAAGGGAAGAAGAGGGGAAGGGAACAACATTTATTAAGCTCCTACCATGTACCAGGCACTATATTAACCACTTTACAAAGATTATCTCGATGAAAACATAAATATTCAAAGGTGACTGTTTATAATATGCTAATGAACCATGTTTTATAGGCCTTTTGCTACTTGGTCTGGCCTCCTCCCATCCAAGGCTCTATCCTGGGTCTGAGTCTATTGTATACATCTTTGTCTCTCTCTCTCTCTCTCTCTTTCTCTCTCTCTTTCTCACCACAAACATGCACTTGAGTTTCCATAGGTACAATTATCATCTCTATATAGATAACTCCCAAATCTATATGTAGCCATCCTTTCTTTTTCTCCTAAACTCTGTTCCTACATCTTTAAATGCTTTCTGCACATTTAATCCACCTGGATATCCCATAGACACCTCAAATTCAACATGCACAAAACAGAACTAATAACCATAGACACCATTGCACGCCCCCCCAAAAAACTTCTCTTCCTAACTTTTTTTTAAATTTTTGTCAAGGGAACCGTCACCCTCCCAGTCCCCCAGGTTCAATGCCCCAGACTTTGTCTCAGCTCCCTTTCCCTTACCCCTCTAAATCTAAATTCTAAGTCTTGCCATTCCTACCTCCAGGATCTATCTAGTATTCATCATAATTCTCTCCCTTCCCTTAGCTATTGACCTACTGCAGGCCCTAATGACCTCTTGCTTGGACTATTTTTAGTAGTTTCTTAATCTCCCTATGTCTTCACTCTCTAGTCCACCTTCCACTTAGGTGCCAAAATTATATTTCTAAAACACACTTCCAACCATACCATTCTCTTGTTCATGAAGTTTCAAAGCCTCCATATTGACTCTAGAATAAAATACAAACCATGCTATGTGGCATATAAATCTCTTCACAATCTGACTCCAACTACCCATCCAAATGTATTCTCCCCATGCATTCATGTTCCAGTCAAACTGACCTGTTGTAGCTGCTCATATGTAATAGCCCACCTCCTACCTTTGGGGCAGCTAGGTGACACTAGGCCTGGAGTCAGGAAGACTCAACTTCTTGAATTCACATCCGGCTTCAGACACTTACTAGCTGTGTGACCCTGGGCAAGTCCCTTAACCCTGTTTGCCTCACTTTCCTCATCTTTAAAATGAGCTGGAGAAAGAAATGGCAAACCACTCCAATATCTCTGCCAAGAAAACTCCAAATGGGATCATGAAAAGTCAGACACAACTAAAAAATGACTGAACTGAATCTCCTACCTTCATGTTTCTTAATGGGTTGTCCCCATGACATGACTAGAATTTTTCCCTCCATATCCATCTCCTGATATCCCTAGGTCTATTTAAGTCCCTACTTCATATGCATGTACTGTTATCTGTGTATACACACATATGTATAGTTGTATGTATATAATACATATTGCATACACGTATGCTTACATATATTTATATGTATATACACATGTGCGCACATGCATAAATGTGTACATATATAAACCTGTATTGTACACATAATGAACGTACAGGCCGTAAATTTGCCTGCATTTATTAGGTGAGAGAAGAGAGAGATGGGAGGGAGGCAGAGTAGTAGCCCTGAGTGCAGAGGGATACGAGATGTGTTAAATATATCTTGGTGTAATAGTAATCTGTTTAGCAGGATACTTAGCACTTAGTACTAAGTGCTAAGTGTAGACAGGGCAAACCCTGTCCCACTGTTGAGAAGGCATGAACTCCCCTGTTGATGTGGAAGAAGGGGATTGGCT
>CM053583.1:363970359-363993806 GCA_028627135.1 Pseudochirops cupreus | reverse complement strand
GAGTGGAAGTTTAAGTATTCTATTGTGAATTGATTGAATGACTAATGATTGAGTTGCCCCATGAGTGGAAGTTTGAGTATTCTATTGTGAAATGATTGAATGACTGATGATTGAGTTGCCCCATGAGTGGAATTTTGAGTATTCTATTGTTTCTTGTTAATGATTGAGTTGCCCCATGAGTGGAAGTTTGATTCTATTGTTCCTTGTTCTGAATATTGTGGCCAGGGTAGTGAAAACTGTGTGGCCATTTTCTGTGATAAGATGTAATGTTGTGAATATTATAATGTTTTGAATGTTTGTCTTGATTTGTAATGGAATAAACAGAGTGTTCACTATATTTTGTAATCTGAACTCTAAAGGCTGTTCACAGTAGCATTCCTTTGGGAATCTGCTGGTGCATGGCATTACACTTGGCTAAGTGTTATTGCTGGACAATGAAGAAGGCTCAGGTTGAGTACGAGGATACCAATCTGTCTAGATCACATCTAGTAAAATGCAGTGCTTCAATGATCCCACAGTTCTTGCTGGTGCCAAAGCCCTTTTCCAACACCAACATTCTTCTAACCATACAATGGACCTTCAAATCATGGAATATCATGATAATAACAAAAGTGGTGGTGACAATGCTAATTACAATAGTAGACATGGAGAGAGTTCTGCACATTCACCACTGGACTTCTCACACGAGAAGTCACTTCTGCCCTGTAGCTTCTCCCTCTGATTGGCTGGTTCCTCCTAGGACTTTTTAAGTCAGATACCCAGCCTAGCCATGTTGTCATTCCTCTCTAGGTTACAGTCCTCACTCTGGACTTTACCAAGTCATAGAAACTCCTCTATCTTGGAAGCTCATTCCACCTCTGGACTGAGCTGCTCTCCAAGCCACAATCTGTCTGTAGCTGGGTAGCTCGATAGATAGTGCATGGGGAGAGTATAAGGCTTAGACTTGGGAAGACCTGAATCCTCAGACACTAGCTGTATGATCTTGGACAATTCATTCAACCTCTGTTTGCCTCAGTTTTCTCAACTGTAAAATGGGGGATAATAACAGCACCTATCTCCCAGGGTTGTGGTGAAGACCAAATAAGATATTTGTGAAGTGCCTAGCACAGTCCCTTGCACGTAATCCCTGGCATACAGGTGGTGCTACATTAATATTTATTCCCTCCCTGTCTTCTGTCTCCAGATTTTCTCCATAATAAGCTCATACCAAATCAGGTAATGAAGAGTTAAACATGACTGAAAGGACGGAACAACACCAATCATACTCAGTACCTTTGCCTCTTTCCCCCAATCTTGTAAGCTTCCTTTTCTGTGTTGTTGCTTTCCTCTATTAGAATGTAAGCTACTTGAGGGCTGGAATTGTCTTTCTTTGTATTCCCAGAGTTTAGCCCAGAGCCTGGAACAATATTGTGCTCAATGGCATCAGTTTGCCCAACTCTTCCTGAAGCCATGTGGGTTTTCTTGGCAAAGATACTGGAGTGGTTTACCATTTCCTTCTCCAGTTCATTTTACAGTTGAGGAAACTGAGGCAAACAGGGTCAAGTGACTTGCCCAGGGTCACACAGCTAGTATTCAAGGTCAGATTTGAACTCAGGAATTACTGACTCCAGGCGTGGTGCTCTATCTACTGCACTACCACCTAGAGGCCAAGTACTTAATAAGTGCTTCTTGACTTGTTATCTTGTAAACTGATTAATTTTTGTTAATGTCACACATAAGCACAGGATATGAGAATAATGACTTTAAAATAGTATAGGTGAAAAAAGGCCTGGGCAGGGTAGAAGCTGCAGAGCCTAGAAAGAGTGCTGAAATTAGAAGACCTGGGTTTGAATTCTGAATCTACCATCTACCGTCTAGGTAGCTAAGCAAATTGTCAACATTTCCAAGTCGAAGTGTCCTCATCTGAAAAATGAGGGAAAAAAAGCTAGAAAATTATTTCAAGAGATATTTGAAAAATGAGGTGGTTGCATGACAGATGCAGGTCCAAATTTATGGTCCTTTGACCCTTATGGCTTACAAGCTCAACCAGAAGCAACAGTGGGAAGTGGTAGTCAAAAAGAAAAAATGGAACATTTGGCCACTACTTACAGAAATGGAATAATTGGAGCCGGATTCTCTAACAGACAACATCTGGATTATCGCATTCACTTACAGGCACCACATCATTTATGGGACATCAGTAACCAGAGGAGTGCAACCAAGAATACATTCAAAACCATGGTGTGTGTGGACTTGGACTTGGATTGGAGCCAAGAAGACTTAGAAAAAGATGTCTTCAAATATTTGAAAACCTGTCACATAGAAAATGTGAAGGAAATAATACATAGTGAGAAAAAAGACCCTGGGTTCCAGTTCAAAAGGGTCCGAGTTCAAATTCTGGCTCTTAGTTACTACCTGGTAGATTGTGAGCAAGTCTCATGACCTCTCAGGGCTTCAGTTTCCTTTTCTGAAAATGAGAGAATTGAACTATATGACCTCTAAAATTCTATTTTCAAGCTCTAAAGATTGCTTCCAAAAAGCAATTGAAGAAATGTTTCTGAGCAATGGCAAAAACATTGTTAGAATGAGTATATAACCTCCCAAGATGCCTATTTTGAAGAAGAATTGCATTAATTTGGATGAGTTCCAGTAGTTTTATTTTTACGTGTGTGTCACATTATTGTATACTCCTCTCAAATTTTTATACACAGACAAACATTAGAAAAATGTCTGTTGCTGCAAATGTTATTTTAATTTCATTTTCCATACTGCAGTCATGCATAACTTTGCTTTTTTTATAGGACAGAATTGTATATTTACAAAGGCTATTGATCACCAAAGTGACTCTGCTTTCTAATCTATTTCCAATACACAACACGCACACGAGTTTAAAAAATTCTACCTTTATTTCCTAAAATTTTACACAAAATTAAACAGAAAAAAATATTAATCACCTGTCTGTTGTACTCAGAGGGTCATCTATCAAGTGTTTTCTATTTTAAAGATGAAAATTGTAACTGGGGGAGAGGGGAATAGACTATTGATTACTGGGATAACTAAGCTTTCCAACCATTATCATTTTTTAAAGTATCTAGACTCAATATTCTTACAAATCCTCTCTCTAATGCACAAAGATTTAAGAGGATCATATGTTTCATTTAATAACATCTACTCAGAGCAGGAAAGGACTTAGGTGATCAGTCCAACCCTTTCATTTTACAGAGGAGGAAAATAGAACCCACCCAATATTTTACAAAAGGAGACAGGTAACAATCAAGAAAGGCATGGTTTAGCATGACATAATGGATAGGGCACTGGTCTTGGAGTCAAGAAGATCTAGGTTCAAACTTTGCCTCGTATGTTTATTAGCTGTGAGACTCTCAGTAAGTCTCTTAGCTTCTCTGGGTCTCAGTTTCCTCATCTGTAAAATTAAAGGGCTGGACTGAAAGGCCTCCAAAGCCCCAGTCAGCTCTAATCCAAGAGCCTATGAATCAAACCAGATCCAAATCCAGTGACTTTTCTACTCTATCACAGGGTCCTTCACTTCTATGGCTCTCTCAACCACTGTTATATCCTACATACATTATTCTCTAAAGGGGTACATTGGTATCTCCTAGAAATTAGTCACAATTATAGTGACTGTGTCCCATGATGACACTAAAATTATCAGCTGTTCTCAAATTGTTTGTAACTGTTACAGGAATCTGAAGATCTTCCCTGCCCCTAGGCCCTTTGATAGGCTTAAGTGGCTCTGAGGACCTTCCCTGAATTGAAAGTATACTCTGCCCCCTAAGAGGCTGAATGTGGTCATGTGGAGCCTGTGGGGGGAGGCTTGCTCTTCAGGAATGCCCACGCCTTATTACTTTGTGATTGGGCAGTGGGTCAAGAGGGCTGTGACATTCTCTGATCCAGGAGAAGGCTATATATACACTGATGTGAGGTTTTGCTTTGGGGCTCACTTTGGAAAGAGTTGTGTAATTTGGCCAGATGAGATTCTGGGAAGCCGTTGAGCCCCCCGCCTTTGAGACCCAGATGTTGGTGCTTCCTTCTCTGGTAACTGACTACATATGGATGTGATGGTCAGACGGGTTGGAAGCCCAGCTACTGATCTGTTGCTTTGTCTGCTTGTAACTTGTGCTTATAACTCGTGTTTGTATTCTGTTTGCTTTCTCTGAAGTTCAGGGTGCTGACATTTTCCCCTGAACTAGGTAAATGATATGTGTTTGACTGATTAAAGTGAGACAGTTAACCCATTTTGAGTTGCTTTCCTTTAGAAAAGCAGATCTAAGAACCTGTGCTAGCAGCCGCCCTGGTCATGCTAGGGTGCTTGCTGATACAGTAGCAATACATACATCCTTAACTTACTCATCAGCCAGGTACTCCTGTTGAGATTTGGGGTTTAGGGGTGCTTGAGAAACCAAAATATTGACACATCAGGTTCTGCCCAAATGAATTCGACTCAAGTACTCTCTCAGTCAAAGAAAAGCAAAGTTTACTAAAGATTCTCCATAATGGGTAAATCCTTAAGGAGCCTAAGTATTTGTGACACTTGTGTTGACAAGTGGGCCAGAACAATCTGATACAGACTGAGTATGAGCTAGATTGAATCTCAGCCCCTTCATGGAGGCAAGATGGATCTTATATACAGAAAGACTGGGGGGAGGGGAGAGGAGGCTTGATGAGGATCTTGAGGAGGAGTCTAAGAAGGATCTTGACCGGACTGAGGTCAAGACTCCAGGAATGGGATTATGGGTGGGAAATAGGTAAAGGCTAATGGAGGCCTAGGCTAGTTAAAGGGTAACAGATTGGGCATAGATATTTTGATAGGATCAAGGGTGGTAAGTAGCTGGACAACAGAGGGCTAGGCTAGGTTAAGAGTAATAGATATTTAGATCTACTGATAATGAAAGGCTTATGTCCTCAGATAAATACCTCATCAAGTGGGAAGATTCAAAGGGGTTCACAGAGCCTAAACCCCATCACTCCCAGACCTAAAATGATGAGCAAGCCATATCATCAGACGAGTGCATGTGGCAACATAGATAGATGGCCTGTCCAAACCTTTCTTCCTATGACTGAAATTCTTTTCACTTTTTTGGAGATGGTCCCAGAAACTCAAATGCTCAAACAACTTTGTGATCTCATCAATTTGGATGTTTTCTCCAACAAAGCAGATAGCAACCCATTCATTCCTATTCTTCCTATGAGACTCCATGTCTGTGCTTACCCATAAGTTCATCACTAAAGTTCATCCATACCCTTAAGTTCATCATTCCCAATATGGAAGGAAACCCCTCAGTTTCTCCAGATACCAGTATACCAGGAAAGAACTAGAGCTGTCCATCTTTCAATTCCTTGCTCTTATCACAAGACTAAAGCAAGAGAGACCTAAATTTAGTTAGTCAGTTAGTCAGTCAATAAGCATTTATTAAGAATTCACTAATTTCAAAGCATTTTCACTGTCTGCCCTTCATACCTAGAACTTCTCCTTCTTCATCTCTGCCTCCTGGCTACTCTAGCTTCTGCCAAGTCTCAGTTAAAGTCCCACCTTCTGCAAGAAAAATTTCCCAGTCCTCTGACTTCAAATCTTTAGTAGCTGTGTGACCCTGAGCAAGTTACTTAGCATCTGAGAATTGTCAAGATGATAGCTATTAAAACTTTAGAGACTAAATACTATTATTCATAATACTGTATAGAGTTTTTTTTATGAAAGAACTAAATTTATCTTCCTTCTTCACTTGACTCTTTTCTGAGCTAGATAAACTGTTACCCAGATTCTCAGATTCTAAATGCTTAAGAAATACATATTAAAGTCACCTTGTTAGATAAACTTAGAGATCAAAATTAGCATTCAAATTGTCTAGAGTAATGCTAAGTGATAAAAATGCAGAAGGAGTAGCTTGGAGACACTCACTCATGCAAAAGGTCAAGTCTTCCTGAAATAATCCCAAACTCTTCTACTTACTTACCACCCCTGTGACCTTGGATAACTAAGTCACTTTGCCACTCTTGGCCCCGGGTTCTTCTTCCCTAAAAAAATGAAGATTTTTCAACAAGATGACCTTTAAAGTGTTTTCCAGATCTAAATCCTATGATCTTATTAAAATCTGTGGCCTAGTACTCCAAGCTCTGAGCTTACACAGACTAGGTTCAAACTCCTCCCTTTCTGTTTCATTTTTTGAAATTTTATTTTCTTTATTCAGAACTTAAGAAATAAAAGCATTTCCATAACATAGCAGAATAGGAAAAAAAGAAAAAAGATGATTACGCAAGAAACTATCATTTGAACTTCTCTCAGAAGGGATATAAACAGATTTGTGGGGGAGGCAACTCCCCTGTAACATTCTATTGATTTTCATTTTTACCCCAAAGCTTAATACAGACTTCTAGTTTTTTAATAAAAAAATTTATTAAACTCGTACTACGTGCCAACCACTGTGCTAAGTGCTGGGGATACAAATAGAAAAGGAAACACAGTTCCTGCCCTTCAGGAGTTTATATTCTAATAAAGAGAGATCACAGAGATGCCAAAGAGAAATGATAGCCAGGGAGGGATAATTTGATTTGGAAGGTTACAGGAAAAGTGAGTAGAGTCACTGGGTAATAGATCGGCAAACCCTTCCCAAGAGCAATGACAGATAAGATAAAAGGCCAGGTAGAATGCTGGCTGGCCCAGTAGTGAGGAGAAGTGCACTAGAGCCAGGCCTACATGCAGTAGGCAACTACTAATGAATACAGTGGGTTCCCAAGGTGGGAGTTTTAAGTTTGAATGGGTTAAATCATCAGTGGTTTTGTCCTTTTGACTCAAGCTGAGAGAAAACCTTTTCAGCCTACTATATACTATATATAGGCAACTCTCTGATATCCTAGTAATTCTCATTTTCACCTCTGGAACTCATAGAGTCCATTACGGTACTACTCTAAAAACTTGGACTAGTCTCATAGCACTACCCTGGTTTGGACTCTGTTTGAAAGGGAAACAACATCTGAGTAAATTCCACTTTCACCCACAGGTGCCTACAGATATCCAAGTTTATGGTACTTCTCTGGGGACATGGACTCTCCCAAGAAAGTAGGCAAAGGCACTAAGGTGGAAAGACAGCGCACCTGTGAGTCCCACTTTCACTCCATAAATATTAATATTGACACTTAGGGTACTAACATGAGGTTTAGTAGCACTGTCATAGACTCATTTCATAGCACCAATTAGTCTCATAGCGCTGCCATGGGGTTTGGACTCCCCTTCAAGGGAAAAAATGTTCCAGTGAGTCTCACTTTTACCACAGAAATGTACATAGATACCCAGTTTTGTGATACTATACTAAGGTACTCTTCTAAGGGTTTGAGCTCATATCATATGGGAGTAGAACAACATTATTAGCAGAGAATACCCAAGACATTCCAGTGAGCCTCCATTTAACTCCAGAAGAGCATACAGGCTTCTAGCATTATATGATCCTGAGAGTTTCAACTCTCCAAGACAGAAAATATTGATGTTACAAAAGCAACCCCTTTTCCTATCAGAAAGACCTGAGCTGTCCAAATAATTTATGGAAATGGTGAAGATCAAAATCCAGATGTTCTGATGCCCCACATCATGACTTTAGTCCCTCACTGCTTTTTAAACTCCAGTGGTCACATGAAAAATCCTCACTTCCCCAAGAGGCAGGTATGGCCCAATAACTCCTTGACTCCCACTGGAAAGCTATATTTCCAGATGTCCTTCTCTTTCCAAGTGCCTGGAAGTACATGTAGAATGCTCTACCTCACCTCATACAGGTGGGGTTCTGGAACTCTGAAACTTAGAGTTTCAAGGAATTAAGCAGGCAACTACCCAGGAATGTCTTCTGTCTCTCTAGGAGACATAAGACCCCTCCCCTCAGTCATGTTGTTGTACTTGCAATGTACTTAAGAGACTTTATGCCTCTATCACTGCTTCTCCAGGGCTGTGTCTAGGACAGGGGTGGGGAACCTGTGGTCTCTAGGTCACATGTGACCTTCTAGGTGTTTGGGTGTGGCTTTTTGACTAAGTCCAAGTTTTACAGAACAAAATCTTTTATTAAGGGGATTTGTTCTGTAAAGCTTGGATTCAGTCAAAGGGCCACACTTGGGGACCTAGAGGGTCTCATGTGACCTAGAGACTGCAGGTTCCCCATCCCTGTTCCAGATCTCTTTTGTTCAAGCCAAGTGAGTGAGAGAACACATGTACCCTGCACCAAAACTCAGGACTGCCCACAAAGAGGCAAAAGCAAAGGAGGGAGAGGGGGAATACAGAGAAAGTCTACAGTAAGAAATCCTTTTTATAACCAACAGCCATGGTAGTTGGTTTCTTCCTCTAAAATAGACTGAGCCAACTAAAACATCCCTAGCAGCTCCACGCCGAGTCAAGAATGGTCCAAATTCACATATGCAATCCCTTCAGATGGTAATACAAAATCCTGAACAACAGTTAGCCGTTTTATAAGATCTTCGGCTCATCAGCTCATGGAATGATGTGGGGAGGAGGAGAAAGTAGAGAGATCGGACAATCCCCTAATCTTGATTATAGCTATACTATCAATGCTATATTAATAATTTGGTATTTTGATTATAATTGAAAATATGTGATAAAAAAGATAGGATTTGAACTCATGAACATGTCTTCCTGATTCCCTGTTCAGTACTCTATTCACTGTGCCATCTAACTGCCCCTAAAAAAAAATCATACTTCCCTTTATTAAGTACAAAGTTATTGCTCTAAAACTAATTCACTCTATAAAACTTTCATTTTTTTCTTCCCTCTTCTCCTTACACTGGGTTTAATTCTGAGGCAAAGAACCAAATGTGAAGAGGTATTTAAATTCAAAACTTTGAAAAACTCATCTTCTTGTTTCCTTTCCAAATGTCAAGTATGGCTGTGAAAGCCATCCAGAGATTTTTTTCCCCATTGTTTTGAGCTATATAGAATGCAGGCAAAGCAGGTTCAAAATATGTAATAATCCCTGCCTGAGGGTTTATCTTCCTGTTTGGATTTGTGAGCTCTGGGTTAAATTGACTAAAGCTCAGAGAGAAAGATTTTCCACTTCCTATTAGGCCAAAAAGAAGGGAGTGTGTGGGAGTGACGAGGAGAGGAAGTACAGGTTACATTTTGAAGACATTAGAGAATTGCCTTTCTAAAAACCACTGCCTTTGTCTTTTTCTTCTAAGTAAGGTTCATCTCTGAGGCAGAGAAGCCCTATTCTTTTGGTTCAAAACCTTTGGAGATTTCTGTTTTCAAATTTCCTTCTCAAATATAGATGAATTCAAAATGCTTCCAGTTTCAGCTGAATATAATACTAAGAAATGGTGACTGGAAAGGTTACAAGAAACACCCAGCCACTGTATCTGTCCTGAATCTGCAAGAAGGAGGCCAACACCTGTGGAATGAAGCCTGATTTTCTTCAGATCAGTTCAGTGCAATTTGATTCAATTTAATAATTCCATAAGCCCCTTCTAAGGCCCAAGAGTTCTTAATTTTGTATGTGTCATGGATCCCTTTGGTATGGACCTTGTCTCAGAATAAAATTCATAAATGAATAAAATACCTGAGATGATAAAGGAAACCAATTATATTGAACATAATCATCAAAATATTTTTTTAAAAAATTCACTCATCCAGGTTAAGAATCCCTCCTAACTCACTCCTATTCTCCTAGTTCGGGGATGGGAAAATTGCAGTTTGGAGGCCATATGTGGCCCTCTAGGTCCTCAAGCGCTGCCCTTTGACCAAATAAACTTTACAGAACAAATCCCCTTAAAAAAAGGATTCATTCTGTAAGACGTGAATTCAGTCAAAAGACCACACCCAACGACCTAGGCGGCCACATGTGGCTTTGAGGCTGCATTCCTGTCCTAAAGCTTCACTTGCTCCAACAACTTTAATGCGGCACTACAACCCAAAACGCCCTTGGGCCCTCTGACTTCATATCTTTATTTACATTTTAATATAACCCCTGAGTGATTTCCAACATCTGATTTCTCTGTACCTGTTTCAGGATTGCTGAAAATGTTGGAGAAAAACAACAACAAACAAACCAAGATATCGAGCTGAGCTCAGGTAGTACAGGTTTGGGTTAAATAGCACCAACCGAGTTGAGTAGTCGCTGTCAATCAACAGACATTCACTAAACACCCTAGTACATGGCCGGCACTATAAAGTGGTGGGAATACAAATAGAGAAAATGAAACAATGCCCACTTTCATGGATTTCCCAGGCTCTCAGGAGAGAAAACATGGACATGAAAAGTATACAAAGAATAAATACTCTGTAGTTAGGGAGGAAGGGCACTAGCAGTTGGGGAGGGAAGAGGAGATCAGGATATACCTCAAAAGTTGGTGCTTGAGCAGTGACTTGAAGGAAAGGAGGGATCTGATGAGGTTGAAAAGGAAGAACATTTTAAGAATGAGGAATATGCTATACAAAAGCACAGAGATGAAAGATGGAGTCTCATGGCTGAGTAACAAAAGGCCAGTTTTGTCAAACTACAAAATATATGGGAAGGGATGTGATACATATATAATGAGACTGGAAAAATAGGTTGAGACCAAATTATGAAGAATTTTAAAAGCCAAAGAGAGAATCTGATATTTTATACTCAAGAAAATAGAGCCAACTTAGCAGAGTAGAAGGAGGACTCAGTCACACTCTCCCAATATTCCCCTCCAAATAAAAATAATGCCTCAAACCAAATTCTGGAGGAGCAGAGCTAAAAAAAAAAAGGTCAAAGTGAGACATTCTTCTAATCCAAGACAATTTAAGAGGTTGGAAGAAGAGATCTGTGACGAGAGGTAGAAGCTGGTCTAAAGCCTATATGGTTGTGGGCTAGTGGTGGGAATAAGTGTTGGTAACAGCAGCTTCAGGAGCTCTCAAGTCAAGGGCAGTAAAGAACCTGGCAACAATGGATGCAGGACCAAATGTCTGTCAACTCCATGGCCTATCCACCCTTCTGCAACACAATTCAAGGACAAAGAGAAGCACTTTTGGTCACAAAGGAGCAGTGGCCCTAAGGAGAAGTATTGCTCCCAGTCCCAAGAGAGCAGGGTCTCTGAGGAACAGTATCATTCAGGTCTCCAAAGATCAGGGACCCTGAGAAACAGTATCACTTCTGGTTCCAGGGGAATTGGGAACCTAAAGAGAATCATCAATTGCACTCCAAATGGATAAAGGGCCCTTCCTGGGTAAAGACCAGAGTACACACCAGGAGAATAGTGATTACACCTCTCTGCAGATCACACCACCTTGGAAGCACCAAAAAGGGCAACTAAGGGTAGGGAGTTTGTGGGAGGGTAACAAATATGTGGGAGCCAAATAATGAAGTCTGGCGGAGAGCCAAGAGAGAAGTCAGCACAGATGGCCTGGGCTCTCCATGAAATAAATGGTGCTCCACAATAGGAGCTCACCAATCTGCGGAGGAGCTACAGGGGCTGAAGCATCTTCAGAGTGAGAAGGTCTTTGGCAGAGTGCAAAAGTCTAGAAAGTCAAGAGCATATCTGAGAAAGAAATGCAACTACTTAAACACTTGCTCCCATTCCCACTGGCCACTGTTACTTATCTGCAGCAATCAAGCCCTCTCTCTTCTGCATTTTCAGTGTTTTCCTTTATCTGGACTGTTCTCTTCCCCCGTCTTTGATGATAAATTCCTAGCAACTTTTTAAAGCTCACCTCAAATGCCACCTCCTCCACAGAGCCTTCCCAGATCTGTACCCTATGGTCTCCCCACTCAGAACTCAAATGAACTTTGATTTGCATTTTTAAAATTTTTAAAAATCTTATTTGAAATTTTATTTTTTCCTTTGAATGAAGGGCCCCAAGATCTGTCATGAAATTCAATTAAATTAAATATTTTACATGTAAAAACAATTTTCAACATTCTTTTTTGTTTAAATTTTGAGTTCCAAATTCTCTCCTTTCCCTTCCCTCACCCCCCCCACCACTGAGTAGGCAAGTAATTTGATATAGGTTATAAATGCAGAGTCAGATTTGCATTTTAATTTACTGATCTTTCTATGCAGTCTAAACATGTTTCACTCTCTTTTGCCCTTAGTAAACTCTAAGTTCCATGAGTCTGATAACTGAATCTTGTCCATACATATTTCCAACAACACCCTGTTAAGTTTTTTTACATGCAGTGGGCACTTAATAAATGTTTGTGGAATTTGTGTCTTGATTGAATCAACAGAGACTAAGAACTGATGACACTCTGCTCTAGGCCAAACAAAGGGCATAGCTTCCAGTTGGAATAACATAACACCAGTGGTCATTCTTCTGATGTGGTGATACTCCTCCTCTATAGTTAGCCAGATATTGAATCGGGGAAGATGTCCCCACTCAAACACAAATTCTTTTAAAAATCCTAAATCCAAGTTTCTATGTAAACATAGAATAAGATCAAAAGGAAGCATTTGCTTTTTGTCAAGAGCAAAGCCAGGCAGTTGAAAACCAAGACCAGGTTATAAGAAGCAGTGAGATCTCTCTGCTAAAGGGTCTTCTTGTACTGATTCCCTGAGTCTGCTAGGGAATTTCCCTGAAATACACAAATTAAGACAGCATATCCTTTCAATAGGCCAAAGAGGGGGAGATAGCAACTTGAACTGCCAAGAGTTCTATATTTTTTGCTTGACAGAACCTTGCAAATTGTCTTCCTTCTTCAACATGTGATTGGATCCTGAGGCAAAGAAGCTATTTTCAACTACTCATATTGTTGAGTTCAATACCTTTTTTTTTTTCAGAATCCACTATCTTCAAGTTTCTCTGCCAATTATAAAGACTGTGAAGAAAAGGTGAGTTATTGTTCAGAGCCATGCTGATGGCTAGCATAGCTGATGTGGCTATTCCAGTTTAGTGGCAGGGACAGGACCCTTAACAATGGGAAGCAGACAGAGAGGATTGGATGAATGAAGGGCCCCAAGATCTGCCATGCAAGAATCAGAGAAACAGAGGAGGTTTAGCCTAGAGAAGGGAAGGGATAAAGAGAACATAACAGTTGTTTTCAAGTATTTGAAGGGCTGGTTGGTTGTTGGTTCTTGTCCTTCATTCTCGAAGAGAACCAAAATGACATCATTGTGCTAAAGTCAAGTTTCAATGTGTCCAACTGTGGCTGATAGGAGCTCGGAATGCTCCACCACAGGTTGGGCACAAATAATCCTTGTGAATATTTAGGGTGGATACTCCAAATTTGTGCATCCAGTGTTTCCTCTGAGCTGTCTCAATTCTGCTTTGCTCATAGAGCACAGCCCATTCTCTGATGTGGGCACGCCATGATGAGCTGTCCTGTGCCAGTGTCTCCCATGTCGCAATCAATTCCACAGTTAAGAGAGACTTTGAGAGTGTCCTTGTATCACTTATTCTGACCACTATATGAATGCTTGGCCTGTGTAAGTTCTTTTTAAAAAAAAAGACTATTTGAAGGGCTATCATTTAGAGAAAAGGTGAGATTTGCTCTGTTTGGCCCAGAAATCAGAACTAGCAGCACTGGATAAAGGTCAAAGAGAAGCAGATTCAATCCTAAGGAAAAGTTTGTAATAACTAAAGATTTTGAAAAATATAGTAGATTGCCTTGGGAGGTAATCAGTTCCCTCCCCTTCACCAGAAGTTTTCACTCAGGGGTTGGGTGTGGAAGGGAAGGGAGAAGTGAACAAGCATTTATTAAGTGCCTACTGTGTGCCAGGCAGTATACTAAGGGCTTTACAAATAATGTCTCATTTGATACTCACAAACAACCCTGTGAAGTGAAGGCTAAATGGTCACTTTGTCCAGGCTTTTGTAGAAAACATTCTTGGTCAAACTACATTGCCTCTGAAGACCCTTCTGAGCTTTGAGTTTCTGTGACTCTACAACCCAGATCTCCTGACTTCTAGCCTAATGCTATGTTTACTTCACCTCCAAGATCAAGCATTCAATCCCTTTATAATCTGGCCCTTCATACCTCTCCTTAATAAGGTTCCTTATTCCTTACTACCCTCCTTGCTTTTCCTACTACAAGACACTTGAGGTATTTTCACTGGCTCTCCTCCTTGCCTGAAACTTTCTCACTTCTTATCTCCGTCTCTTAGTCACTGGCTTCTTCTGAATCCAAGCTAAAATCTCACTTTCTGCAAGAAGCCTTTCCCTATCCCCCTTAATGCTAGTGCCTTCACTGGGTTGATTATTTCCAATTTATCCTGTATCCTTGTTTGTACATAGTAGTTTTCCTATGGTCTCCCCATTATCCTGGGAGATCGTTGGGAGCAGACACTGTCTTTTGCCTTTCTTTATATCTCCAGAGCTTAGCATGGTAGCAGGCACATAGTTATACTCAATTAAGATAGAGGGACCTCAGAATTGCTTTAGTTTGTATTTCTCTAATCTATAGTGTTTTAGAGCATTTTTTCATATGACTATAGATAGTTTTAATTTCTTTGTCTGAGAACTGATTGGATGTGACAAAAAAAGGAAAATGATAAATGTTGGAGGTGATGTGGGAAAACTGGACACTAATGCACCTTTAGTGGAGTTGTGAACTGATCCAACCCTTCTGGAGAGTAATTTGGAACTATGTCCAAATAGCTATAAAACTGTGCATACCCTTTGATCCAGTAATACCATTGCTAGGTGCCTGTATCCCAAAGAGATTGAAAAAAGAGGAAAGAACCTATTTGTACAAAAATATTTATAGTAGCTCTTTTTGTGGTGCATAAGAATTAGAAATCAAGGGGATAACCATCAATTGGGGGAATGGCTGAATAAGCTGTGATATATGATTGTGATGGAACATTATTGTGCTTCAAGAAATGACAAGCAGGATGATTTCAGAAAAACCTAGAAAGATATATAAACTGATGCGAAGTGAAGTGAGCAGAACCAGGAGACTGTTGTACATAGTAACAGCAGTATTGTATGATGAAGAAATGTGAATGACTTAGTTTTTCTCAGCAATACAATAATGCAAGACAATCCCAAAGGACTTATGATGGTAACATGGTATTCACCTCCAGAGAAAGAACGAATATTATCTGAATACAGACTGAAACATGCTATTTTTTTCAATTCCCTTTTTTTTATTTTAGCCTTCTTGTACAAAATAACTATTATGTAAATGTTTTACATGATCGCATGTATATAATATATATCATATTGCTTACTATCTCAGGGAGGGGGAGAGGAGTGAAGGACAGAATTAGAAACTTTAAACTTTAATAATATGTTTAAAAATTGTTTTAATATGTAATTGGGGGGAATGAAATATTATTTTTTAAAAAGACAGAGGGAGGAAATAGGAAAAGAGGGAATCAAAGGGGAGGAAACGGGGAAAAGAGAGCTATAAAATATACAAAGGAGGCAGTAGAGTAGAATAAAAGGAACTTTGACTCTGGAGTTAAAGGACCTGAGTTCAAAACCCACTACTGCTTGTTACTGTGCAAGCTTGGCTAAGTCACTTGGCTTCTATGAGCTTCAGTTTCCTTATCTGTAAAATGAGGGAATTGGACTACATGTTCTCTGTGGTCCCCCTCCAGGTCTAGATTGATGATCTTACTATTCCTTATATTATAAAATGTTGTACTTTTCATTCTTCAAAGTGTAATTCTTTTTTGAGATACTTAAATCATTTTGAACTAATGCACCTTCTCAAGTTTAAATCCTTTGAGAAAGGTCAATCTTCAAGTTTCTTTGTTAAATGTGAAATGAAATCTCAAAGAAAATCTCATTCTATTATCAAGAATGAGAGGTTTTTCCGAAATCATCCTGCTTGTCATTTCTTAAAGCACAATAATGTTCCATCACAATCATATATCACAGCTTATTCAGCCATTCCCCCAATTGATGGTTATCCCCTTGATTTCTAATTCTTATGCACCATTCTGTTATCAAGACTTGCTGGAGAGATTGCTCATACTTCTACTTTAAGTTTCTCTTTCTGAGCTGATGAGACGATCTTTGGATTGAATTTATGAAGGGTAGAAACCAAGATTTCACTTCTCTATACTATAGAAAAAAAATAACTCACAGGTGATGGTAATATGAGATACACAGTGTTCTATATTATTCTCCTGACCTTACTCCATCATTTGTCTTTTTCCTTGACAGGGTATATTTTTAGGGTGCCTCAGGGGAGTTCTTCTTTAGAGTGTCCCTGCCATAGGATGAATAAGACAAAGCATTATTAAGTACCTACTCCATGCCAAGCATGACGTAGTAGATAGATCACCATCATCAGAGATCAGGAAGACCAGAGTTCAAGTCCAGTCTCTGATATATACTGGCTGTGTGATGTTAGGCAAATCACAACTCTCAGTGCCCTGACCAGTTCTCTAAGAACTTATAGAACAGATATTGGCCTACAGTGGTGGCAAGGAATTTCCTCATTGTGATTTTCCAAAGATAGAGAAATCACAGATCTAGTCAAAAAGATTTTTTAAAAGTGTATGATGGACTTTCCATGCAAATTAAGTTAACAGAGAAAGTATTATGATTTCCATTTTAAAGATGCATAAATCATGGCTCAGAGATTCAGCTGTGGTCATATAGCTAAGCAAGCATCAGAGCCCATACTGAAACACAGATCTCCAGGTTCTGCATCCAGTATTATTTTCTCCACAAAGTCATGCAGGTCATATTTCTGGTAGCTAAAACTCTTTTTCCTTCCCTTTATAAAATAAGTGCAAATTTAATTTCTTTTTGAAGCAGAAAATTCAATTCAATTCCTTTTGACAGATATTTATTAAGCAGCAAAATCTATACATGTTTCAAGGATATGATGAAAATATGAGAAGGAAATGAAGGATTGTCTACAGCCTAGCAAACCTTCAAAGGCACACGACTGACTGACAGATGTAAAGAAAACAAGATCTTACTCCATTAATAAATGTCAATAAAGAAAAAAAAGAAAATAACATAAGTTATAAAAATAATAAAAATAAACCCTGTACCAATCAATTGGTAAAAATGTATCAAGCAGGGATAACGTGCCAGGCACTGTGCTAAGTACCAGGAATACAAAAAGAGGCAAAAGATAGTTCTTGTCTCCAAGGAGTTCACAGTCTAATGGGGGAGACAATAAGCAAACAAATATACATGAATGAGTTTCATACAGGGTAAATAGGAAATAATTAACAGAAGAAGGGCACTAATGCATATATTCTACAAGATGTCCTTGATAAACTCAATGCCAGAGAGGACTTTGTTGCACTATTCTCTGAGTGACAATATCCCTACTGAGCTTTAGTTTCTTTGATTTAGCCCAGTGTTCTGGCCTGTTAAATTTTGGTGTTTGGTTTTGGTGGTGTTGTTTTTCATTTCTGACTCTGACCTTCCGTGTTAGAAATCCCTTTCAGTTGTGTGACAGCTGCAAATATGATAGGCATGTCATCTATCCCTTTATATAATTCATTAATAAAAATATTAGGCACACTGCTCCAAGCAGAGGTCCCCATACATATCTTTTTTAAAATCTAATTTGGTTGTTGGGTTCCTTGTGTACCCATATTGATCCCTTGAGACAACTTTCCTTTCATTCTTATTAGAATTATTTCTATTTTTGTCTTCAAAATCTCATTCTTAAGATCTTTCTAATGTCCCTGGAATAACACAGACTTCTCTAATAGAATTTTAAGCCACGGGTGCCTATCTATTCTTTTTTCCAAACCTTTTAAAATTTATTTTTGCAAACCCTAGGATGCATGTGAGAGACAGTGAGGCTTTTTTTTCCCCCTTCTTTCTCTATCATACATTCAAAGATATAGCAGTCACTTCCCCCAAGGAGCTAATCATTTTTAACTCAGCAATCCAGTTTCTCCTTTTTGGTCAAGACCAGGTCAAACATGACAATTCCCCCATCTCCATCTTTTGAGGGATGATATTTTTAAGACATGTTTGCTACTGTGCTTTGATCAAAGAAAGACTGCTAGTAAGCTGTCTGGATAATTAAAGTCTCCCATTGCCCCTCTGTCATGCTTCTACATACCCTGCTTCTTTTGTTTCCAAAATTCCTCACCCATTTCCTACTTCTGTCCTCATGGTCGATAGTATACTATACAATACTAGACTCTCATTACTGTATCACTTTCTCTTTCTCCCTCCATCCATTTTCACCTACATGCTCTCCACCATTTTTCCCTTTTCTGGTTCCTGCATGAACAAATGATCTTAACAATGCAAAACAACTTTACTGCCTTTATTTACTCTGTTCCTTTGGAATAAGGCATAACCTTTCAAAACCATATTCAAGTCATGGATCCCATCACACCAACTTTTAGTGATACCTATGAGGTCACATTGCATTGGGATTTTTTTTTTTACGTTTCACTGATGTATTTCATTTTTACATTTACAGATTACCCCAACTTTGAGAGGTCTCCTCTAACAAAGAAAAATAATTAAGAAAACCTAACAATACAGTGACTTCATCTGAAAGTATCCACAACATTTTGCCAAGACCAGCAACTTGAACCATCAAGAGAGCTACTCTCAGAGCTCACAGAACAAATTGTATACAATCATAGATAGAAGGCACTAGCATTAAAGAGGACAGGAACAGGCTTTTTAGGGTAGAAGGTGGAATATTTCTGGGACTTGAAGGAAGCCAGAACACATAGATGAGGAAGGAGAGAATTCTAAGGATAGGGAACAAAAAATGCTTAGAGTCAGGAGATGGAGTGTGAGCAGAAGAAGAGAAGGGAAGGAGATAAGAATTTATTGAGCATCTACTTTGTTCCAGGCACTGTGCTACGTAAGTTTTACAAACATTTTCTCATTTGATTCTCACAACAATCCAGGGAGGTAGTTACTATTTATTATATTCATTCTGCAGTTGAGGAAACTGAGGCAATCAGATCCTGATTTTCTCAGGATCACAGACCTAGGAAGTGTCCAAGGCTAAATTTGAACTCAGCTCTTCCTGATTCTACACACCATCAGTCTATCCGTGGAGCCACCTATCTGCCACTAAATTAGCCTTCAGGAGACCAGTCTCACTGGATTTCAGAATACATGATGGGGGTGAGGCAGGAAGTAAGGTGTAAGGTGACTGGAAAGACCAGTCTTCTGGCTCTTAGGAAAGGCACCAGGTTATGAAGGACTTTAGAAGCCAAACAGAATTTTATATTTGATTCTGCATGTTGACATTGATGACAGTTAGCATTTATATAGTGCCTTTACAGTTTATAAATATCTCATTTTATCCTCACAACAACATTGGGAGGTAGGTGCTATTATTATCCCCATTTTGCAGATAGGGAAACTGAGGCAGACAGAAGTTGTGTAGCTATTAAATGTCTGAGACAGGATTTAAATTCAATTCTTTAGGATGACACCTAGGTTGCAAGTCTGGGTGATTGGAAGGACAATGGTACTCTACAGTAAGAGTTAAGCAGGAAGAGCTATGTCACTCTGTTCTGAATTCCCTGACCCCCATGCATCCTCACCTTCACCCTGGCCATGGTTTCCACTTCAGATTCTGAGAACTGTAATCAAATCAGCACCATGCCTGTGACTTCCCAAATCTAAATATCCCTTCAGAGTCACCATGCCCTTGTATGTACTGTCTTTTCCTCTTAGAACATGAACTACTTTAGGACAACAACTGTTTTATTTTTATATCTGTATCTCAAGAACTTATCACAATGTTTGGCAAATGGTAAAATAGTGCATAGGTCTTTTTTCAATTCATTCATGAGATAAGGAGAATTTAAAAAAAAAAACTTTAGGCACTCATCTTTCTAAGTTCTCCCAAAAGTCCAGTGGACGTGGGAACAAAAGCTAGTACTAACCCCAGTTCCTTCTTCCTCAAAAAAAAAAAAGAGAGAATATATGAAATCAAAGACAAGTAGAACATGTTGAGTTCATTCTAACTTTAAAAGAAAACTAATAGATATTGTTTCATATATAGTCCTCTTCTGTTCTAAAATGTATATGGAAATTCTCGGTTTAGATGCTGTTTGTTCATGTCAGAATTTTTTTTTTTTAAATGAACAAGGAGCATGGTGAGAAGAGTGCAAGGATGTCCTCACAACTTCTCCAAGGTTGCCTTAGCTATTCACGACCTTGCCAGCCTCAACCTGAGATTCACATTTTCTTCTCTCCAAACAGAGGAAGTTTGACATTACATGTAGAAAACAGCTAGGAAACTGGATCACAGTGAGGAATAGATTCACATTAGGGTTGTAAAGAGTAAATGAGTCAAATTTTAAATCTAGGATAATGTTATTAATTTGGCCCAGAAATAGTAAAGTTCAGTTTAAAAAACACAAAAACAGGACCATTGGAGAAAGTTAACCTTTTGCCAAATTCCTACCATGTTGTTTCTAAACCCAAACTTCTTTTTGACAATGCATAGACCTCAGGCAAACTCCAACAATTTAGATTTGGACGTAAGCCAGTCAGTTATGAAATCCATAGGAACAAAAAGTTAAAGAGGTGAGTTCTATTGGATTTTCAAAAATAAAAAAATTTTTTGGTATATGTGCAAGAGCATGATTTTTATCCTGGAGTTCATCTATGTATTTTTAATGAACGTCATTTGTTGCAGGAAAATAGTAAAGGTAATAGGGCAGCTAGGTGGCGAAGTGGATAGAGTGCTGCAAGATTCTTCTTTCCAAGCTCAAATCTGGCCTCAGACACTTACTAATTGTGTGACCCTAAGCAAGTCACCTAACCCTGTTTGCCTCAGTTTCCTCATCTGTAAAATGAGCTGAAGAAGGAAATGGCAAACCACTCCCAACATCTTTGCCAAGAATATCCCAAATGGGATCATGAAGAGTTGGACATGACTAAAACAACTGAACAACAAAAAGTAAAGATAATAATACAATTTTGTCTAGTTCATGAGATATCAATGTTTATGTGGTTTCTTTTCTTTTTTAAAAAAATATTTATTTTTAATTTTCAACACTCCCTTTTATAAGATTTTGAGTTCTGAATTTCCCCCCCTTCTCCTCCTCCTTTTTCCCCCCTCCCCAAGATGGCATGCAATATGATTATATGCTATACATGTATGATCATATTAAGCATATTTCCACATTACTCATATTGTGAAAGAAAAATCAGAACAAAAGAGAGAAACTACAAGAAAGGAAAAAAATACAAAAGAAGGAGAAAATAATACGCTTCAGTCTGCATTCAGACTCCACAGTTCTTTCTCTGGATGTGGAGAGCCTTTTCCACGGTGAGTCTTTTGGAACTGCCTTAGATCACTGCATTGCTCAGAAGAGCAAAGTCTAACAAAGTGGGTCATTGTGTAATATTGCTGTTACTGTGTATAGTGTTCTGGTTCTGTTCATTTCACTCAGCTTCAATTCATGCAAGATTTTTCAGGTTGTTCTGAAGTCTGCCTGCTCCTCATTTCTTATGGAACAATAGTATTCCGTTACATTCATATACCACAGCTTGTTCAGCCATTCCCCAATGGATGGCCATCCCCTCAACTTCCAATTCTTAGCCACCACAAAATGAGCTGCTATAAATATTTTGGTACATGTGGATTCTTTTCCCTTTTTTATGACCTTTTTGGGATGCAAACCTAGTAGTGGTATTGCTGGATCACAAGGTCTGCACAGTTTCATAGCCCTTTGGGCATAGTTCCAAATTGTTCTCTATAATGTTTGGATCAGTTCACAGCTCTATCAACAATGTACTGGTGTTCTACTTTTCTCACATCTCCAACATTTATCATTTTCCTGTTTTGTCACATTAACCAATCTGGCACGTGTAATATGGCACCTCAAAGTTGTTTTAATTTGCATTTCTCTAATCATTAGTAATTTAGAGCATTTTTTCATATGACTATTGATAGCTTTAATTTCTTCATCCAAAAACTGCCTGTTCATATCCTTTGACCATTTATCAATTGGAGAAGTGGTTTCATTTTCTTTACAATTCAATTAAACAAATGTTTTTCAGTGCCTACAATATTCAAGGGGGGGAAGAAGTAGCCAGCGCAAAAGCATGGATACAGGAGATGGAGTGTCATGTTTGAACAACTACAAATAGACCAGTATAGCTGTTTTATGGACTGTGTGGAAGAAAGCACAATACAAGAAGACTAGAAAGGTAAGAAGAGGTCAGATTATGAACATCCTTAGATGCCAACAAGAAGCATTTATATTTGATCCTGGAAGTGACAGAGAGTCACTAGAGTTGATTAGATAGGGAAAGGAGGTGATATAGTCAGACTTACCTTTTAGGAAGATTCATTTGACAGCTGAATGGAAAGAAGACTGCAGGGGGAGAGACTTGAGGCTAGTAGACTACTGCAATAATCAATCATAGGGTGATGAAGGACAACACCAAGGTGGTGGCAGCATCAGAAGAGAGAAAATAGCAGTTATGAGAGATGTTTCAAAAGTAAAAATTACAGAGTTTGACAAATTAGTGGATATGGAGGTGAGAAAGTGAGAAGTCCAAGATGACACATAGGTTTCAGGCCTGGGTGACTGGAAGCTCATTAAACTGAAAGGCATGACATGATTAGAAGAACAATCATCTAGAAAAATTACCTTCACCTATGCATATTGAAATTCTTCCCTTCCTCCAGCTTTCAATTCAATGCTACCTTCTCCAAGAAGTCTTCCCCTTGCTAAAAGTGTTTCTTCCCTCCTCAAATTTCACTGAGCATTCTGTCGGCATCTCTGCTTTACTACAGTATATTCTACCTTGCCTTATACTTTTTTGCATATACATCCTATCTCGTGGATAAACTGTTCCTTAAAGGTAGGGATTTTGTTGTTTTTTCATCTTTATATCCATAGTAGATTGGACAGTGCTTTCCACATAGTAAGTCAAGCAAATGGGCATTTGTTCAATTTAATTAGTACCATTTCCTTCCAAATCTAGTACTCCATGAAGTGATCATTCTGAATGAAAAAAAAAAATTAACAATGCATTTCAAATGCTATCTAAAAATCAGACACTAGAGGGAGCTGGAAATAAATTCAAGCTCATAGGCTCATAGGAGCTAGAGTTTAAAAAGACATTAAAAGCCATCTTTTCTAATTCTCTTATTTTACAGATAAAGAACCAAGACCCAAAGGAGTATCTGCCTACATTCAAGTAACTAGGTAGGGACAAAGGTGAAATCAGAACATGAGTCTTTTGATTTGAAATCCAGTGCCTTTGCACTCCAACAAATTCTAAGAACTCCTGATAGTGCCAAAAGTTAATCTATAGAAAGAATGATTCTGATAGAAGAAATAATGTTTCTCCCATTAGAATAAAACATGGGGCTTTAGGTTACTGAATATATTTTGATTCCCTCTCATATCTAGTAGTCAGTTTAAATTTTAAATATTTCAATATATTAAGTATCTGTCATTTCATTACAACTGGTCCATTTATAGGTATTTATTTAAAAATGGCCTAGGAAGCTGTTTAGATGTTAAGCAACTTGCCCTGGGTCACACAGAGTATATGTGTGACCAGTATAGTATATGGTCACACATATAGTATATACCAGTGTATGTGTGTGTGTGTGTGTGTGTGT
>CM053583.1:363950603-363969859 GCA_028627135.1 Pseudochirops cupreus | reverse complement strand
AAAAAGTGACATAGGAGAGAATAGACTGGGGGAGGGGGGAAATACTGGGATGGCTGTTTTGGGGTGGTGGGCGGGGGAAAGACGGGGAGAAAAGATGTAACTCAAAAAATTTAATAAAGAATCTCATATATAAAAATGTGTGATCTCATGTTTTCTATTTTTACCTTTACTTATCCTATGTGAAAGATCTAATGGGGGTAGAAAGAAGTTTGAGTGAGGTGATAAGGATGACACTAAGGTTTTGAACCTGGATGATGGGAACGATACTGTTGTCCTCCACAGAAATAAAGAGGTGTAGAAGAGGGCTTATCAGTCCATCAACAAACAATAAGCACCTACTATGTGCCAGGGTCTGATATAGGATAAATCAGGATAGAGATAATTATTAAGCTCATGGAAGCTGATGAGGTCATACAGAGAACATATAGAGATAAAAGGTGGTATGGTAGAGTTCTACAGCATATTCACAGGTAATGAATATGAAACAGACAATGGTCCACCAAAGGAGACTGAGGAGTCAGGTAGAAGAACCAGGAGAGAACAATATCATGAAAATTCAGAGAAGTGTGAGTTCCTTAAAGAGAAGATAGTCAATAGTGTCAAAAGCTGCAGAGAAACAACAGATCAAAGCAATAATGGTTGATAAAAGGCCATTAGACTTTGAAATTAAGAGATGGTTTTGGAGAGAACAGCTTCAATAGGATGATGAGTTCCCAAGCCAGAATGTGAAGGGCAGTAAGCAAAAGGTAACTGGAGACCAACAACTTTTTCTAGGAGTTTGGGAATGAAATGGAAGAGAAAAATATAGGAAGATAGTTTGAAGAGATGGTGGAGTCTAGTAATGGGTCTTCTTTAAGCATGGAAGAGACTTAGACATATTTTAGTCAACAGAGAAGAAGGGGAGCCTTGGCGTTTGAAAGATTAGGAACTTGACATGCCAAATTTGCCACGTCAGAGAAAAAACTAAAATCCAGGCTTCCTGATTTCCTAGTGTGGGGGGAGGGGGAATTTGGCTCTTTCCCTGCCTGCCCAGCTCAATTTTTTATCACTGGATATATAACTTGTTAACAGGTTAACAAAAAGTTATTAACTCCTAATGATCCCTTTAAGAAGTTTAAACAGTTTCTCTGATAGAATTAAAGGGAACCTTATCATTAGGCAAGCAAAAATGTTCAAGAATTCCAAAGAATATAGACTCAGAAGAGTTATGGAGTCTGACCTCTACCCCTATAAAAGAAGACAACAAGGTAGGGGGAGGGGAACCTCTCTTCTCTCCCATCTTCATAATCTACAAGATCTAGAAGCAATACTACTTGACCAATAAAAGACTGATCAATGGCAGCTATTTGGCACAGTGATAGAGTGCCGAGCCTGGAATTAGGAAGACCCAAGTTTCAAATCCATTTTCAGACACTTACCAGCTGTGTGATTCTGGACAAGTTACTTAATCTCTGTTTGCCTCAGTTTCCTCATCTGTAAATTGGGGATAATATGAGCACCTTCTCCCAAAGGTTATTATGAGGATAAAATGAAATAATAATTATAAATATAATTAAATATTAATATACTATATTAATACATTAAATTAACATGTTTGTGTTAATTAATATCAATTAAATTACTATATTAGGATAAAATGGGACAATGAATATAAAACACTTAGCACAGTACCTTCCACACCATAGGTGTTTAATAAATGGTTGGCTTACCATCATCTTCCCCAATAGGATGCAAACTCATTAAAAGCAGGGACTAAAATAGTGGAGAAGGCACTGGACCTGGAGTTAGGAAGAGTTGGTTGAAATCCCTCCACAGGCACTTACTGTGTGACCCTGGATGAGTCACTGAACCTCTCTGTACCTCAGTTTCCTCATCTATAGGAAGAAGAGGCTTGACTCTATGGCCACTAAGATCTCTTCTAGCTCAAAATATATGATCCCATGATTCTTTTATTTTTGTCTTTGTATCCCTAGTGTCTAGCACATAGTAGGTACTTGTTGATTGAGCAAGAACCTTTGTGATTTCAAATTCTGTATGTGAGCATTTAATGAAATCAAATTGCAACTTAACTATCATGGTGATATCTTAATCATGTAATATCTTTCCAACAAATTCTAAGTGTTTATTGAATCTTTCATGATTGAGTACATAAAACATCCCTAAGAAGGAGAATATAGGTATGTCAGCTGTACATAGATGTGTAAAACCAATATAAGCCATAATAAGTAACATCCTCAGAGTCAGGTTCAATAGGTGACTTGCTAGAAATGAAGTCCAGATCTCCTGGGCTAAGCTTTAGTCATAGCTATTATTGTCACCAGTGTTTGGGGTTCAGCTCTTAAATCACATGTACTCATTCTGAATAATGCAGAACCTGGAAGCAAGTTTACATCTTGGTCCCCAAACTTATTCTGATGTAGTCGTATTAAAATTATCCCCAATGTAAGCCTCCAAATCTTTGCTTCCTAAGTACTTGCTTAAAATAGTCTTCTGGTTAAGGCAGGGAGGGAGGATCCGCCTCTCAGGAGAGCAAGGCTTCTTTAAGGAAAAGCTAAAGAAGATGAAAACAGGTGTCAGCATTCAGCAGGTTTCATTACTGGGCAAAGAAGATGACGTTATCGACCCACTGTCAAGAAGCCTTGTGCACGGAGTTGTTTTTCCAATCCTGGGGATTAAAGAAGGACTTAATGAGAAGCTTAGGGGCCTGGTGAAGAGGGTGAGAAATAGAAAGCTCCCACTCTTAAATCAGACCAGACAGACAGGGGATCAGTTGAAATGCAGTCTAGAAGTTAGGAGGAAGACACTTACATCTCCAAACCAGAAGGGACTTGAGTTGAACTGCCCCCACAAGAACTGGAGGATAGTAAGGGTAAGGCAGAGCATATATTGCATTCAGTATCCTTCAGCTATCTGGTTTATCACTTTAAACCAAACATTTATTAAATGATCGTAAAATATAGTTATAACAAAAGAGATACTGGTCCAAGGAAGCTGGGGTGTTCACTCCCTTTAAGGGGTTCCAATTCTAGGCACATACAAATGACATTAAGTCCTAGGGTATCCTGGACTCCAAAGAAAGCAAAAAGTTATCTTTGTCTCTGGCTCATTTCGTCTCTACCCCAAAATAGAAGTCTGAGGAGAATTTCCCAAACAAAGTTGAGGTTTGGCTCATGACCAGGGCCTCCCCAAAAGGCACCAGAAAGGTACTTGATATAAAATGTAGATGAGGTATGGGACAGTTATTTATTTTGCACAAAAGAAACAGTTCACACTTAAGATTCATAAGCATGCATTTCAAAAACCTTTAAACCTGAAATAGAAACGCATAATTCCTTTCATATTCTCCTAGGAGGATACTTAATATTGAAACATGAACTAATCTTTGTGGGACTGCTGAACAACCATTTTACCTTCACCTTGGCTCTGTACTCTCTGAACAATTCCCTCAAGAGCCATATATCCTAGCAAGCCAGGGCATGACTTAGGCTGATCTTCCTGCTTCCAGTTAGCTCTAACTTACAAACCCAGGAACTCCCGAATGAGCTAGCTACTCTAGAAAAGTCCATCATGCATGATTGCAGTTTGGTTACCTCTGCTCAGGGAAAGAAATAGAAAGCAAAAGAGACAGTCAGTCCTAAGATCAGCCTCCTCAAAGGGAGAGGAAAGAGAAAGGAGGTCCCCTCATAGAAGTCAAAAAGTGGTTTAGAGATCCAATATCCTCAACCAACTGGAAGACTGAGAGAGCATAAGTAGGCAGTCACTCCTTTTAAGGTCTGAGTGGGCCACTTTTCCTGGCTCAGTGGCCAGTCCTCACTGACACACCTCATCATGGGAGAAGGAACACAGAGTTACATAGGGCCTTTAATGAAGAGCTGAAACCTCTTTCGCATCCACCAGATCCAAAGCACATGTCCCAGTGGGATTGTATAGGCATTAGGTCTCCTAGAAAAATTAAAAACTTAGATTTCTGATATTAGAGTGATTCCATCACTAATGTCCTTCTCCAAGGCTTCATCATGGCATGGTGGTGACCTTAGGTTCTCAAAGGCTATGCCCACAAAGCACAAACCCTGGACTGCTCTTTCAAAGAGTAAAGCTCTGAATACTGGCCCAACAAGGGGCTCTGTGTCTATTGAACAAGGACATGACTAGCCAAGTTTAGAGAGGCTCATTATCATAGAATTGCCATTAAGTGATTGAAGTCTTAGACTTCAACAACTCATGAAACTACTCAAGTATGGAGGAGATCACAACGTTTATTAGTGAACAGAGCACCCACATCGATGAAATCGTGGATCCTTGAAGAATAATAGGGCTATTAGTCACTGAACCTTGATGGACTGCTGTTTATCTTTTGTGGGAATATCCATTATTATTTCACGTCAGTACATGTTTCTTCTACTTTGAGTGTTCAGGGCCATTCTCGCTGAAGATAGTAAGCCACCACTGAGTGCCTTGGATCTAGGCTGTCCTCCAGAAGATGACTCATGACAGAAGCATTGACCTTCAAGATCTGCCTGCACTACACATGACTTATAGTATCAACAAATACCCTACGCGTTTGTTTTGTAAAGTTTAAGGATCATATGATTACATTTTGCCTAAGTTCCCACTGGACGACAATCTTCGTCTCTGGCTTATTTTGTCTCTGTTCCAGAGTAAAACCCTAAAGACAATTTCTCAAACAAAGCCTAGGTTTGGTTCATGTCCAAGGTCTCCCCAAAAGGGATTAGAAAGGTACTTGATATACAGCATAGATCAGGTATGGGAAAAATTTTTTTTCCACATAAATGGAACAGTTCAAACACAAAAGACTCATAAGCATGCATTTACAAAAACTTTAAACCTGAAATAGAAATCCATAACTCTGATAGCTTAAATCAATAGCCCATCTTCTGATGACTAGTTTAAAGAGCTATCACCATTTTTTTTCCTGCTTCTTTTTTTTTTCTTTTAATCCAGACCTGGGTTGTGACCAAACTGAGCAACCACCAATACAGAGATTCCTTTGACTTATGCTGGCCACAACATATCTGTGACTCAGAATCATTGAGTTACAACTGGAAAGCCATCTAGTTCAACCCACTCATTTTAAAGATGGGAAAGTTGATGCCCAGAGGTTTTAGTGACTTGCTCAAGGTGACATAGGCAGTGAGTGGCAGAGCTTACTTACACACACAAGTCCTTCGATTCTAAACCTATGCTCTTTCTATAGTTTCTTATAGAATTTCATGGGGATATGAGAGGTTGAGTTACTTGCGTAAGGTCACACAGCCAGTATGCATTATAGGTTGCATTTGAACCCAGGTCTTTCTGACTCCAAAAGAGACCCTTTACCTACTATATACATAATTTTTGCTCTTTTTCAGTCATGTCTGACTCTGCATGACCCCATTTGGGTTTTTTTGGCAAAGATACTAGAGTGCTTTGCCATTTCCTTTTCCAAATCATTTTACAGATGAGGAAACTGAAGTTAAACAGGGTTAGGTGACTTGCCCAGGGTCATACAACTAATGAGTATCTGAGGCCAGATTTGAGCTCAGGTCTTCCTGACTCCTGGCCCAGCATTCTAGTTACTGTGCCATTTAGCTGCTCCTCTATATATAATACATATATAATATACATATATATGTATCCTTCTCTTAATCAAATATTAATCTTAAACTATTTATTACCAAATTATAACTTTATTACCAGTGATAACAGATACCCAAACTGAAATATCACTCAATTAAATATCTAAATAAATTAAACAATAATAAAAATACTTTACACGTATTAGGCATTTTGCAGTTTTCAAAGAACTTTCACTTAATATTATTACTTCACTTGTTGCTCCCAACTGCCTGTTCCTTAGGGCAATGGCAGGAATTATAAAGAATAATGACTCCTCTCCTCTGGGAGGAGAAAAGGGAGGGATTTTGGGGATACTATGGCAATGTAAAGAAACAGAAAATGTCAATAAAAAACTTATTTTAAAAAATATTGTCTCAGGGCAGTTAGGTGTCACAGTAAATAAAGAGAGCACTGGCCCTGGAGTCAGGAGGACTTGAGTTCAAATCTGGCCTCAGACACTTAACACAAAAACTAGCCATGTCACCTTGGGCAAGTCACTTAACCCCAATTGCCCTACATTCCCCCCTCCAAAAAGCAAAAAAAAAATGTTGTCTCTAGAGTTAGAAGGGGGGCAGTTAGGTGGTGCAGTAGATAGAATATTGGGCCTGGGTTCAGGAAGACTCATCTTCCTGAGTTCAAATCTGGCCTCAGACACTTACTAATTGTATGACCTTTGTCAAGACATTTAACACTGTTTGCATCAGCTTCTTCATCTGTAAAATGAGCTGGAGAAGAAAAAGGCTAAGTCTTCCAGTGTCTTTGCCAAGCAACCCCAAATGCATCACAAAGAGTCAGACACAAGTGAAAATGACTGATCTATAGCAACAGCAGAATCAGAAAACCTGCAATCAAATCCTATCCCAGACACTTTCTATCCTTGTGACCTTCGGCAAGTCACCCAACTTCTGTGGGTCTTAGTCTCTTTTTCTGTAAAAAGGGCAGATCAGAATAGTTGATATACAACATAGATCAGGTATGGGATAGTTATTTATTTCACATAAAACAAACAGTTCAAACATAAAATATTCATAAGCATGCATTTAGAAAAACTTTAAACCTGAGATAGGAACACACAATTCCTTTTATATTCTCCTAAGAGGATACTTAATATTGAAACATGAATTAATTTTTGTGGGACTTCTGAACAACTATTTCACCTTGGCTCTATACTCTCTGAACAATTCCCTCAAGATCCATATCTCCTCGCAAGCCAGGGCAGGCTTTTCTCTATGGTCCCTCCTAGCTCTTGATCTATGATGCTAAGATCCAGGGCAAAGATTATATATTATCTTTATTTAGCACATGAAAAAAACAAACTCAGAGAAAATATGTTTTCCTCTAGGTCATATAACTAATGAGAGAGTCAAGATCAAGACCATAGGACTATAGAGCCAGATCTGGAAGGAACTTCAGAGTTCGTTTTGAATGATCCCCTCATTTTCTAAATAATTAGTGTCCAGAGAGGTTGTGACTTATCTACAGTCATTTAGGCATGGGTAGAACTGTAAATCCAGACCTTTTGACAGCAAATCAAGCACTCATTCCACCTTGATGACTTCTAACCAACATAAAGACACACACACTCAACTCCAGAGCTATTTTTATTGCAGCTCAATCATTTTCACTCATATCCCACTCTTTATGACCCCATTTGGGGTTTTCTTAGCAAAGATACTGGAGTGGTTTGTCATATCCTTCTCCAAGTCATTTTACAGATGAGGAAACTGAAGGAAACAGGGTCAAATGATTTGCTCAGGGTCACACAACTAGTATCTGAGGCTGGATTTGAATTTAGGAAGATGAGTCATCCTAACGCCAGGCCCAGCACTCTATCCACTGTGCCACCTAGCTGCCCAGAGCTATTAGTAGTTCTCTAACATAGAAAGGAAGTTATCTAACTTGCCATGGTAACTTACACTCCTCCTGTTGCTCCTGATTAGAAAAACTCCAAATTTTTTCTCTGCCTGACAAAACTGTCCAATTCCTGCCAAAACTTCAGAGCGTTGTGGCTTACCTTGAAAACACCTATGTCAAGAATGACAGCCTTGCTTCAGGTGGCTAATTAGGTACTTGAGTTACCTGAGTGGTTCTCCAATCATTTTAGAAAGGAAATTCACAGTACAATCTGCTTCTGTCTTTGCAGAGATAGTTAACATCCTTTAACTGAAACTAAATCATAGAAAGTAAAAGATGCTTCTTTCATCCCTTTACTTTCTTTCCCAATGAATAGGCATTTGAATAGGAACCAATTACCTCACCAATAATATATAGAGTTCATCCTGTCTCAATTCACCATCATCTTTTCCCCCTTCTACCTCTTGGATTGCTTTTTCTACACAATGCAAGAAGTTAAATGCTGACCTCTGCTGCCAGATAAAATCCACCACCTTTTTGAACAGTTACACCATACGGTTTTCTTCTCAAAGTGTTAAATCCCTGCCAAGCCAGGGGGACTTTTATACCAAACCAAAGACTATGCTGGCAAAGGACAGGTCACAAGCAGATGAAAATAATAGTAATAATAATAGGTGCTTTATATACATTGTCTCATTTGATCCTAAGAAGAATGCTGCGATTAAAATACTGTAGTTTTTATTTTCTCCATTTTACAGATGAGAAAAATGGAACTAAGAGGTTAAATGTCTTGCCCAGAGTTACGCAGTTAATCCGAGATGAAATTCAAAGCTGACCCTTCCAGCATCCACTCCACTGAGAACAACAGCAAGGTGGATATGGCATTTCTATAGAGAACATGAAGGGATAGATATAGGGGTTGACACTATCTTTCTCTCTTAAAAAGAACTTCAGCAGAAACTGGTAAGTGGGACTGATGAGAATGACTGACTACATATGCCTGGGCAGAAGAACACAGACCTACCAAATGTGGCAAACTAAGGTTAGTCTTTGTTTAGCACAATGCCTCATTGCTTGTCCAAGTCCTCCACATTGTCTCTTTCTAGTTGTCTCTCCAATTTTGTTTCAGTTCATAGTCTTGACCTTGTTTTTCTTCAGACACCACCCCCAACACACACACACACACACACGCACACACACAGGCATACACACACTCACACAGACATACACACATGCACAAACACACACAGATACACACTCACACAGACACACACTCACATAGGCACACACATATATACACACTCATACAAATACATGCGCACACATGGACATACACACACCCTCACATACACATACACTCACACACAGGCATACTCATACACATACGCACACACAGACACACTCACACACACAAACACACACACACACACACAGCGACACACACATACAGACACAGATACATGCTCACACAAACACACACATACATACACTCACACACAGACACACATACATACACACACATACACATACACACACATACACTCACCTGCGCTACTCCAGGCCCTTTTATATCCATGACTTATCTGGGGACATGGCTAGATGGCACTATAATTCTGACTCCTATCTCTGAAGAAACTTATCAGAAGCAACTCCCACCTCCCCAAACTAGTGAAGGCTCAATTAACTGCTTTTATTCATCCCTGTACCCATCAGGACAAGGACAAATGCTGGCTGGCAAAGGACTGAGCAAACAGTGTGGGTTTTGGATCTACTTGCGCCACCATACCCTTGCTCAGATCTCCTCCTGTAACAATACAACCTCCCTAGTCTGGCTTAGTTGGTTACATCTTCCATTGGGTACACACCAACTTTCTGCCTATTTGTATACTTAGCACAGTGCGTGGCACATACTATTTGTCAGTTACTTAAGGACTCCAGATAACTCCCAATTGGTCCAGCTTGCAACAATTCCAGACTATAAATAGAAAGGATCTCTTTATGGAATTCATTACTGGAAGAAGGGTAATTGGTTAAAAGTACAAAATAGGTTTGAAAATAGTTGAGAAGGGGCAATTAGATGGCACAGTAAATAGAGAACCCGCCCTGGAGTCAGGAGAAATCTGGCCTCAGACACTTAACACTTACTAGCCTTGTGATCTTGGGCAAGTCACTTAACCCCAATTGCCCTGCCCTGCCCTCCAAAAAGCAAAAAAAAAAAAAAAGCTGAGATACACTTACGGATAATCTATCCCTAACAGGTTACTAAAAAGAAAAGAAGTAAACAAATGTTGCTTTTTTCCCTTAATGCACAGATGTGACCATGTCAGCCCCTAATTTCATGACTTTGAAACACGGGAAGATGGTCGTGGTCTCCGACCAAAGATCCTTTAGCAATAACATCACAGACAGAACATGAATGATCCGAATGATCTAATCTCAAGCAGCTTCATTAATTCCTGATGCCCACCACGGGACCTTCTTCCTCTAGGGACAGACTGCATTTAGTTATGAGGGGTCAGACACATGGCTCCATGTCAAACCTGCAGAAAATATTTTCTTTCAGCTCCCCCCCTTTTGATATGTTCTCTCTCTGAACTCAGAGGTAACACAGGCAGAACCACAAACCCACATACCTAAGGGAACATAAACACATCACTTTACCTCCAAAACAACTCTCTATGACAGTCAACAGCCAGTGCCACTTGGAACAAACACAGAAAGGATTCAGAAGCTAGAGCTAAGCCTCTTACAGCTTTCTGGAGCCTCACCTGGTCATTCACTCTCACACAATATTCTCACGGAGAGCAACAATGCCTGGCAAACGTTCCCCTCCTTCAATGTCCCGAAGTATAGAACAGCATGAAGTTTATACATCAGAAACGGTATTGACCTTGATTTGGCTCATTTCTGATAAACAGCCACAGCTATGTCACCATGCACTTGCTGGTGACAAGGGGTGTGTGTGTGTGGATGTGTGTGTGTGGGTGTGTGTGTGTGCACGCACGCGTGTGTGTGTGTGTGGTTTTTTTTGGTTTTTTGTTTTGCTTTTTTTTTAAATTCTACATGACCAAATTTTCTTTGTCTAGGTCACTTTGGAAACAAAACATGGGGAACCAAGGGATCTTGCTCACACATGTGCACACTTGCACGTACGCATGCATGCCTGCACACACACACACAAATTTGCATACACATTTGAATAGAAAATAGGAGCAGATTTATTTGCTAAGAGGTGGATGATCTATAAGAGTTACAGATATACTCCAAAAAAGGTTGTTTTAAGTTTTGGTTTTTGTTGTTGTTTTTAAAAAATGACAGTAACACCTTATAAAAACCTGTAGGCAGATAAGTAAATAGGAAATATAAACAAATGAAGAAGCGATGGGGAGGCACCAGTATCTCTCCTCCCCAGTACCTGGTTCAGACCTTGACATCTTTTTATCACCTTTTGGTAACCTAGGAACTGCCTCCTACTTTTTTTCCCCTCCTTTCAACTTTCTTTTCTCTCAACAACTTGAAAACTACTCCCAACCTCTTTTCCCTTCTCTCACTAACCTTATTTGTTTCGCCAGCTCATTTTATTTGCCAATTTACTCAACCAATTGGTTTCACCTTTGCCTTTTCCTTCTCCTTGAGTCCTTCTCTACAAATCCTTACTCTTTAGTCTTTGGCTTCTTTCAGACCGAGGCCCCCTTCAGAGCAAGTCTATCTTCAGATTTTGGACATCTCCTTTTCTTTTTCAGTTGAGTCTTAAATTCTCCCAAATTCCTCTTCCTCAAATTCACTTCTGGCTTCCTTCATAAATCCAAATCCCTCAAAATCATATTCATAAGTCATTTTTTCTTCATATTCAGTTTAAATATTTTTCTCTTTTATTCTTTCTTCCACAACCTTTGCTCACATCAATTGACTGAGGTCGTCTACAATATCCGAATGTAGCCCAGAGTATCCTTTTATAGACCAAAACTCCATACTACAATTCATTGGCCAGTGTCCAGTGACCTCCCTTCCCACTACATACACATACACATACACATACATACATACACACACACACACACACACACACACACACACACCCTCAACTCCTCACTTTCTCACACCCCCATATCAATCTGTTTCCAAAACCTGTTAGTTTTACTTTCATAACATATCCCATATATACCCCCTTCTCTGCTCTGATATTGGTGTGGGTGCTTATCACATCATACCTAAACTATTGCAGTAACCTGGTATTTAGGATCCTTACCTCAAATTTCTCCCCTATCATAACTCATCCTCCACTCAACTGATAAAATGTTGTTGTTTTTTCCTTAACCCACAGATGTGACCATGTCACCCCCTTACTCATTAAACTCCAATAGCTCCCTATTGCCTCCAGGATCAAATACAAAATCCTGAGCTTGTCATTCAAAGCCCTTCATAACCCAGCCCCTCCTTCCTACCTTTACAGTCTTCTTATACCTTATGTCCCCTCCCCACACATACTCTCAGATCCAATGACATTGGCCTCTTTTGGTTCCTTGCATGAGACAGTCCATCTCCTAACTAAGGGAATTTTCACTGGAATGCTCTGCCTGGAATGCTCTCTTTTCTCATCTCCACCTCCTGGCTTCCCTGGCTTCCTTCAAGTCCCAGTGAAAATCCCACCTTCTACCAAAAGCATTCCCCTACCCCCTTAATTCTAATGCTTTCCCTCTGTTAATTAGTTCTAGTTTATCCTCTCTATAGACTGTTTTCACATAGTTGTTTGCAGGATGCTTCTACCATTATAGTGTGAACTCCTTGTGAGCAAGGACTTTCTTTTATCTTTCTTTTTTTTGTATCCCTATAACTTAGCACGATGCTGGTATATGTCCCCTTCCTTCTTCTTTCACATGACCCCAACCCCCCTTTTTAGTATTATTGTTCCCCTTTACTCATGTTACTACCTATCCAAACTGGCCTTCTAACTGCTCCTCATACATACATGGCACACCATCTCCTGGCTATCTTCCTATGCCTAGGATGTACTCCCTCCTCACCTCTGCTTCTTAGAACTCCTATTCTCATTCAACACTCATCCTAAATGGCACCTTCTACATGAAGCCTTTCCTAATTCACTCCAATGTGGTTGTGCTTTCCTCCCCAAATCACCTGGATGATGGACACATGTATGGAAGACGTAGATTATTTGAGTTCTGTCTGTACCCACCTCAGGACTGAACAGTAGCTGGCACATCATATGCACTTGTTAATTGACTGGTTTAGTAACTGCTTTTTAAAAATCTCAGTTATGTGCTAGTGTTTTATTTGTTTTGTTTTGTTTTTGGAAGGTAGGCAAACCCTTGTGAGCAGATGTCGATCTAGAGAAATAATATTGTTCAATTATGGATTGAGAATGAGAATAAATGAAAGGGCTATCCATTATGGGAGATCTTCGCCTTCATAAAGTCTGTTGATTTGGGGAGTCTCTAAGAACTATGATTAAAGCACAATCCCCTTACACATTGCCCATTGATGCCGTATTAAGGGTAACTGGGTCATGGCTAGTATACATGTGAGCCTCACCCATTCTTTTGGCCCTTAGAAGGGAGAACAGACACTACTCTACTTAAGAGATGTAGATAAGTCTATCTATACACAGGAAGTAGAGTGGGAGGCCTGGAAGGCCTGGGAGGTCAGGGGAATGCTGCTTAGCCACACAGCCCTAATATCATGAAATCCCTAGCCCCTAGAGCTAGAAGCTCTGGCGTGATTGTGACAGAGCTATGAAGGAATTTCTGGAAGGGGAACACCCAGTGAAAGAATTTCTGGACCAAGCTTCCTAGAGAAAAGAGGAGGAGTTCCTAGATTCCTTTGAGTTCCTCAACAAATTCAGGAGCCAAAGCCAAGGGCTTGGAAGAGACAGTGCCATTATGTAGAGAAGCAAACCTGGACCTTACTACTCAAGTACTAAAGCTAGGTATATTAGAGTACTGCCATCAGAAAGACAAAAGTCAGTGAGAGCAATTTGTAGGACATCCTTAAGTTTATTTTTGAATAGAGTTTTATGTCTTCAAAAAAGCTTTCATATGCATTATCAAAATAATCCCTACCTTCAGTTATTTCACAAGAAGTCACTGTTTTACCCACTATGTTTCCCCAATAGAATGTGAGTTCCTTGAAGGCAGTAACTATGGTTCTTTTGGTTTTTGTCTTTATCCTTGGCCCTTAGCACAGCACCTTGGAATGCTTGTGGAATTATATCTATGTACTTTAGACCAAAGAAACTCATTACACCAAAACATTTCCAGCTTTTTTGGGTAGGAGTTAGAGCTCTTGTGATACTTTTGGTAAATGAAACTCCTACTAAAGAATTAATTATCTATACCAGTGTAGATTGGCACCTGTTCTATAGCTAATAGTCTTAGGCAGTTGCCTGGGGCACTGAGAAAAGGGACAACTTGCCCAGAGACACATGATAGGTATGTGTCAGAGGTGAGTCTTCAATGCAGATCTTCTTGAGTGCTAGGCCACTCCTCTGTCAAGTATCTCTCGATGGCTCTCTTACCTGGCATGTAACTAAAAAATTAAAGAGTCAATGAAAACTCAAACCAGTTAAAAATGAAAATATGGAGGAAGAGAGAGAGAAGGAAGAGAGATAGAGAAGAGAGAGGAAGAAGAGGAGAAACAGAGGGGAGGGCAAGGAAAGAGAGAAAGTTACTGAATTGAATCTTTTGAAAAAAAAAAAAGACAATTCAGGCTGAATTTCCAGTATTTCTTCTTACTATAATCATTAATAGTTTAATTGCATGTCAGACTCACTAGAGGGTGCTATAGACTAATTTTTGTTACTGAAAAAAATTTTACTGGCAATAAAACCAGGGCCTCTCAAATTATTTGCTTCTTATTCTTCAGAATGCTAAGTATTTACATGTATTTTTCGCCAAGGTCCTTTTCCAGTGCATCATCATGACATGGAGGTTACTTTGGGCTCTCAAAGGTCATACCATTTGAGCACGAGCAATTAAAATAAATAAATGTGAAAAATTTCTAAAACTTAAAATTACTGTATATGATTAACATCGTAGAAAAAAAAACAAACCTGATTGCATTTACCAAATATTATATATTATTTCCACATAGCTTCTAGATAAATATATTTAGATAGTAGAAACTATCCTTATAAACAAAGCCAATCCTCCTTGTGAAATGGCAGGACTTGGTCTGAGGTTATTAAGTAATGGTCCATCATTTACCTGTGGAGTGAAACTCATCCAATTATCAAAATGCTAGGCAGGACAGAATGTGGACATGTGACAACATATTTCCATAAAAAGCTACTTCCTCCCAGTTCCCAGGAGGTAGACCACATGAAAAGTTAAGTGAAAGCCGAGAGAGGAAACAAAACTTTTGGGGGGTGGGGTAAGAAGAGTAGAAATTGTTTCTTGTTTTATTTTGCTCATGAAAAAAATGGGGGTCATTTATATAAGATCTAGGACTGACTGGGCCCAGTAACCTCCTGATAGGAAAATAGCTGACAGATCACAGTTCTACTATAACCCCTAGTCAACAAGTTGTTTTTACTAAGCAGGGCACACCCTACTCATCTATTTTTTCTGTATGTACCCATCGGTTTTAGAAACCACATCTTTCTATCTTTATCTAAACATGAAATGGAGAGGGGAAAAGGAATGTAGGGAAAGTCTTGTAAGTCAAAACTCATTTATCTAATTAGAAGAAAATCACAAAAGCTTGTCATAAAGAACAAATAATTGCCAAACCAATCTATCAGGCTAGACATTTGAAAATAATTTCTTTTTATTCTCAGCTATGGGATAATTTGCTTTCTTCATAAGAGTTGCTAACGATGGAGAGATCCATTTATCTAATTTGTTTCATTTTCTTTCAATATCTTAATGGTCCTGAAATGGAGATGGGTTAGCAATGAATTAAAAGGATGCTGGATGGACACGATTTTAAGAGACCCAGAGGAAGTCTCCCAGTTAATTGGATGGACACTCTGTGAAGGATATTCAAAGGTGATGACAAAGTTAAAACAAGATGGGAAGGCAGAGAATGGCTTACAATCTGCTCCTTTGGAGGAAGCCACCAATGCACTGTAGTACTACTACTACTAATGATGATAATAACTGACATTTCATACAGGATGTCCCCAAAGTCTTAGTGCAATTTCAGCTTTAATAAGTTTTAACATCCTGTACGATGAGCTAAGGTTTGCAAAGCACTTTCATGTGAACCACATAACAACTCTGCAAGGGAAGTTTTATAGGTGTCATTATCTTCATTTTGCACACAAGAAATCTAATACTCAGAAAGATTGGTGTCAGAAGTGAGATTTTAACCCAGATCAGGTCTTCATGATTCTAAGTCCTGTGGTTCCATCTATAGAGGGAGGAAAGACCTAGAAAAGAAGAGAAAGGCTGAAAGGGATGAAGCACAAAGCCAGATAAAATTTAGGAGTTCCTAACTGCTTGGTCTATTGCTGGTTATAGGAGAGGTGAGTTTTTTTATAAATATAAAACCTTGTTCTGGAAGTTCTAATGTAATGGGAAAATGATACATGGCTCCAAGATCTAATCTAAAGTTTAGTTTATAATATGGTATAAGAGGTAATAAGCTGGCCTTATTTCCAATGTACTTGCATTATGACTCAAATCCAAAACACTATACTAACATCTGAGCAAGAGAGAAAAAAATTAGAGGGTGCAGTAGTAAAATGGCTTTTTATACTTTTGTTGACAAATTTAATTAATTCTTTTTAAACTAAAATAACTTCCCCACATTAAAATAATGAGAACCAGTCAATAAAGGCATTGATAACCATGATATATCTGGAAAAATAGGTGGCTTGCTTATTTAGAAAAGATAAGAGATAATACATGGGGACCAGGCAGTGCAAGTGATCCATTGGCATCCCCAGAGATAATATAAATAAATGAAGGAATGAATGAATGACTATATATGCATTTACATATGTCTGTATGCAGTATATACACATATACATATGCACATATACTGGCTCATATATGTGTATATGTATATATGTATTGTGTGTGTGTGTGTGTGTGTGTGTGTGTGTGTACAGAACATGGGTTTGATCCTCCAAAGAAGATTTATGGAAAAACATGGACAAGAATCATACAAAAGAAAAAAGGAGAGGAGGAAGAGGTGTAGAGAAATGGTCATTTTCATCTGTGGAGGGAGTGCTTATATATATACTGAGTCATGGCTTCCCAAAAGTATCAAAGTATTTCTTTTAATTCTGTCATTTTCCAGGTATCAGTCTCTAAATTTTAGAATCATTTTTTATTTCATCTTTCCTTCCCCCTGCCCCTCTCATATCCAAGTTCTTTCAATCTTCTCTTCCATACATCTCCCATATCTGATTCCTTTTCAATTTTCCTGCCATCACAGTCCACTCTCCTTTCTTCTGACCCTTACCCGACTTATTCTTTGTGAATGCTGTTTCTGGTTTTATTTCTTAAAACACTACTTTTAACAAATCATTTCCTGCCAGGGGTTCCTTACCACTTCCTTCCTTGGGTTTTCTTTCACACTCTCCTGTTCATCAAGGGCAAATAATAAGATCTGTGCCCCAAGGAGTGGAATAGGGAGCCTTGGGTCTTGAAAACTGCTCACCTTTTCTAAAGACAAAGAATTCTTAGGAACGAGGCATCTGAAGGACAGCTTACTGTATATGAAGTCAAAAGACCTGGGTTTAAATCCTGGTTCTGTTACTAAGTTAAGATGTGACCTTGACCTCTCTGGACTTCAGTTTCCTCATCTGTTAAATGATGAGGGTGGTACAAGGTAATCTCAGAGTTACATTTGCTTTCCAGCTCTTAATCCTAAAATATTGCCCAGCAAAGCCTGAGTCTCTTAAGTAAATAGGGTCCCTCTGAGGCCAGAGTAGACTGCCCATGCCAGGGATTTTATGAGTCAGTGCCTAGATGCTCAATAATAGTCACATTTTCCTGAGGGATGTTATCAATTCAGCTTGACCACTTCACAAAGCTTTGCTTCCAACTCTGATATGGCATTGCCTTATCAGGTTTCTGACTTATCTAATTCTGACCCAGCTTGTGACCATGCCCTTATCTGATCCCTGTCTTGTCACTTTTCCCACTTATCTGATCTTGACCCAGCTGACTAACAGTCACACAGGTCCTTTTCTGCTCCAGCTTTTCAGGGTTGTCTGATCCTGACCTTTCAGTTCACCACATTGACTAGATACCCCCAAAACCTTGTCTTCTCCCAGAATTCCTCTCACCTGTCCCAGTTCTCTTTAAAGTTTACCTCAAAAACGACATATTTCAAGAGGCCTCTCCTGATTCATCCTGTTATTGTAAACCCCACCTGGAAAATTGCTTATAAACTCCTTCAGAGAAGTCAGTTTCACAAGAATTTATAAACCTCTCATTTCATGCCATAAACATGCTGGGAATACAAAGAAAGGAAAAATAGTCTCTGCCCCTTAAGGATCATTAGGTCTGCAACTATGTACATACAAGACATATACAGAGGAAACTGGAAGTAATTTCAGAGGAAAAGAATTTGCATTTGGGAGACCAGGAAAGGGTTCCTACAGAAGAACTTTTTAGCTAAGCCTCGAGAAAGCCAAGAGGAAGACTATCTCAGGGATGGAGAACAGCCAATGAAAATGCAGAACCTGGAGATGGAGCATTGTATGGGAGGAACAACAAGAAGGTCAGTGTCACTAGACTGGAATCCCCAGTGTCTAGTGCTATGCCAGATCCAAGCAGGAGTTGTTGAATTGAATTTCCAGGTCTGCCCCACCCTTCTTGTCTCAAAGCATTGCTTTGACAAAATCTTCAATACACAAATTATTATCCTGAGATCCATGAACTTTTTTTTTTTACAAAAACTTGCATAACTGAATTTCAATATATTTAGTTTCATGTATTTTATTTTATGTATTTATAAACATTCTGATAAGAGGTCCACAGGCCTAACCAGATTGCTAAAGGGGTGTATCACCCACCAAAAAAGGATAAAGAGCTCCTGCTTTAACGGATCTCTGCTACCTACACAATACTAAACTCCTTCAGTGATCTACAATCACATATCCACAATCACTCCACTTTATCTGCCCCAAGTTTAGCTTCCTGGAACCCAGGCAAAAATAGCATTCTCAGCCTCCAGACTCATATCCATCTGCATACCACTAGAGTTTATGAGAACATCTATCCATCCTTTCAAAAAACTTCCACTGCCCTCCAGGTGGTATTAAAACCTTTATTTAGGAAGGAAAATGAAGCAAATACTTTATTCCTAAATCTCTATCCTTAAACTTTGACGGGGAACTGAGCATCTGAAGTTGCTGGAGTCTACCAGAGAATGAATGCCTTGTTCAATTGACTCTAGCTACAATGGAAAGGATTCTCATTAAAGCCAAGAAAAGCTATAACTAGGTTAGGGGAGGAAAGCGGTTTCCAGAGTACCAAAATTTAAAAGGCACAAAAATTTTTTAAATGATTTTTTAAAGACTTGTTCAGTCATTTCAGTCAACTCTTCATGACCCCTTTTAAAGACTACGCAACTTTAAAATTGGTTACATTTACAATTTGACAGCACTTTTATTCCCTCAATAGCATAGATTAAATTAAGCTTAGTTTCTAATATTAATAAGAACAATTAGATCAAATAGAAAACTATAAAAGGGCATACTGACTTCCCTGCCCCCTTAACTGTGCCTGGTGAACTCTTCCCCAGCTGGGCCTCACCACTCTTCTCCCAGGTAGCAGCAACTCCAAGCAGTGGTCTACCAAGTTCTCCCTCTA
>CM053583.1:363888964-363950103 GCA_028627135.1 Pseudochirops cupreus | reverse complement strand
AAGGGCAAGTGTCCAGATTCTCTCTTGTTAATGAAGGCAGTAACATGGGGTCTACACCTTACCAACAAGGAACCAACATAGAATTCGAAATTGAGAGTGGCCTGAGAGATCATTTAGTCAAACCTTTTCATTTTCCAGATAAAGAAACTGAGGTTTAGAAAAAGTAATTTGCCCAAGGTCACACACAAGGAAAGTGATTTGGACAAAGATTTTCCAAATCATTGCTTTCCCTAAAAAATACAGGAGACCCTCATAGGATCTCAGATCAGGGGGGGAAAACACACTCATAGAGTTTATCTAGTCTAACTTATACCAGGACCCATACTCCTCTACGCTACACCAGACAAATGGGTCCAGCCTCAGCCTGAAATCCTCCAGCAATGGAAAAGTAATATTTTTTTTTTACAGATAAAGCCCATTTTCCTTTTAGCTGGTTCTAATTTTCATGGTTTTTTCTTAAATTAAGCCAGAATCTGCCTCCCTTTGGTGTCCATCCATTGGTTCTAGTTGGGACAAAGAAGTTTAATCTTTCTGCCATGTGGCAATCCCTAACATATTTGAAGAAGGTTATAATATCTCCCTGAGAATTCTCTTTTACAAGCTAAACATCATAGTTCTTTAGTTCCTATTGGCATTATTTAGCATCTCTTCATCGTCCTAGTCTCTTATCATCCTGGTCACCGTGAGATCATTGGTGGCATAATAGGTAGAATGCTGGGTATAGAGCCAGAAATTTCTGAGTTCTATTCAGCTTCAGATACTTCCTAGCTATGTGACCCTAGGTACATTACTTTATTTCTGTTTGACTCAGTTTCTTCAACTGCAAAATGGGGGTAGCACCTAGTTCCCAAGGTGGTTGTGGGGATTAAATGACATAACATTTGTAAAAACAAAACCCCCCAAAATGACTTAGCACAGTACTACATAACATAAATGCTTGTTCCCTCCTCTTTCTCCCTAGTCTGGTCACACTCCAGCTTGCCAATATCTTTCCCAAAATATGACCCTAAACTGAAGCATAGCATTCCAGGTGGGTCTAAGTGTAACACAGCTCAGTAGAATTGGTTTGGTTTGTTGGGTTTTTTTAGACTGGACTTGGAATTTCATTGACATAGGGAACTCCCTATGAAGAGATGCCCTCTACCAAGTAAGTTCAGTACTGCTCTGCAATACTTAGTGTCACCTGGAACACTGAGAAGCTGTGACTTGCCCAAGTTTACACAGCCTATGTATGTTCACAGTTAGGACTTGAACCCATTTCTATCACCCTCTCTATCCACTCACTACACAGTGGTGGCAAAGTCTAATAGAAACAAATCCCTACAAGCAGCATATTGACTTAGAAAACTACAAATTAACATTATTTATCTTGCATTTTATATATATATATATTTTTTTTCATTTTGTTAAACATATTCCCCAAAACATTTTAACCTGGTTCTGGCTATACTCAGAAGCTTAAAGTACCCTTCAGTCCCATGTGGGTCTTTTCCACTTCTGCAGTGACAATGATGGTGGCCTAAGGGTGCTAAGAATAATATAGTTTATAAATCATTAACAAACTTTGATTTGCCTATTGGTTCTCTCAATGTCATCTTTGTCTGATAACTGATAAGTGGACATACTGCTGGAGGAGCTGAATCATTTCAATCTTAATATTCTTGTTATAAGTGAAACCAGAAGAAGGAAGTAGCAGTTTAATAGAAGGAGGGTACATAGGTACTCTTAGGAGAAGCACAGAAAGAGGTTGATGAAACAGGTTTTATTTTATTCCCTAAAACTTCAAGATACATAATTTAATATAATATTATTATTTCAGAAAAGAACTTGATAAAAAAAAACTTTCCAAATAAAATAAACATATACTCTGATTCAATGCAAAGGTGGGAAAATATGAACATGGGAGAACCATATGGGAAAGTGTGGCTGGGGAGAAAGAAATAGGACAGGTCAAAAGCCTTACAGATTACGTAGTCACTTCACATCTCTACATCATCAACACTTTCATTTACAAAAAAAAACACCAACAACAACTAGTAGGCTCTAGACATTGTGAGCATCAAATAACACTGTAAAGAATGAAACTGACTGCATTTTAACAAACAAGAAAAAACATTATAGAAATGGAAGTTATCCCTGCACCAGCTATCGTTATACAGACTACCAACTTAATGAGAACTAAGATCAAAACTTTTAATAAACAAGAAGAAAAATGGCGATGTGAAATACATACAGCATAAACAATTAAGACTTAACCCTGAAATATTTTAAATTAGTCGTGGGAAATGGATAACAGAAATTACATAAATACCAATTATAATAATTTTATCTGGAAATTAAACCAGATACCTGTTACAAAGAAGGATGATGGAAAATTATGAACAGTATTTTCTCACAAAGGAGGAAAAAGCAGCATAGAATAAATCCAGTCAAAAGAAAGCTTTGCAAGATATTCAACTGAGGGGCAGCTAGGTGGTACAGTGAATAGAGCACTGGACCTGGAGTCAAGAGGACCTAAGTTCAAATCCGACCTCAGACACTTAACACAAAAAACTAGCTATGTGACCTTAGGCAAGTCACTTAACCCCAATTGCCCTGCCCTCCTCCCTCCAAAAAGCAAAAAAAAGATATCCAATAGACCAATGTCATCCCAAGGGCGTGAAAGGATGAAAATGCAAAGAAAACTACAAATAAGAAAAATGGAAAAGATTTGCAAAAATTATTATAACAAATTATTTTGACCATAAAGGACTATGGAACCATCATAACATCACCATAATATAACATCACAATCTTTGAGTGCTTACAGAAGAAGTATATATGAGTATAACTATATATAAATAAACTATATATATATATATATATATATATATAAAGTAAGCAATTTAATCAACTATATATGTTGACTCTGTCTTTCTGTCTCTGTCTCTGTCATCAAGGAACTAAATGATAGGAAAAGAAGATGGTCTGGTCACATAGTGAGAATGAGAGATGACAAGTGGATAATCAGATTGTTTCTGTATTACCCTTGCAATGTCAAAAGAAAGTAAAGAAGGCCTCTGTCTGCGGGGGAGTAGATTTTTGGTAGGAAATAGATGGGAGTTGCACAACATGCGCTCGATGGGTTGCAAACATGCATCACTGGAGGGAAACTCTAATTTGATGTGATGAGGTTGCTGATCCATTCGAGTATTTAAGATCATATTAGGTTTTTTTGGCTGTCTCATCATCCTTACTATATGTATTCGTGTCGTATGGTAACACCTAGGGTTTTTTCCCATAGTTACACAGTTGATTTTTTCAGAAGTCTTATTGATGTTTTGTTTCAGATTACAAGCATTTATAAATTATTCTCACTTCGTGAGCACTCTCTTGTAACAAGGTAAAACTATCACTGTGTTGCCCAACTGGAACTGTGTTGACCTGGGAAAGACTTCAGCTTAAAAAGGCCAAGGTCTCCCATTGCATCCAGGGCCATCTCGAAACTTCCTGATTCATAACTGGTCACTGGACTCAGATGGTTCTGGAGGTGAAAGTGAGGCTGGTGACTTTGCACAGCCCTCCCTCACTTAAATCTAATTCACTTGCAAGTCATGACATCACTTTCCCAATGTCATGATCCTCTTTAAGAACAAAAGATACAAAACTAACACACAGCTGATTTTGTGAACCAACAAATTTAATTTTGCCAATCAATTAGCATTTTTAAAGCATTTATTACGTTCTGGGCATCGTCCTAGTTTCTGGAGATACAAATCCAAAAACCTCTGACTTCAATTAGCTTATGTTCTACTGGGTAAATACAACATGTTCACATGTAAGGAAATTTCACCTTCTTTGTCTTGTCCAAATGTACAAAAATGGTAGGCTCTTTTTGGATCCCAGTTCTATCATCCAAATCTTTGAATTTGATAATTAAACTTTCTATGCTTCCTTCCTGTTAATGTCACTGATAAAATTGAAGAGAATATGGTTAAGCACAGAGCTCTCTGATCCTCCATTAGATTTTTCACTCTAGGTTGACTTGATTCACTACTCTTTGAGCCTGATCTTTTATTTTAATCAGTTCTGAATCTACCCAAATGTTTTATCACATTTTACACATCTCATTAAAAAGAAAAGTATAAGGAACTTTGTCAAATAACTTGTTGAAATATAGATATTCTATGCCTGTGATATTACCTGGATTAACCTCTAAAAGAGCATATGTACCTGTCCCTGCCCAGCCTTTGTTTTCATCTTTTCCATTTGGGAACTCCTATCATATTCCCTGATACACCAGTTTCCAATGTTCCCATCAATTCTTCTTCTGACCACCTGAGATTCTTATCCAGACTCCTCCCTACCTTCACCCCAACACATTTCACTTCTTACCTGAACTAAATACCACTGGAACTCCTAGGATTTTCAGACATTAAACGTTCAACTGTAAACAACCTGATTTCTGCTAATGAGTGAAACTTAGAGAAGTACAGTTTCTTAGGATTATCGGCTCCTAGACAGAGGGGCTGGAAGGGACATCGAATGTCATCTAGTCCAAACCCTTCTCCCCAGAAGGGTTGGGTGGTCTGTCATATAACACAAGTAGAAAGTGGCAGCACTGGGGCTGCAGTCCTCTGAAAATCTAATGCTTTTTCTGTGAATTTCAGCATGACGATGAGTAGCTTTTGTTTCAAAAAATTCGTCTTATAAAGGCATTTCAGTCCTTCACTGATACATGCTTGCTTACCATCCCCCTACAAAACTTACGTCCACCCATGCCACACTCACCCATGGAAGCCCCATATTTCCAAATATGCTTTCTTATAATATTAGCCTCCTTTCTGTCAAAGGTTGCTTTCACCTCTACTATGAAAAATAAGTTATTTCATTTACTTTGCTGAGCTATACTATTACCCTTCCAGGTCAATTACAAACTCTCTCAGGACAGTTTTTGTTGCTCATCCTTCATTTTTTGAAGAGGACCAATGATATCACAGGATGATGTCTTGAGTTGCTTGTGAACTGGATTTGAGTGAGGCCAAATTATACAAAGTCATCAGTCTCATGCTCTCTTCCTTGGTGGCAAGACAAAAGTCAAGATAGCTGGCGATGACCCAAGATGCATTGAATGACCTTTGTGTCTTCAATGTCTGACTTAGCTCTAAAAGCCCCACAGTACCTACTACCTTCATGGCTATTGGAACAAATTCTTCTCATGTGCCCATTCCACCAGGAGAAGTCTGCACAAACTTAGGGCAGACATCTCCCTAATTCACCAACAGGTTTTAAGCCTATTAGTTACCCTCAGCCAAGTTTAGCCAGCTTTCCAAGATGGTTTTACTGGGGTGTGATCACTGCACATGCTACAGCTTCTTGGAGCCACAAGTGAGAGAACAGATTCTATTTATTTTTGTTCTCTCTAATACTGAACACAGTTTTAGAGACAGTTTAAGGTAGACACAGAGACGGGAAGTGGGTACCTAATGTGCAACCCACAGGTGGATATCATGAGGGGCCCTTTTTAGCATGATTTCTTATAAATACACATATTTTAATGCCAAAAATGTGCACTCTCAGTGGTACACAGGGATTTGGTTTGTTATAAGTCAAATAACTTAAGTAGAAAACTATGCTGGATCATAATAAACAGGCACAGTTTTTTACGCTGCTGAAGGGCACGTAACTGCCTTGTCATGACTCTGGTGATCCATAAACATCTACGTGTTTGATTTGATTTTGACTTTGGAGCTGAGGCTGGATCTATGATGTCACGGGTATAGGAAACTTCTGGGAGAGGAATCTCCCTCCACCAGCATAAGTTGGTGCCTTCCATACAACTTAAATCTTAGACAGTTTCATAAAGCACTGACAGGTTAATGATTTGTCCAGGGTCACACAGCTGGCATGTGACAGAAGCTGAACTTGAACCCAGATCTCCCAGGCCAACTCTTTATCCACTATGCCAAACAGCTCATTTTGATTTGACAAAAGAATACCTGGGATCTCTGCCAAGTCCCTATTCATAAATCTGCTCAAATGTTCCATGAATATGTCAAGAAAGAGCAAAATTTTCTGATAGTCATTTTTAAAACTTTTCCATCAATCCATTCATCTATTCATTCATTCAACAAATCTCTATTGAGTGGCCACTTGGTACAAGGCACTGTGCTAAGCATTTCATCTTAAATTTCTAATAGAGATTTCATTCTGTCCTTCCAGAAGGAAAATTATTTCAAATACTCCACTGAAGAATTGAGCAGCATTCTTCCACAACGAGGCAATAACATAGCAGAGCTGTGACAAAGGGGACAAGAGGCACCATAATTATCCATCACAATCTTTGAAAGAATTCTATAGGTCAGTAGAAGCCCTCCTTGCCTTGGGATAAAAGAAAGCCTGAAGCCACAAGTCTCTGGGCCAGCGGCTCTTAACTTGGGGTCTGTAAACTAGGTATAAGTATGTACACACACAGAGTGATAACTGTATCATAACATAATTGGTATCTGTTGTAATCCAATACATGTTATTTTTGCATTTAAAAATACTTTTCTGAGAACAGGTCTGTAAGTTTCACCAGAATGCCAAAAGTCTCCATCACATACACACACAAACACATACGCATCATTAAGAACCCCTGTTCTAGAATCATAGACTAGCTCTAATTGAGGAGCTGAATAAATCATAGACTATTAGAGATGGAGGTGATCTTAGACATGCCTTTCATTTCTTCTCTCATAGACCCCATCCAGGAAACCTAGAGAAATATACAAATGCTATTGTCTGGTGTATTGAGATGGACTTACTCCTTACAAGAACATAGTCCACAATAATTTCAAGGGGGAAAAAGGGTTTATTAAAAGGAGAAAGAAATAAGAGAGATCCTTAGAGAGTTATGAATCCTAAAATTATAAGTTCCCAAGTCACTTAAGGTCCTAATGAAGCATCTTTCTGACCCAACAACTCAAGCCCCGAGGCCACATGTGGCCTGGATTGTGGCCTTTTAGGTCCTCTAGTGTGGCCCTTTGACGGAATCCAAACTTCACAGATTTGTTCTGTAAAACTTGGATTCAGTCAAAAGGCTGCACCCAAGGACCTAGAAGGCCACATGTGGTCTCAAGGCCGTAGGTTCCCCACCCCTGACTAGGCTCCAGGGGTATGTGCGGGGATCCCTCTTTGTCCCTCACTTTCCCTCTAACTTTTTGGCATTCTTTGGAGCATTCCTCATCCACAAGTTGTTCAAGTAAAGTGAGTATGAGTATCAAAATTTGATAAGTGTTTCTGCAACTTCTTTCAATAAAAGACAAGAGAAAACATCTAGAACAGGGATTCTTAATCTTATTTATTTCATGGACCCCTTTGACCATCAGGGTGAACCATTTTCAGAGGTTTTTAAATGCATAAAAATGAAATACACAGAATTATAAAAGAAACCAACTATATTGAAACACAGTTATTAAAACATTTTTTAAGAAAAATGAAATTTTACATTTTAAAAAATGAAAAATAAAAAAAGTTCATGAACCTCAGGTTAAGAAACCCTGCTCTGGAGTTCTCCTGATCTCTTGCCCAGCTGTCATTGCTCTACCCCTACCAGCTCTTCCTCTACTCTCTTCCACCTGTTCACCTCACTTGTCTCCATGCATGCCTTGGGGTAAATACAACTTTTATTCAAAACAAAGAGGTAGATGAAAGGGAAACTACACAAACCCTCAGGACCCTTCAGTTCCAGAATCTGGTTGACTTTTAACTGCACTTACCTCACTTCAGAAACATGGGCTATTATGAATGTTTATAATATGCATGCTGAAACAGAAACAACTGTTTCTTATTCAGGTTTTTTTTTGTTTATCATCAATAAAGAGGGAATAATATCTGCTCTTAACTCAGAGGTGTCATGTAAGACAGTCCAATTTCAATAAGCGCTCATTAAGAGCATACTGCATGCCAAGCACTGTTTTGGCATGAATTATGTAGTAAAGTGACTTTTAAAAAAATTAGGCCCATTAAATGCATGCATAGTGTTTTTATTACAATTTATTCACCCTAAAACCTATTATGTATTTAGCATAAGGGATCATGACATAATATAAAGCACACAGGACTTGGAGTTGGAAGAACCTGTGTTAAAGTCCTAACTCCAACACTTACTAGTAGTTTCACCCTATGCAAGTTCCTCTGATCCTCAATTTCCTCATCTATAAAATGGATATACTGATAATTGACAGGATTACTATAAAGAAAACACTAATGTGAAGCTTAAAACATTATATAAGGATGAATAATTTTCATAGCCCCTGCTTTTATAGTTTAAAATTTACCAGGTGTAATATAATAGTAGTAGTAGTACCAGCAGCAGCAACAGTAGTAATAGTGGTAGCAGTAGCAGTAATAGTAATAGTAGTAGTAATAATAGTAGTAGTAGTAGTAGTAGTAGTACTTGTAGTTGTAGTTGTAGTAGTAGCACTAAGCATTTACATAGTGTTTTAAGTTTTGCAAAGCAATTTATAAATACCATCTCATTTTATCCTCACAACAAACCAGGCAAGTAGATGCAATTACCCCGATTTTAGAGATGACATAGTACTTTGCATCTGTATAAGGCTTTACAATTTACAAAGCACTTTATGTCCACTGACAATTAGCATTAGGATTATTAATATTTACTTAATGGTAACCTATTAATCTTTACTGAATTATTTAACAGATAAAGTTTGCGTAAACTCAGGAGACTTACAGGTCTTTTTAAGACTCAATTCAAGCCCTTCCAATGAGATACAATGCAAAGAGCACTGGCTCTGGAGTAGAGGGGTCTGGATTTAGATCCCACCACAGAGGCTTACTACTTGTCAGAGCCTGATTAAATCATCTACCTTCCCTGGATCTCAGGTTCCCCTTTTGTAAAATGAGGGTATGGGGCTAGATGGCCTCTGAAATCCCTTGTAGGTCTAGATTTTGATCTTCCACGAAGACTTCCTTTATGACATCAGTTCTCTCTCTTTCTTGAATTCCTAATGTACCCAGTTTAATCTAAAGTTGTCCCCCACTTGTTTCATACATGGTAGTTATGTCTCTCCAGCTAGACTTCTCCTTGAGGGGAAGGGCCATATCTTGTACTTCTTTTCAATCTCCAACATCCCCTAAGACGTGCTATACAGAGCACATGTTCTAAGTACTTACAGATGAAGTAACTGATCATCACCACGATTCTTGTCAAGTACTTCAGCAATCTATACCTTCATTGATATGACCATAACCTTCATTAGTCAAACAACAACTGTATGAACCTCCAGTTGTTTCCAAATCATCATAAAGCAATAGAGTAATTCTTTAGTGACTTTATTTTATCATAGTACCATAGGATCATAGCTCTAGAGCTGGAATACACTTGCAGGATATCTAGTTCAACCTCCTTACTTTACAGATGAGTAAACTGAGGCTTGGGGTAGTTAAATGATTTGACCAGTGTCACAGAGAGAGTAAACATCAGAGGTGGAATAAGAACTAGGTTCTTTGTGATATTGCAAGTAATTCTCTGAATGATTGCTAATAATATAACCTAGCTACAATATGATGGCCCTCTAATGCTGTAAAGCATCTTAATAGTGCCCATTAAGAAGCTGGGAGCATATAAAAGAGAACAGATAGGATAGGGAAGGGTCTTAATATCATGACATATGAGGATCAGTTTAAAGAATTGGGGAGGTCTAACCTGGAGAGGGCAAAAAGACTTGAGGATACAGAATAGCTGCCTTTAAGCATTTGAAAGGTTGTCCTAAGGAAGCTTCTGCTAAACCTGTTCTACAAGGATCTAGATTGTACACTCAGGAACAACAAATAAGCAGAAGCCAGAGAGAGAGGAGCAAATGTTAGGCTTAATATAACAAAAACAAAGTCTATCTAACAGTTTTAGAGCTACCCAAAGTAGAATGGACTATCTAAAGAGATCATGGGTTCTCTCTTATTAAAGGTCTTTAAGCATGTTCTAGAGGGGATTCATGTTCAAGCATGGGTAGGACTATTTGTCCACTGAAGGCCCTTCTAACTCTCTGACATTCTGTGATTCCATGAAAGTATGCTATTTGTCAAGATAATTGATTTCTCTTTAAATGTACTTGATTTTCCATTTTTCTTTCTTCCCTTCCTTGGATTCTTCTGATATTTCCCTTTTATAAAATAATTTTATCAATGTGTTTCACGTAAATATGCTAATTAAGTAGAAGGATACCTGGCTAGTTTGCCATAATTTATCACTCTTGTTATTCTAACTCTTCCCCAGTGTATTTCATAGTTTAATTTACCAATAAAAACTTAGAACATTTATTCATAGTTCTTGAATTCTGAGCCAATATGGAGATACCAATGTATCTTGGCCCTCAAATAAGGTTGTAATCTAGTTGGAGAGATAGGTCATGCAATTAGTAAGCAATCAGAAAACATAGGCATGTACAAGATAAGATGCTAATTCAATTGAATTCAACAAACTTATTAAGCACCAAACACCAAGCTAGAGTTGAGATTACAGAGACAAAGAGACTACACTCTCTACCCTCATGGTGCTTGCATCCTACTTGGGAGTAACCACAACAGGTCAGGCCAGAAGGCAAAAAGCAAGGGAGTATGCAGGTAATGGTAATTAGGATAGGCTTCAGTTTGCAAAGGATTTTGGTTTGGCTTAGGTTTGTTCTTCCAATACTCTGCTAATTCCCTTACCAAACTACATTTCAGGGCAAATTGTTGGTCTGTAACCTTAGACACATATTATTAGGCTTATTGGTATCATCCACAGCAGAAAGGTTTTCTGCAACTCGGTCTTCAGTGACTGAAGCAAAGCAGAAACCTGAATGGTATTTTCCCTCTGCTTCTGAAGACAAACTACATTTCCTGTCCACAAATCAGTGGCTAGATCAAGCATTGCCCAGAGATGTCAGATTTGGAAATACAGAGTTGGAAGTCATCAGCACAGAGGCTGTGAGAATAGGTAAAAAGAATAACTATGGTAGGGAGGTGGTGGGAGCAGAGATAAAAAAACACAGAGAGAGGACGTTTAGAGGTAGAGATCAGGGGAAGCATGAAACATCAATCAAAGAAATGGAGAAATGAGCAAAGAGTAGGATAGGAGGAGAACCAAGAATGATGGTGATTCTTCTCAAACACCAAAGGAGGAATCAAGAATGGATGGCTAATACTGTCAAATCACAGGGCACTTGAGGATGGTGAGAAATTTTTCAAAAGACAACTGGATTTGACTTGAAGGGAGTCACTTATTTATAGAAAGGTTATTTTTCTATTTATTTTCTTTTTATAGAAATTCTATTATTTTTCTATTTATAGAAAATAAATTTAGTAGGTTGGTAGAGTGAGAATCCAAATTAGAATAGGTAAAGAGGAGAACAGGTAGCTATGAAGTTGAGACTGCTGGCACAGACTACATATTCTACATGAAATCTGACCCTGAAAGGAAGGGAACAACTTGGATGGTGGCTTTGAAAAATATTAATTCATTCAGAGATATCTGATATTTACAAAATGCTTTCCTATGAGGCAGGTAGGTAGTATAAATATTATTAACCCCATTTGGAAGAATGAGGAAATTAAAACAAAAAAAGTTATACAATTCACTTGAGATTAGCAGTTAATAAGTGGTAGGGCTGGCACTTGGAGACCCAACTTCTCCAATTGCAAATCCTGTGCTCTTTGATAGTATTTCAGCATGAAGTGATTTGTTGTTAAAGATATAAGAAAACTACTGAGGTTTGAAGTTAGAAATATAGGGGCCAGTGGAATGGGGAGGTTGAAGATATTCAGAAGGAAAAGTATGACTGTCCGAATACAGTTTTCAACGAGAGATAGTGCAATGGTCTGGTCTCCAGAGATAAGTATATCATTTATGCTGCCACGAGAAGAAGTACAGAGACATCATTGGAATTAAAACTGAAGGAACTGAATTTGAATGACAGGTTAGCCCCTTATGAACTGTTTGACAAGTCACTTAACCTTGCTGAGACTCAGTTTCTCCATATATAAAATGGAGAGAATAATGCTCTCACTATCTGCCTCACAGGGTTGTTGTGAGGAAAGTGATTTTATAAGGCTTAAAAAGTCCCACAAAAGTCAAAAAGGCTATTATTAAAAACAATAGCAAAATAATTGTTTGCAATATTTTTTAGATACTTTTGCATTTTTCATTAGGAAGATTTTATTATAAATGGTTAATTCCTTCATTCAAAGAATGACTACTACTTTCATTTGAAGTAGTCTTCAGATAAAAATTATTTGCATTTTAATAGATTTAATGTGCACATGAAAAAAATTAAAACTAACAAGCCATATTTTAATTCAGTTTTTGTAAATGTGAACTCTTGCCAAAGAATGGTGATACCAAAAAGAACCATAGTAAAATGAAGCTATTGTAGGTGACAGACAAAAGCTGTCTTTGTCGGATCTTTCTAACTTACTAAAACCTGTTTAACAGGTTAAGTGTGGAAACTTGGAAAGGAAATCCTCCAGAGCTGCCAGTTTCTGTCAGCTGTAGAAAATGCACATTTGTCCATCTAACTAAGCTTGGAATGAAATCCGAACTCAAATTCCCCAGATGCTGGTTTGTGTAGAAACAATTTTTTAAAACATATCTTAGGCTAAGCTATGAAAGAAGAATTGATAAATGGACTGAACTTTCAAATTTTCATAATTGAAGTCATGGCATTTATTCAGTATTACCAAGGACATTAGGGACTGTTATTGTGATCATCACCAAGCCACCTAGAATGTGAGTTTCAGTTTCATGGGACCAGTACTACCTACTGTGCCCTGTCATGACAGGGTTATCTACAAAAGGCCTTCAATTCTTAGAGATGACTGTGACAATGTTACTTAAAATCAGTGTTCATAAGCTGCCTTTCCTTTATTTCATTAGTTAAATTACCTTTCAGTTCTATGAAGGAGTCAGATTGTATTTCCCCTTTGTTTCCTTTTTATTAATAGAAATGAAGTTTTTTATACCTGGGGAAATGTTTCTACAACTCAGAAAAAGAGACATTAAGTGATTTGCTTAAGATCATAGGAGCCTAGATTTAGGGCTGGAAGGGAGCTTGGAAGTCCTTTACTTTCGAGGTGAGGCCTAGAAGGTTAAGGGGCTTGCCTGAGGCTGTCCAAATAGTAATAGGCAAGGCAACCCAGGTCTTATGTCTCTGCCGCCAGCACTCCACAGATCTCTGATATACATAGTTCATGGCACAGTGATGGAAACAGGTTGCCCCTCCTTTCCTCCTTTCCTTCCTTCCTTCCTTCCTTCTTTCCTTCCTTCCTTCTTTTTTCATTCCTTCCTTCCTTCCTTTCTTCCTTCCTTCCCCTTCCTTACTCCCCCCGTGCTTCTTCCTTTCTTTCTTCTTCCTTTCCTGAAATATAAATTAAATTCCTAAAAGGTACAAAACTCTATGCCAGATTTTTTGAATAAGACATAATGTCTGACATCACAGAAATTACAACGTAGTAAAGGAGATGAGAACATACAAATAATTCAGTTATACAACAGAGGCCCAGACATTTGGATTCTAATTTTGGCCTGTCCTTGGGCCCTGAACTAAAACTACACCTTTTCATCAGGGACTTTTCCAAGAAATCATTTGCTTGGTTTCATTGCAGAGATATACGCAACTTAACATTTTACTTGTCTACCCATAAGTGGGAATGTAAAAGCATGTCTGTCCTGATACATATACATACCGGCTTCATCTTAAGAACCCAAATATCTCCTGTGAGGAGTTTGGGAGTGAAATGTACTTATGTATGTGTTATGCCATGTAGCAGTGAGACTGTAATATTTCCATGCACAGTACCCTAGTGGCCTAAAGAATTAATGTACCCCCCTAAACATCTTAAGCTGAGGAAGAGGGAAAGATGCCAAAATAAATTTGAAACCAGGGATCCCATAGGTTCTCCCTCACTGGCTGAAACTCAATGCTCATCTTTACTGTCCTCCCCGCTCGGATCCTTTTCCTTGTTTGGAAGACACTATCACAACTTGGTAAGCAATTGGAGCTGCCTTGTTTCTGCTCAGTCAGTCTTATGTATCAGGGGAACATCAGATTCAGAGATGTTTTAAAGACTCACAAATTCATTTGTCTTTAAGGGCACCTTTCTGGTACACAGACCACAACATGGTGATTTTTCAAAGGGTGGACCTACTCTAGTGGAAAAAAAAAACTAGAACAGGAAGTGAGTCAGCCAGCAATTTATAGGACACTCAAAAAGCATTTCAAAGAATCACCCTTTCTCTTCTTCTTATCCTGTCAAACCCATAGGTTCATTAATAACTGAGTTTTCTTGAGTGGAATCTATTCTCTTTTCGGGAGGGATGCCTCCGTTGACACACTTTAGAGCAAAAACACATTTGTTCTGTTGGCTTAATAAGCATATAGATGGTTCCGTGTTATTTTCTCAGGCTGGGCAGGCTGTTGGTTTTATATAAAAATTGCTTTGGTTTTTATTTGGCAAACAAAAGAGTCTACACCTTGTATTGTATCTTGTCAGTGTAGATGTTGCTGTACATATAATGTCAGAGTTCTTTTCATAGGCCCAAAGTGATCTAACAGCAATTCCATGGGAGAATTCTGGATGAGAACAATCTGGAAGATGTCTATACAAATTCAGCATGGTGCGTGGAGAGGGACCATGGAAGTAGACCTAGGACAGGATTCTGGATCTCCTATATAACCCTAGCTGTGCGACCTGGTACAAATCACTACTCTTCACTGGATCTCGTCATGGCATCACCTCCCTGATGTCATGGTCCTTTTCAAGAATGAAGGACAACAACAACAGTAAAAAGAAAAGAATGGGTTTTTAGCACTCAATCACATGATCTAACAACATAACCCTTCTGTCTCTTATAATACAAAGGATATAGAGATTTCATTAGCAAGGAGAATAACAGTAAGAGTATTTGCAAAGTGGTTTAAGATTTACAAAGCACTTTACAAACATTATCTCAATTTATTCTCACAACAATCCTGTGAGGTAGATGTACTGTTATTCCCATTTTATAGCTAAGGAAACTGAAGCAAACACAGGTTAAGTGACTTACCCAGGGTCACACAGCTAATAAGTGTCTCAGGCAGGATTTTAACTCAGGTCTTCCTAACTCCAGGGCTAGCACTCTTATTGACTGCATCACCACCTAGCTGCTTAGGAACCACGAGTGTGAGAATTTATTACACTAATACAAGTCACAAGTGACCAAGGCACTTTAACAACTTTCCCAGGTCCACACAACTAGTAAGTATCTGAGGCATGATTTGAACCCTGGATTCTTTCTGAGACAAAGCCCAATCCTATGCACCTTGCCACACTGTCTGGGTCATTTCATATGTGATCTAAAATACTATACAGGCTTACTTTCTGAGGACTTCCTCAGCCATACTGATAGGAGTAATCATTGCAAACACCAGGAAGAGGTTTTTTAAATCCACGTGGATGTTTGCACTTCTTTTGTGTTTAACTGTCTGTGTACTTGTTGTATCTCCTCAGTAGAATGTAAGTCCCTTTAGAAAAAGGAGCATCCCCTGTGGTCCTAACACAGCACCAGTCACCAAGTAGATGCCCAAAAAATACCTGCAGACACGATTTTGTTTGTTTGTTTCTTGTTTTTCGTGGTTTTCCCCTTTGGTTCTGATTCTTCCTTTACAACGTGACTAATGTGGAAATACGTTTAATATGATAGGACATGTATAGCCTATGTCAGACTGCACGCTGTCTGGGAGGGGAGGAGACGGAGGGGGTGACAAGTTTAGAACTCAAAATCTTATAAAAGTGAATGCTGAAAACCAAAAGTAAGTAACATTTTAAAAATAAATGTTTGCTGAATGAATGAATATTAAAGATAAGTCAAGGTACATCCATTGAAGGAGAAAAGGATGAGTGAATCTTCTCTCCAGAAAGAATTGCAGTTTATAAACGAGCCCACTGCCTTCTCTTTAAAAGCAAAAGAAACTCAGGAATCATGGAGGAAATAAGAACTAATTAAAAAGAAACTAATGAAAACCATAAGGGAAATTAAATCAACAACACTTGACCTCTTCTTTCTAGTTCCTCAGTATTTTGTTGTTTTCAAGGGAAACCCTCTGTGAAGGTGCTCCATGTGTATTTTCTCTCTTACAAGGAGAGGTCTGATTTGTTAATTTCCTAGAAAATGGTGGTGTGTTTTTTTAAGCCAAAAAGATAGAAAGGAGGAAGGGCAGGTTGGCGTTTGCAAATTTGGGCCAGGAGATGCAAACGCAAGAGACTGAATTTGTTAGTCTGGTGACTTTTAAAAACTCTTTGTTTGCTAGGCTGGTTTAATATAATAGTAAGTGTGAACAGATCTCACAGGTGGGTCCATATACCACATTAATCATTCCAAGGATTCCACTTATCCCTCTATACAGCCAGGCCAGGGTGGTTATTTGATCTACGAATAGGTGCCCCACCATACCCACAATCAACTCTCCTTTTACTCCTCTGAAGGGTGAGAAGCTATAATCTCCCAATGAATCATAAACAGCATTTATTCCATTAGTCTATTGGGCTATATGCAGAAGCATCTGTCATCTTTAGACAGTGCCTGAAAACAAAAGTCTTTTGTAAATTGGCTGGCGCCATCTGCAAGGCACTGTCAGCAGCTGTACCCTGCATCCGATTTTCCTTTCTCCCATTTGCCTTCAGTTCCCAATAGAAAGAGGAAGAGATGGGGGCATTCAGCCACAGATAATTCTAAGTAAATTGCTTTCTTTTTTTTTTTTCTTCTAGGTGTGCTGGAAAAGTCTTACTAATCAGAAACCGTATACCAGCTGTCATAGTGGAATGGCTAAAGAGAGCAAGCCAAATGCTCCTCTTGCCCCCCACTCTAGTTTGTTACTACTGGAATGCATCTCACTTCTCACTCATTTGGCAGCAAAATACGTGTATTTAGCATAGCACCACATTGTACCATCTGGTTTGGAGGGAGAGCTGAACAAAATTCAGCCATGAATGATCTGTAGCAGAAGAAAAGAAGAAAAACCTTCTGATTTTGCTAATCACACACACACACACACACACACACACACACTCACACACACACACACACACACACAACGATTTACATTTTACCCTGGTTCATATCAATGATAAATGCAGCTACTTAGGCAGTTGCATGGGATAGTGGATAGAGAGATGAACTTGGAGTCAAAAAGACATGACTTCAAATCCTGTCTCAGACACGTACTAGCTGTGTGAACCTGGACAAGTCACTTGATTTCTGTCTGCCTGTTTTCTTGTTTGTAAAATGAAGATAATAAAAAACCTTAAAGTTCAATAAAAATATTGTTTTATTTGTTTGTCCATTCCTTTTTATTCCTACATATATTTGGTTTTGTAATTATTTGTTTGCCCATTTTTCCTTTCGAGCTAGGGTTTAAAATGTTGCAAGGCTGAGAGAAAGGGAGTCATAGAGGTACTTGACATTTCACAGGATGACTTCCTTGTCTCCTACTGTAACAGGCAGGGCTGCACAAGGAAGTCATTCAATTCAATTTAATTCAAATAAATTCAACAAGTTCTTTTTAAGTACCTAGTACTTGCCAGGAACTATTATAGGTGCGGTGGATGCACAGACAAAACTATACAGTCCCTGCCCTGGAGAATCCTACAATTTTAGTCAAAGGATACAATGTGTGTGTGTGTGTGTGTGTGTGTGTGTGTGTATACACCCACACGTGCACACACACATATGTCTTTATACAAAATATTTGAAGTGTCCCAAATGTCCCAGTGATTAAACCTATGAAAACTTAAAACTGCAGTAGGACTTCTGGGACTTCCAATATATGCAAAATAGATATAAAGTAATTTGGGAGGGCAGGTACTAGCAACTCAGGGGATCAGGAAAAGCAAGTCATTGTAATTCCACCTGGGAACTAAGGAGCATCAAGAAATACCAAATGCTGGAGGAATATGGGGGGAGAGGAAAGAGGGAAGGGATGTCAGGGGCTATCCTGGCTTCTGTAAAAGAAGTGACATGAAGGAGGGGCAATAGTGGTAAGTATTAGCTTAGAAAGAAAGAGGTAGAGAGTGGTTGAGATTGGAGCTTGAATCCTCTGAGTTTCAAATCAGGGGTGGCACATATTAACCACTTATCAAGAGTCAGACGAGCTAGGTGCTGAGATACAAAGACAAAAACGGATCAGTTCTTGACCTCGAGGAGCTGTGTGACCCTGGGAAAGTCACTTAACCTCTCTCTGCTTCAGTTTCTTCATCTGGGAAATGGGATTGTCATTGATTACACTAAGGTCTTTGTGTGGATCACAACAAAATGTGACAAGTGCTCAAAGAAATGGGAATACCAGATCATCTTCCTTGTCTCCTGAGGAACCTACATGGGCTAAGAAGCAACATTTAGAACCAAACATGGAACAACTAATTGTTTTAAGATTGGAAAAGAAGTATTTATTATTTATTTATCTAAGTTATATGTAGAGTATATCATACAAAATGCCGGGTTGGATAAACCAAAGGCTGGAATCAAGGTTTCTGGGAGAAATATTAACAATCTTAGATATGCAGAGAATACCATTCTGTATTGGTAAAGGACTTTGGGAGAGCAGTATCCAGTATTGTAGAGCCTGAGTTGCTGAGAGAAAGACTGCTGAGAACCCATTGGAATTGCCACCTGGAATTGTCAAGGACTGAGGAGGCATGGCTGTGATGCTGGTATTTTGTCTATCTGTTATGATGTTGTTTTGCCAGATTCACCTGCTGGCAAAGGACAGTGCTGCTGTTGTAGAGGTCCTGGAACCTAGCTGTTGGTTCAGAAGCCCTGAAGGAGGATTTTCTTGTGGTACCTGCACAGAAATCCTGGAAGAGGGCCTTGCTGAGGTTTTCAGGGGTTCTGGGACTGTTCTACAGGCAGAGAGTGACTTGATGAGGACACTGGCTATGGCTTTGTTGAGCCTTGTCTCCCCAGGAACTGAGATTGCTGAGGGCTTGCCTGGAGCGAAGATCAAAGAAGGCCCTTTCCTTCGGTATTCAATGCTGAGCTTACCCTTGTAACTTAAGGGTGGATGGCCTTTTGTGCTCTCCTGCCCCTTTTGAGATTCAAGAGTGGGAAGCCTTTGAGTGATTGACCAAATGAATGTACTTTGTTTATGGTTGGAGACTAATCTCCATTTGAGAAGTGACTTTTGACTGATTAAATGAATGTACTGTCTAGGGGTGGAGAAGTACCTGGATTGAATTGAGAACTTGCTAAAGGAACAAGTTACACTGTATTTTGACTTTCTCTGTTCTGTGAATGTTTGTTGAATAAATGGAGTTTACTATGCTCCTAATCCGAATCTTGGAAGTTGCCTTTGCTTGGCATTACACATTCTGATGGCAGAAAGTGAAGTATAATTAAAGAACTTCTTGATGAAGGTGAAAGAGGAAAGTGTAAAAGTTGACTTGAAGCTTAACATTGAAAAATTGAGATTTTTGGCAACTGGTCCTTTCTGGCAAACAGAGGAAGAAGAAATGGAAGCAGTATCAGATGTTATATTCTTGGGTGAAAAGATCACTGCAGATGACAGATGCAGCCATGAAATTAAAAGACGCTTGCTCCTTGGAAGGGAAGCTATGGCAAATCTGGACAGCATAAAAAGCAGAGACATCACTTTGTCAACAAAAATCTATATAGACAAAGCAATGGTTTTTCCTGTAGCAACGTATGGCTATGAGAATTGGACTATAAAGAAAGCAGAGTGCTGCAGAATTGACATTTTCAAATTGTGGTGCTGGAGAAGACTTTTAGAGTCCTCTGGAAATCAAGAAGATCAAATTGGTTAATACTAAAAATTCAGGCTATTCACTATTCAGGCTGAATTTTAATTTAATTTAATTTAATTTAAATTCAGGCTGAAAATTAAATGCTTTGGTCACATAATGAAAAGACAGAACTCACTGGAAAAGACCCTGATATTGAAAAGATTGAAGGCAAAAGGAAAAGGGGATGGCAGAAAATGAGATGGATACATAGTAGCATGGAAACAAATATGAATTTGGACAGACTTCAAGAGATAGTAGAGGATAAAAGAGCCTGGTGTTAAATGTCCATGGGGTCACAAAAAGTCAGATATGACTCAACAACAAGAACTAAGATATGATGAGTAAGATGGTTTCAGAAAAACCTGGGAAGACTTATATGAACTGATGCAAAGTTAAGTGAGCAGAGCCAAGAGAACATTGCACACAGTAATAGCAGTACTGTAACAATGATCAACTATAAAAGACATAGTTACTCTGATCAATACAATGATGCGTGACAGGTCTAAAGGATTCATGATGAAAAATGTTATTTACTTCCAGAGAGAGAACTGATAAACTCTAAGTGCAGATTGAAAGATTTTATTTTTTAGCTTCTTGATTTATGGCTAGCACAAAAATATCTTTTGCATGACTTCACATGTAAAATGGGTATCATATTGCTCGCTTTCTCAATGAGTAATGAAGGTGCTGGAAAGAGGGAATGAATTTGGAACTCAGAAATTAAAATAATCTTAAAAGTAAATATAAAAATTTTAAAAAGAATTTTTAAGTTAATTAATTCATTTATTTTTAGTTTTCAATATCTACTTCCATAAATTTTAAATTTTTTCTCCTCCTCCTCCCTCCTTCTTTTAAAAATTGTAAAAGAAAGAAATAGGAAAGGCATCTCCAGATTGAGTTGTGAAAGGCTTTAAAAGCCAAACAAAGGAGATTATAGTTTATCACAGAGGCAAAAGGGAAGCCCTAGAGTCTAAGTGTGTTGAAAGTAAAAGTGGTTGAGCCTAAACTTTACAACCATGGCAATACATTTCAGGAGTGACCTGAGAGGGGACAAAAACATGTCATGCAGAGAGTGTCAGTTATGAAGAGATCAAGCAATAAAAAGTGAAAGCAAGTAGATGAATGGAAAGTTTGGGAGTCATCAGAGCTGCAGGGTTTGCTGTGAAGTTCTTCTACCATGTAGCTGCTGCCAGTGCCACGCTGCAATCTACAAGAGAGAACAGCAAGCAATGATGAAAGGCTAAAAGGCTAAAAGACTCTTTAGAATTGCTTATCTGAATGGTGAGCAACTGATGCTGGGTTGTGAGTTTCTAGTTCTGAAGGAGACTGCCTGAGGTTTAGGGGAGGGGCAGGGGGTACAACTTAAGGACTGAACACATAGCAGTCTTCTGGATTGTTTGTGTGTGGGTTTTTCCATGGCAAGCAAATTTCAGATGGAGAACAGAATCAACAGTCAAAAGGCTATCTTAGAGCATTCTTGGACAGACCACACCTAAACTGCTCCAGTCAGATGACATTCAAATTATAGAACGTTAGAGGTGGAAATGAGCCTAGAGGTCATGTAGGCTAACCCATTCATTTTACAGAGGAGGAAAAAGAAACCTGGAGAGAGGAATACTTTCCCAAAGTCACACAGGGCTGGCACTGGATCCCAGGTCTCCCTACTCCTGACCCAAGGCTCTTTCTATTTATTTATTTCTCTCTGTCCTCCTTTCCTAAATTTAATGATCATTCCTGAAGAAGTCTTCTCCACCCTTCTGAAGGACCTTCACAGTCTGTGTACCCTGATGTAAAGTCTTCATTCCATTCTCGGAATCATAGCTCTTCCCAAATCATAACGGAAGAATCACAGAATCACAAATGTTCAGAGTTGGAAGGGGCCATTGAGTTCAATTTGTATATAAACAAGAATCTCCCCTATAGCAGAATCACCAAGAAATCATTCAGCCTTCACTTCAAGCAAATTTCAGATGGAGAACAGAATAGAATCTACTAGCAAGAGGACCCCTCTTCCTCTTGGGGCATGACATTACATTTTTGGATAGCTTTAACTGTTAGGAAATTTTTCCTGATATCAAGTCTCAATTTGTCCTTTTGCTTATTCAAATCCATTGTTCCTAATTGGGTCCTCTTGGACCCCACAAAAGCCCAATCCATCTTCCGTGTCATGTCCTTCTATATATTGAAGGCAACAATCATGACCCCACTTAGCCTTCTCTTATCTGAGCCAAACATTCACATTTCCTTCAACTGATTGTCATATGGCATGATCTTGAGGCCCTTCATCATCCTAATTGCCCTCCTCCAGATTATTACAGAACTGAAATTATTACATCCTCTAAACTGAGTGCCATACTTTTGATGTGGTCTGACCTGGACAGAATAGAGAAGGATTATCACTTTCCTATTCCTGGACATTGTGTTTGAGAGCACATCTTGGTTACTATGTCATGCTGCTGACTCATATAAAATAATTCTCTTTTTTGTTCTTGTGGTTTCCTACTACATCATTTTCAAGTGCTTCATACCCCTATTTTGTCTATTGCATAGAAAATACGAAAAATCCCTTTCTAATCTACCCAATTCCTTTCTGAGTTAAAAATAATCAGTGAATAAGAGATCTCACAGTGTCTAAAAAGCCATATTTTTTCATCCTAGTAACATGCTCTTGGATTTAACTATGTCATCATGGTCAGCTTATCATATACCATGAGTCTTACATTTTTCTCCTCTGTTTATCCCTTGTTTTGCCACTGTTTGCATTTCTAGGGTTTATCTTGCATTCTCAGATGTCCTTCTCTACCCTTGTATGTCATTCCAGTTGATCCTACCACTCCCTTACTCTTAGCACACACTCTTCACTCCCTGTGCTAAACCATGACCTTCTGTACCTTATACAGAGTGTCTCAAAGTGTTAGAATAGTTTGAAGGTATTAAAGCATTCGGTTTCATATTCATCTTTACTGAGTTTTACACAGTCATTTATTATGCATCTACTGTGTACAGGACACTCTCTAAATGTTACTGTAGTGAATGGAGTACTCAACATGGAATCAGGAAAACCTGAGTTAAAACCTATTGTACTTACTAGCTGGGTGGCTATGGACAAGTCACTTAATATCCTTAAGACAGAGATGGGTTCCAATCTGTCTTCACGTGCACTAATCACATTACAGACCCATGAGGTCATTCTTTATGTATGTGTGGGCAGCTTGGTCACTTTTCTTGCCAGAGTTTTATTTGTTTGTTCCCTTTATCCCCAATCAGAGTATAAGGTGCCCAAGTTGAGAATTCTTTCTATTCTTTTTGTAATAACTATATACATTTCTAGAGCACTTCAAAATTTTTAAGCCCTTTTGCCATTAAAAACAACAAGAAGCAAACCTTGGGAGGCAGGAAGTATAAATATCACCATCTTTATTTTACAGATGAGGAAAGGGAGATTTAAAGAGGTGAGTTAATTTAATTTGTCCAGGGTTACTCAACTAGTAAGTGTGAGAGCTAGGATTAGAACACTGGTCTCTTACCTCCCAGTCCCTGTACCCTATTCATTCTACCATGTTGCTTCTCCAGCCTCCAGGAGGATGCCCTACACATAGTAGTATCTGTTCAATAAAAATTAGTGACTGACTAATCTGTCATTTACCAAGGTGTCTTTGAATTATGAGCTGTGCTGCCAAGGTTTTGCTAACTCCCAACCCCCACTCAGCTCTGTATCAGCTGCAGACTTATTAAGCATGCTCACTATTCCATCACCCAGGCCATTGATAAAGATGTTAAACAATACTGAGCCCGGGACCAACCCCTGCAGAACACCTGTTATGTTACTGTAGGTAACACTGATCCCTTGATAACCAGTGGGTACAAGCCTTAAGTTAGCTGTACAATTACAAGGTTAATGATGTGTTTTTCTCAAGGCCAACTCTCTGCCTGAAAAGAATTGCTTCTTGAAAAGTCCTTCATAATGGAAGTTCTTATAAAAACCACTTATACATCAATGTTATAAAAGAGCCTTAAATCATTTGGTATATATTTCTAATGAAAAAAGCTTAATGCGTCACTAATGGCATACTGCTTGCAAGAGAGAAGGAGCGATTTATTTAGTGCATGATGGAGCAATATTGAATTACCCATTCATTGTACAATGTGTTCAAGAGCTTATTAATACAATATCTGCAACATACATATTATGATTAACTTCTAAACCTAATAGCAACTTTTAGCTTTCATTACCAGTGCCTTTTTATTTTCCTAAGTAGCTATTTTTCTTCTTGTGGTATTATTCAGAGTTCCCTATAATTCAGTAAATCAAGACTTGTGGCAACATTTTTTTTTCCTGGCTAGAAATTCCTGCTATAAAACAAGGCTAGCTGTCAATGGAATGCAGAGTTAAACTGAACAGAAAGAGGAAATCTGAGGCCAGTTTTCAGAAGCAATAAGGCCTAACCAGTGCCATCTTTTACTTTGTGTCTTTGGCTTTGTTCCAGCTATTTCTGAAGATGTTTATGATTCTGAACTGTGTATTGCCAATTCTCACCATAATTCTAGAGACAGGAAGACCTACAGAATGGAATAGCATTAGGTTTAAAGATGACAAGAGTTTTTGAGGAAAATGTGATGATGGAAGAATTCTAAGGCTAAATTGGTCAGATTTTTTTTTTTATGGATCGAGAGGGCAAACTATCTATCCTTTTAAAAGATAATCTAAAGAGTAACTTGACAATGGAGAGAAGTGTGGGTAAGAAATAAGATACCTACCATTACAACCTTCCTCATTTCATTCTCTCTCTGATGAGTCTGCTAAGAGGCAGCTGTGAGAGTCAGATCTAAAACCAGGAAAGGAAGAGATGTCTCAATGCCATTGCCAGGGGCTTATCATTTCTGATCCTAGGTACTCCCTTATAGCATGGATCTCCAGGACTAACAGTACATAGACAGTTCCCTAGACCAAGTGCTACAATACAGGTAGTCCATTCTGGTGCACAATGGTAGGGAAAGGCATGAGAAGAGGGGCATGACAGTACTGAGATCCTCAATAGGTGGAGAAGGGCATCACTGGCAGCCTGGGGCTGGACAATGAGGGAAGGCAATTACATTCACGAGTACAGTGGAAGATCATGGTGCTGATGAAACCCATGACTCCATGTTAGTGCCTTCAGAAAAAGCTCCAGCTGCCCTCATCCTAATTATAACTCTAATGATAAGGAGAAATCCAGTTTTTAATATGTCTTTCAGAAAACTAGGATGATTACAGTGAATTATATAAGCAATTGTACCACAGAATCTAAATACGACTGATAATAATGTTTTTGTGATAAAATTTGTTCAGCATTCCAACTTGAAATGCCAAGAATATATCTTCACTCACAGTAGTCCTCGCTTTGGAAATGGATACTCCACTAGGGAATAGGACTCAAGCAGGATGTGGGTTGGGCAGGAGAAGGGAAGAAGATTTTGATAGATGGTAAAGAATGGGATTACAATAGGGCTCAAGAAAATGGGAAAGTGAGAACAAGTAGTGAAAACTGTAGAGGAGGATTAAAATGATATTAAAGAGGGTCACTGTTCTAAGTCTTTCAGAGCCCTCATATGTTTTTTAAATTATTCTTCATGCAAAAAGACATATCTTATTCTTAATTTGGGTATGATTGCTACACAATAGCTTATTATTTTATATGTTCATATACTAAAATATTGGAGAATGACCCTTGTAACCATATCACCTGAGGGTTCTTAATATGACTCATGGGTATTAATTAAATTGTGAGTCCTCTTATTGTGCAGCACAGTGAAGAAAGTATTGGATTCAGTATAAGGCCAGGAGACCTTGGTCTGATTCTGCCTTTGACATATACTCACTAAATGACAGTGGGAAAATCATAAAGTATCTCTATGCCTCAATTTCCTCACCTGAGAAATGGAAATAATAATATATCACTACCTACACCACAAAGTCATTGTACACAAAGCACTATGAACACTCTCAAGCACTTTAGAATGGTAGCTAGATGACCTAGTGGATAGAGTAGTGAGTGGGCTTGCAGAGAAGAGTCCTGCTTCAGACCCACTAGCTGTGTAAACCTGTGCAAGTCACTCAGCCTTACTGTCCTCTTCTATAAAACAAATAGGTTGTACTCAGTGATACCTAAGGTCCCTTCCAGTTCTAAAGCTTCTATCTGAAGTTATACACATGAGCTATAATTAATATCATTTACTACATTTACAAATGGAGAAGGCACAAGTCTTAGGATGTGTTCTGGAATGACTCTGAAGATAGGATCTAGCACTCTGGGCATTTCCAGGAACATTCTCTAGAGTCCAGAGCAAGCTCTCCAGAGGCATTGGTGCAGGGAAAAGTATACACAATTTGGACATAAGGACTTGTGTTTAAAACTTGATATTGCTACTTAAAAATCACTTACCCTCTCTAAACCTCAGTGTCCTCATCTGTAAAATGAATTGGTTGGATAGTTGGATCCTTAAAATCTCTTCCAAATCTAAGTCTGTGATCTACGCATGAAATATGCTAGAAGATAGAGCTGGAGCTGATTTGAATGACTAAACCTAAAGAGTATTGATAAATGGACTGATGCAATCCTAGAGGGAGGAATCTATCTAGTATAGTACCCTAGGATTTCATCCTTAGTTCTTATCATCAACTTAGATTAAGTAGAGATGAATTATTACATTTTTGAATGACACAAAGCTAGGAGAGATAGTTAATATGTTGGACCACAGAGTCAGGATCAGGCTAAATCTATTCAGATCTTACTTAATAGGCATAAATACCAGCATTTCTGGGCCTTTGATACCCTTACCTCTTTTGTTTGAGCTATGAATTGATTCTCCAATGACCTCAAAATTGTATCACCTTCTCTGTGGGTTTCTGGTCTCAACTCACTGCTATGCCAGTCTCTATTGTCAGTTTTTTTCCCAGTGTTATTTCACTTCCTCTTCTGTGTTTTTGGTCTCATTCACCTGTTTTTCCTATATTGGTTTTCTTTAGTGCCATTTATACTTCCTCAAGAAACACATCTGGAACTGTGCAATATTAGAGTATAAATGTCCTGGATGATAAAAATCACTATGCAAATCTTTACCAGTCATTTCCATTTTTCATCTATTTGTGATGCAGCTTGAAAGGGCCCAGTAAGTCACATAACAGGGCATCCTATTTCTGGAGATTTAGTCATCTTCATTGACATGGTCATGTAACTGAATGACTCTCTGAAAAGTCAAGAAAAAAGGGGCAGGCTCATGAATAGAAAAATAGATTGAGTTATCAAAGTGGTAGGTGAGGCCAAATACATACATCAAAAATTCATTCAGAAGTTGAAGATACTTAAGGAGAAATAATACCTGCCTGATCATAACCTACGGTGCTTCCATTGTGGCATCATCTCTTAATCAGTGAAGTAGCACCAGTGATCCAGGCTAGGAACTATAAAAGGAAACCCTTAAGAAGACAGGACCCTCCAACCCCTTAGAAGTGAAGACTAGCCAAAGACCTCAGTTTTCCTGGGAAACTCACCAGGGCCAGTGCTCACAGTTTAGGGGTCTTAGTTTGATTTTGATGCCCGCTTCTGACATATACCAGCTGCATGACCATGGGGAAGTCATTTAACCTCTTCAAGTCTCTAGGCCACTCTCTAATATTATAAGGCATAGGTAAGCTGCTAATCTGCATCTCTGGAGAGATTTTTCCAAATTGATGAGACCATAATCCAGATATGATCATAATCTTCCACTCCCTAGAAAAAGTGTTAACTGTCATTTGCTATCAGTTTGTTTATAGTCTGTCTCCATCTAATTCATCTGACATACTGGCTACAAAATTGAACTTCCTAAAAGTACAGGAGAGCAGCCAGGTGGGGCAGTGGATAGAGTGCCAGGCCTGGAGTCAGGAAGAGCTGAGTTCAAACTCAGATACACACTAGCTATGTGACCCTGGGTATATCACTTAACTTTGCCTCAGTTTCCTCATTTGTAAAATAAGTTGGAGAAGGAAATGGCAAACCACTTTAGTATCTTTGCCAAGAAATCCCCAGATGATGTGATAAACACAATTGAAAGGATTGAATGACAACAACAATAAAAGAATAGCACTAATCATGGAGCTCCTTTGCTCAAAAGTCTTCAATGGCTCTTAGTTACTACCTAATGAATAAACATTTTTTTTTTAATTTCACATTCAAAACCTTCTAGGATTGGAGGCTAATCCACCTTTCAAACCCTATCTTCCACTACTCCCCTAAGCATTTCCTATACTCTATCATTCCTAGTTCCCCAAACAAGCCCCACACCTTGACTCCCAGTGTTCTCTCTCCCAACAATGTTCTTCTCTCCCCTTCTCTGCTAACTGAAATTCTACTCATTCTTCAAGGCTCAACTCATAAGCAAACTCCTTCATAAAACCTTCCCTAATCCAAAATGGACGTAATTTTTCCCTCTCATGGAGCGCCCCCTCCTCGCACACGCACACACACACACACACACATGCACACGCACACACACACGCACACGCACGCACACACACACTCACTTTATATCTCACTTCTCATATTTTTTCTTATGTCATAATGAGTTGTGAATTATTGTTATTTTTGTGGGGTTATGAACATTGGAGAGCAGACAACGGGTCCTATTCACCTTTGCATTTCCTACAGCATATATAGTGTCATATTTTAATGGCTGTTCAATACTTTGTTAAATGAATGGCAAGATTAACACTAGTGGACATTTGAATAGTTCCTTGAGTTTTCCAAAAGACTTTATAAACATTAGGTCATTTGAGCCTGACAGCAAGTCAATGAGACAGGTTCCGCAAGTACAGATATCCTTTCCACATTGACTTTCTCCATCACGGTTCTGATATATTGCAATTTGGCATAAGAAATTAAATGGGCATTTGGAGGGAGTTTGCGGAAGCCACAGACAACACATGAAGGCCAGCAGATAACACAGAAAAAGTTTAGAAATTGTGAAATTTATAAAAATATATGTGTAATAACACATTTCATCTTTTAATACATCATATTTCTGACTTCTTCTCTGATAAGGGAAGGCCAAAAATTATACGCAGATTTTTCAGATTGCTGGAGCACTGTGCCCCTAACCCTGCTGTGGAAGGGGTAACTGTACTCTTATCCTCCTTCTGAAGGTGAGGAAACCATGATTATATGATTAGATAGCCTATGATTATTCAAATAGTAAGGTAAGGCTCAAACAGTTTCCTATTTTCTGATACTAACTACATAAGCAAGCCAAATGGCAATGTGTCTACTGTATACAAACCTACCATACTGTTCCCTGACTATCTTCACACCATGCTACCTTTAAGTACTACATAATTCCCTCTGCTTTCTCTCACCCTCTTTCTACCTCTAGCTCTGGCAATAGCAATCAAATCAACTGAGCATTTTGGAAAAGGACACATTAATTGCACAATGGCCCTACTCACTATTCCTCTGGCTTCCAGGACCAAAGCAACCCTCCCTAACCACCATTCCCCATTGTTTGTGGTCTTTCTCATTAGAATATAAATTCCTTGGAGGCAGGGAGTATTTTGCTTTTGTATTTGTATATTCCGAACTTAAAGAAATAGACATGGTAATCACTTAACCATTATCCATTCACTACCTATGTCTTTCTGTAATCCTTCCACCCAAAGTACTGGATGCCAACCTCTTCAATATTTGGTTGATAGCAATGTAGAGTTCAAGCTATTCACTTGATATCTTTCACTCTTGCTACATAATCATCCTCCATTTCTTCTTGCCATTCACCACCTTCACTTCCCTTCACTCACCTGATTCATCATTGGCAGGATCACAGACTACTGGCGCCCACCATGAATCTTTCCATCATCCTTTGGCTAAACTGCAAAAGAACAATTAAACACAAGCAAAAAATTACCAAAATATCTTAGCTGTGACATGTGAATCCATGGAAGCAGCAAACATGGATGTCATGTTAACATATGGCTTCTTTGTCCTTTTAATGAACTTCATAAGGATGTGTCTGGGCCCAACGGTAGAGGGAGCAGTGGCTTGAGATCAAGTCACAGTTGAATGTGAAGGAGTAGGGGAAGCAAGATTGAGTGTAAGTCCTTAAAATTTGTCAGAATTCAACAGGGAGCTGAAAGTGGTTCTGAGGGACATGGTGTGTTTCCTGGGATACATTGAAAAACATGATTTGGGGATGTCGTTATTTCATCTAAAATATAGACAGCAACCCTTCCATGTCTTCTCATCTCTCTTGATTTAGTTGATGATCTTTTTCTCTTAAGTCCTACACAAAGAATCTGCTCAGTGTACTGGAGGACTTTCTTCCCTTCTTTCAGTATTTCAGCGCTAACAGCGGATTACTATATTTGTGTTCTCCACTGGTGTCTCTCATTCTTATAATCCACTAAGATCCTACTCTGATGCCTCTGATGAATAATAAATGATATTGTTAATAATAATAATAATAACTAGCATTTACAGAACCCTTTAAGGATTGCAAAGCACTTTCACCCATTTAACTCGTTTACTTATTTAACACTCAACAATTGAGATAAGTGATATTATTACTCTCTTTTTACAGATGAGGAAATTGACGCACAAAGAGATTACATTAACTGCCTAGTTGTTGCACAGTTACTCTCTGCAGCTGAATTTGAACTTATTTCTGACCCCAAGCTCTAGCTGCCTAGACTATAATGTAGATGGGGGAAGGGTCTCAAAAGTCATTCCAACAGAGCAAAAGATCTGGAAAGTCCTTCCAGTAGGAAAAGCTTTAAATATAAGCCTTATAATTGACTTTGTGTCCCTTATCTGTGGCCCAACCCAGTGCATTTTTGGAGAAGCGTAGCACCATAAGACTAGCCACCAAGTGATGAATTTTTTTGGCTATATAAGCTCATGAATACTGTTTCCTAAGGTATAGCAAGGTTGTACCCACATCAAAGAAACCACATGTTTTTTAAAGAATGAAAGGAAGCAATAACACATTTATTTTATAATACTACAAGAGATCAGATTTCATTGATTTACGTAGTCTAAAGATACAGTTTTTGTCCCACAGGTGCTTGTATTTTATACATAAAGTCCTAGATAAACCAAACCACCGCCATGACACAAAGTAAGTAACATCACTTGTAGGGTCTATATAGTTGGAGTCCACCCAAGATTCCAAAACTAGTATTGCGGATCTTTGGAGTTGTTTATAAACCCAGAGATATGAATGCATATAAACAATGGACCATGGGCAGGCAGCTAAGACTCTCACTTCTCATACCTTATCATGTTGGTTCTGATTTCTGTTCCACAGAAGATTATGTAGCAAGTTCATTATCCCAACCCCTCCCCTCTTCTTAACTTTCCTATTACCCAGTCACCTAGGCTCACAATCTAGATATCACCCTCAACAGATCTCTCTCTCTCTCTCTCTCTCACTCACGTACACACACACACACACACACACACACACACACACACACACACACTCATCCCTCATATCTAATCTGTTGCCAAATCTTACCAATATTACCTTTGTAATACATCTTGCATATGTCCCCTTCTCTCCTCTGACATTGCCACCATCCTGGTTCAGGTCTTCATCACCTCTTGCCTGGACTATTGCAAGAGCTTACTGGTTGTTCTCAGTGACAAACGTTCTTCCCTACTACAGCCTATTCTCCACTCAGCTTTCAAAATGATCCTCCTAAAGTACAGGTCTGACCATGCCTACTTAGTAAATGCCAATGGCTCCCTAGCACCTCCAGGCTCGAAATATACAATCCTTTATACATAAACTGCCGCACCCCTTTCTAACCTTCTTATACCTTACTCCCTCACACTCTGGGTTCCAGCAACACCAGTATCCTTACTATTCTTCGCACAAGACACTCCATCTTCCAATTCCCAGCATTTTCAATGTCTGTTTTCAATTTTCAATGACTGGAACTCCTTCCCTCCTCATCTCCAATTCCAACTTCCTTCAAATGCAAGCTAAAATCCAAAGGCTTCTTACAAGAAGCCTTTCCTGATCCCTCTCAACTAGTACCTTCCTTCTATTGATTATTTCTAGTTTCTCATATATGTACGTATATACACATATGCATATATATCTATATATACATATGTATATATGTACATATTTACACACATATATAGCTTGTCTGTACATAATGGTCTGCATGTTGTCTCCCTCATTAGACTGTGAGTTCTCCTTTTGAGAGCAGCGAGTATCTTTTGCCTTTCTTTGTATCCTTAACACTTTTATGGACTGACTGGTTGACTGCCAATGTATTTTACTTCATGTTAAACCATAATTCTCAAGGGATATGTATACTCAAAGTGTTTCAGAGTTGAAAGGACTTTTAGGTAGCCTACAGGAGGTAAAGAAGATGACTTTGATTTATATAATAGCTATAAGCCATCATGACATCATAGATTGAATGATGAACTTGGAGTCATTAAAAATAGAACCTCTGACACTTTCTGACTCCATGACCATGGGCAAAGTCACTTTGCATCTATGATCCTCAAGAAATTCTATAAGGCTTATCGACTAAGTCATAGAAAAGTTGTGGGCACTGAGACAATCACAGATCCACGGCAAATTTCACTAGTAGTAAGGCTGACAATTTTGATGGGTCAGTTTCATCAGCCACAAGGAATCAAAAGACTTCCAGTCAAGATAGATGAGTGAATAGGTAGAGAAGAGCCAAATCACACATGTACTCCAAAAAATATAAAACAAAATTATTTTTTGCCAAATATTAATTAAGAGACAGAGACTAATTACAGTACTTTTCTCCAGCCTAGGCTGGCAAAAGGGAATACCTAGAAGCCTGAAAGTGAATGAGAAGGAGGCCCAGCAAGTAGGCAGAGCAAATAGGGAACTGTGAGGCCTTCCAGCTCCAACAGTTTTGTAGTGCTCAAATTAGAAAGTCCCAAGGTAGTCAAGAACCCATGGAGCTCCATACTCTGACAGTAGGTAGGACAATTAGCAAGTAGGAGCTGGTAAAGCTCCTACAGGGAAGGCAGTGATAAGTCCCCATGCCCTAGGGATTCTGAATATTTACAACAACATGAAGTAAACTTCTCTAACTTCTTTGGAGAGCTCAGCAACACTGTATTGAGAGGCTATGACCTGCCTGGGACCTGTCAGGACTTTGTGTACCACAGACTAGTAGAAGGGAGTACCAGCAGCAGGACCAAACAATATATCTGGTGAGCAAACAAAGGTCCACAGCCCCATCCAAGTGTGAAAAAAACAGTCAGACAGCAAATAAAAGTTGGAAATGTGAATAAACATAAGATGCTGAAGACAAAAAAGTTTTATGGATCCAGAAATAAGCTAGGACATAAGCTAGAAGAAGAGAGTAACTCTACAACCACTATAGAAAGAAGCTCAAATAAATGTACGGGCTGTTAACAAACTCTATTAGAATTCCTTGGAGAAATGACACAAGAACTAAAAAAGAAAATTATAAATGAAATGAAAGTTCTAGAGGAAAGAATAGGAAAGAAAATAGATAATACGGTAAAAGAAATATAAAATATTCCCTCCAAATTAGAATGTACTAAGCAGAAACCAACGACTCAGTGAAACTAATAAGAAATAAACTGGTTGATTAAATTTGTAGCCAGTAAATATAAAGATCTTATTTGAGACTTACTAAAATGAGGAAAGTCAACAAGTCAATACGCATTTATTGAGTTTACTATGTGCCAGGCATTGTGCTGAATATCGGAGCTGGACAAAAGAAATCTTAGGCTCCACGTCATGTTAGAACAAAAGTGAATCATTTTGGGGAGGAGAATGTTAAAGAAGGCGCCTTGGAGATACAGTCTGCTGCAGAGGTTAGAGCTCTGGGCCCAGACGTCAAGAAGGCTCAGGTTCAAATTCCACTTCTCACACTTACTAGGTTTGTGACAGCAGACAAATCAGTAAAGCCTCAGACGACTCTGTAGGACTTCTCTATTATAACTTAGAACAAATTGTGACAGGTGATGGTGGTGGCAGATTCCTTTCTTTTTTTTCTCTAGGCAACCTGTCAACTTTTTTTTTTAAAGTTCTTTTCAAATCCCAACAGTTTACTTTTAATCACATTTATAGTTGCCTGGATAATAGTGAATTGTTGCCATGTTCTATGCAAACATTAGGTTACTTAGGACTTTGTGTTTTAACAGACAGTGCAGTTATAACCAAACAGAAAAGACTTTTTGAAACTAAGCTGGTTGAATAAATAAATAAGTATAGAGACTAGATCTGTAATTTCTTTGGTAGATGGAACTCCTAGATGGGAAAATTCCCTTTACTGATATAGGTAGGTACTTTCTCTAGGACTTGTACTTTTCAAGGGGTGTCTAGCCCTAGAGTACTGAAAAGTTAAGTGATTTACTCAGTCACATAGCCAGGATGAATTTCAGAAGCAAGTCTCAAAGCCTGGATTTCCTTGGTTTTAGGCCAGCTCTATATCCATCACAACCAGTAAATAAACAAAAAAAGACAAATAAATATATAAAATCTTCAGGGAGAACAAGATTATGGATTAAAAAGAATACACAGCTGTAAAACATAAAAGCGTTGATAAAGAGAATGAATACAGCACTGTCCCGAGACACATTGCAATAATCTAATCACCATTCTTGTCCAGAGTCAGGATGAAGACAGTCTATCCATGAAATACGTTGTCCCACATAAGAAGAAATTATAGAATAGACCTAATAGCCATTTTATTTCTTGAATGTATTCAGTAACTAATTTTGTTGTAATTCCATAAAGTCTCAGATGTCTTTTTGCTAGGAATCTTTTGTTTTGTTTTGTTTTGGTTTTTTTGCTCTTTGGGGAGGGGAAGGTAGGGCAATTAGGGGTTAAGTGATTTGCCCAAGGTCACATGGCTATTTTTTTTGTGTTAAGTGTCAGAGGCCATATTTGAACTCAGGGCTTTCTGACTTCAGGGCCAGTGCTCTATTCACTGCACCACCTAGTCACCCCTCTGCTAGGAATCTTATTGAGCTAAAGCAAGACTGATTGACCAGAGGCAAAAGTAAAAAGAACTGAGGAAAACCGTCATTATTTGATGGCTCTTTTGTCCTTACCCTTGGTACCCTCCATGCAATCTCCTCTGAGCTCTACTGACACGGAAGAAAGAGCAGTCTGACTGTAAACAGATCTAGGAAAGGGGAACAATTGTCCCTTAGGGGCATGGTAGAGGAATGCGGTACTTGGGAACATGGTACCACCACGAAAAGTGTGATGGAATCCTGGAGGTGGTGGCCCTAGGCCACCAGCAGCGGGGTGGGGAAAAAGAGAGCAGGAGGAAGCATAAGAGCACAGAGGAGAAAGATAAGTTATTCAAGAAGCTATATCTCTCTCCTTGTCAATGGACTGAGGCAACACCCCCTTCACCTTACGCTAGATACAACTATGATACCCAGGTCAGGCTTTATGAGCATCTATACTTAAGGCATTTAATCTCCTAAAGCATGCTACTCAGAGAGGTAAGACTGGGTAAAGGAAGAATGCTAAAAATTCACATTTGAGATCCTGCTCCAACAAATCAGCTGTGTGGCCATTGGCTAAAGACATTTCATTTCTCTGAGTCTCAGTTTTCTCATCTATAAGATGGGGGTAATCATACTTGTATTACCTACCCTCAAAAGGTGGCTGTGAGGAATATGTTTTGTAAACCTGAAAGTATTAGCTATAAAAGTGAGTTCCCCCCACTCTTGGCACCCAGCCTAATGCTGAGGACACAGAAGACAGTCAGGGCTTGTTGATAACTTGACTGAATCTGATGCCCTGATGCTCTTCCCCCCTCACTCTTCCATGGTACTCTAACCTAGAGTTACCTTCCAAATCTGGGGCCTCCAGCTAAGCACCAGTTTTTCCTTTTCTCTACTTATTCATAAATTCAAAACCAAATATTTATCAGTCATTTACCACGTTGTAGCTCCTTGAGGACACGGACTGTCCTTTGCTTCTTTATAGTGTCTGGTACACATGTTTATTGTTTGATTGATTATAAGATGTAAAAACATTTAGCTGGGTTTTCAGTTAGCTGTCATTTGTCAGGTTTTAAGTAAATTATCAGTTTTCTCAGTTATAAAATAATTAGATGACCTCTAAGGTCCCTTCTGGCTCTAAATCCTATGATTTTATTATCCTAATTCACATTAGGGCCTAATAACTGGTAAACCTTAATATATTATCATTCCTGGTGGCATTTGTATGTTAACAATGTCCAATGGTCAGAATTCAAAGAAATGAAGTTCTAAGTATGTAATTCTAGGCATGAACAGCAGGATTGAAGAGATGTATGTATGTATATGTGTATGTATATGTATATATATACATATATATGTATATATGTATATATATATATATATATATATATATCCCCCAGAGAAGGTTTCCCAGAACCTCTGAAACCACAGCACAAAGGTGGTCATCTACAGGTTAGTGAATCCCTGTTAACCTATACTTTTGTACCTATTAGGAATGCTAAATATTTTTCATAATGATGACCTGGAAGAAAAGAAAGATCCTAAAACATTTTGACTAATAAAAAGAACAAATTTACATCATTCATCATTTTAGTGTTGTGTATTTTCTTGTAATCTAATGCTTTGTAAGCTGATAATTCAGCCAGGTGTGATGGTGGACGCCTATAATCTCTGCTACCGGGGGAGGGACCGGTAGATTGCTTGAGATTGACCAGGAAATCTGAGCTGTATTAGGTGTAAAGCCAATGGGATGTGTGAACTGAGTTCAGCACCAATACGTTGAGGTCTTGGAAGCAGCGACCACTAGGATGCTTAATGCAGGGCAAACTGATCCAGGTCAAAAACAGAGCAGGTCAAAGTTTCCATGCTCATCAGCAGTGGGACTGGGGCATGAGAGGCCACTGCACTTCCAGTCTGGGCAAAAGAAGGCAACCCAATCTCAAAACAAAACAAAAACCCTGATAATTAGATTTTATTTTAAAAACTAATACATTGAAGCACTATGGTCATAAGGTATAGAAAGTCAGACTTGAAGTCACAAGTTCTGGCTCTAACATATACTCACATACTGTACCAGCCCATGTGGCCCTGGGTAAGTCACTTATCTTCTCAGAGCCTCTAGGCAACTTTCTTTGACTCTAAGTTGCAAAGGTATAGGTAATCTGCTTTGGTGGACAGTTTTTCCACAGGGCAAGTCAAAATCACCCATTCCATAGACATGACTGGTCTGAACTGATATGAGAAGGTGAATTTTTCCCCTGTTATCTCTATTTTTTTTTGAGTCACCCTTCTAATTTTATTTTATTTTTCCAATTACATATAAAGATAGTTTTCAACATTTATTTTTTAATAAGATTTTGAGCTCTAAATTTTTTCTCCTTCTCTCCCTTCCATCCCCCCTCCCTAGGACAGAAAACAATCTGATATAGGTTATACATATGTAATCATGTAAATATATTAAAGGATTTGGTTTTTTTAAAATACATGATCATTGTTGGAATTAATGGGGAAATTTGGGGGATTGAGGTGTAGGAGGGGTGGGTAGAGTTCCTGTGCTTCTTATTGTCTTAGGAAGTATAGAGAGTGCCATCACTGATGATAGACACTGTTCACCACCCACATCTCTTTATCACTTCCTTTCTTTGCAAAAGAAAGTTATAAAATACACTAATAATGACGTGATCTTAGGAAGAGAGCCTAGGTTGGCACCACAAAGTCTCAATGTCTGCCATCAATATCTGCCTACAAGCTGGCAGGGCCTCCTCTATTTGATTAAAGAGAACATGCCCTTCCTACCATGCCAGATAACTGGGAGTTTACTGTATTTGGCAAGCAAACACAATGCCAGGGTATGGGCAAGAAGAACAGCTTGAATAAAAATGAACATTGCAACATTTTCTTATAACATCAACTCTGTTAAAGTCAGGTGAGTTCTCTAAGAACAAATCTATTATTAGAAGAAAAATGCACATGGAATGATAAAGCTTGCAGTGGCCTTTGGGGTCAAGTCTTTGGATGAATGTTCCAAAGGTGATCTGATTTCCTGAGAATGCTGAAAGAAATCCCAAGCCAGAATTGCACAATCCTTCTGTGGGTGGGAAAAGTAGGTGCAGTGTTATCCTAAGTTCATAAGTTGGACATCTCTGTAAGATATGAATAAATACTACTTTTATGTGCTCCAGTTACCTCCTCCATAGAATATAAGTTCCTCCAGGTAAGAGCAACTTCATTTGTTTTGGTCTCCCCACCGGCAGAGCACTGATTATTCATTGATAGACTGAACTGAAAGTTTAGTGGTATGATTTCAGGAGTGGCTCTATACTCCACCCCACAAACTCCCAATAAAACACTAACGTGTTTGCTTTGATGGTTGCCAGAAAGCCTCCATTTGGCACAGTGTCACCACTGTAGTTTGAGGCTGTGATTGCTCTTAAAGTGAAAACGCTTCCAAGAACACCAACATTTTAAGCTATTAGTCACTTATTATATTAGTATGAATGGTTATAAAAATCAAGTTTTTCTAGGGGTATGATAGGCTCACAGAACTGAGACCTGGGCATTTTACTACAGGCACGATAAGCTCACAAAACTGAGAACTGAGGTCCAATTCCCTCATTTTACAAATAAGGAAATTGGAGTCAAGGAAAGTTAAATGACTTGCCCATGGTCACTGAGCACCTGGAGGCAGAGTGATGCTCCTGAGCCTTGAAAAAGATAGGAAATGAGAAGCATCTTTGTTTACCTCACAATTTTACCTAGGATCAGTCTTTCACAGAAAGTAGAACTGAGAGCTATTTTGAAAATAACACATTGTATTTTTTTACATAAGCTCTGTGCACAGAACTGCCTATTATCTCAGTTGAAAATGTTCTAGGGATAAGGAAGTATGGCATAATAGAGTGCTAGAATTTGAGTTAGGTTCAAATCCTGCCTACTTTTAACCCTAACTGTGTAACTAGGCAATTCACAGCTGTAGTTGACATCTATAAATTGGAGATAATAAAATCTACCTCCCAGAGCTTTTATGAGGCTCAAATGAGATGATACAGTAAAGCTGCAGAGTGCTATATTATAGCATTTTTTTCCTTTCTTAATAAAAATGTCCTGAGATTCATCTCTATTAAAAATACACTCTGCTAACATAAAACCATCAAATTACGGGGCTAGAAACAACCTAGATCAATCATTTAGTCTCTTTCCTGCCTAAGACATTCCTTCGATTTCTCATTTAAGAAACATTAGTAAGTAGGTAGCTACTGTGTGTATATGGTGGTATTAGGAGGAGGCTGAGCATCCCAGAAAAGGTAATTTCACCCTCCATTCCTTTGACTCATTTACTTTGCCCATGCTCCAGAAATTCAATCTCATTACCAGGAAATCTTTATATCAAACCCAAACCTACTTGTTATAGTTCAAGTTTACTTCCTTGTATTCAGTCCTTAGGGGGCATAAAAAAGAGCTGGGCCATTGACAACTGTCAAAGAATACTTTACAGATTACAAAATTTCTATTACATTACTCTGCAACTTTCTCTAAGTTGTAAATTCCAAATTCCGTTCATCTTTCCTACTAATTTTTCCCCAAATCCTTTAATTATCTTTGGGACTTCTCCAAGTTTTCTTCTTCAGTTTGTCATTGTCAAAACCAGAAGGACCTGAGGAAAGGCGGACTATAGGAGGGGCATAGATAGGGGATGGCAGAAGAATCCATCTGGTTAAAATGGAATTCTAGCGGGCATAACTAAGGAAATGCTCCTCTCCAACCAGGTGAGTCTCCTCACTTGTCACTGTTACCACTTCCTGTAGTTCCATATTCTTCTCTCAGTCCATTAGATTGTAAGTTCTTGAGGGCAGGGACCACAGTTTTCCCTGCTCTTGTATTTCTAGTATTCTTTCTTTCCAAATATTTTACATTCACCCAGCACTTGAGTAATCTTCCTGTGAACATAACAGCTTCACCATGTAGGTATTTATATCCTAGTAATTATTCTCTAGAAGTTTCATATCTATCTGTCTTGCCTCCCTAATTAGGCTGTAAACTTCTTAAAACAGGAGTTTCTGTGACATCCCTTGCATTTTTCTATCTTCCTCTGTGCCTAGCATGGTGCTAGTTACACAGTGAATGATGACTGAATAGTAAAAAAAAATTAAAAAAAAAAAAAGGTCTGACCAATAGTAAGTGCTCTCAAGATCCTATATTTGCAGGGCTTATGACAGACAAAATTTGGGAGCAGGTGAAGTTTGTTATAATGATCTCAGCAATCCCACACACCCTCACCCCATGTCTCTTTTAGTAGCCTTTTCCCAAGCATTCCCAAGTTCTTTCAGAACTAAGGTTCTCATGTGCTACTCTCAGACAAATCAGTCTTTTTTGATGCTCTTTGTCTAAAGTGTTAATGTGTTCCTCTCCTCTGTGATATACTTTCATTTTAACTGGGGACTTCTATAGAGTTGGGCTACTAAGTGGCACAGTGGATAGAGTCGTGGACCTGGAGTCAAGAACTAGCTGTGTGACCCTAGGCAAGTCACTTAACCCTGTTTGCCTTAGTTTCCTCACGTGTAAAATGAAGTGGAAAAGGATATGGCAAACCATCCCAGTATCTCCGCCAAGGAAAAAACCCCAAAAAGGTGTTACAAAGGGTTGAACGCAACTGAAAAATGACTAAACAAAACAAATTTAAAGTCTTAGCTCAAAGGAATGAGAACAATAGGAATTTAGTTCAGGCCCTGCAGAAGCCCAGCAAGAGGCATATTTCTGGACCCTTTCAGAGTTACTTACATCAGACCAGCTCAGTATATTCGTATTCATGCATCACAGTATCTATCACCAGCAAGTGTTTTCAGATTGCAATTGGTGTATATCCCCCAGTATAATTTTTTCTGATAAATACTGACATAGTTTAAAGTGAGGTTTACTTTGTTTCCAGACAATGGTCATATAGGGAGGCACTAATCCTGACTCCTTCACTGTTGGAACAATAAGCAACAGCAACCCTGGAAAGCAAGAGACATGGAAGCCCCTTGGATGTTGTTCCAGATTGCTTTTTCTCTCCCACCAGACTCTTAGGCCATTGTGGCTACTTGTGATCCTCTTGCCTCTGTACTACTCCATGTGTGGCACCTCCCTGAAATCCTGCCCTTCTGCATGCCCTTTCTGGGGAGGGCCCAATGGGTGGTTGGAAGGAGAGGAGGCAGGGCAGCTGGAATGGAGCAACAACAGAGAGCTGTAGTACAGACATTTCCTGCTGCCAAGAAGGAAAACTGAGCCAAGCTGATTCAGAGAACTGATAAGGAGGATGAGAGGGAGAAGGATGGGACTGGGCAAAGGAATTTTCCTAAAGTTGCTTCCCTCTCCCATCCTCAGCACCAATGACAGCTCCTATTCCTTCAGATACTTAGTCCCCATATATTTAAAGGAAGGAGAAAGTATTCCTAGAGATTAACCACTTCCTACCAGGGCCCTATGGCACAGTTATCTCAGAAGTTGTGCTAGTGGGCAGCTATGGCTAATTCAGAAAAAGTAAATGGTATGAAGCTATGTAACAATATTATTGATTTGTGGAAGCAAGGTCACATCTTTGAGGAGGGTGTATTTTAAATATATGTACCCATTTTCTTTTCAAATGGAAACTGTCATTTTATTGGTATAGGAAACAATGGAAAACTTCCTCACCAGTGCAGGTCAGCACATTCTCTATACTTTACAGGCTTAGAGAATTGTCTGAGGACATTGAGGGTGTAAGTGACTTGCCCAGGGTCAAACAACCTGAATCTGTCCTAAGTAGGACTTCCTGACTCCAGTGTAGCTCTTCATCCACAAGAGTTCTCTTCATAACCTAAATATCTTGGTGTTAAGTATTTTATCATATTTGTTTCAATGCACAGTCTATGTATAAAATGCATAATGTCTACATTTTTATTGCATAAGCTCTAATAGTAAAAGAAGAATCACTATTCTGCAAATATTATTCAGATCTTACTATGTGCAAAGGCATTATGCTAGATGCTGAGGGAGATACAATGATAAATAAGATACCATCTCTGCTTTACAGAAGCTCATTATCTAATGTAAAATATAAGAAATATGCACAAATAAGTGTGAAGTGTGATAAAAGTACTTAACAGAAAATGAGAGAAGAGGGAAAAGAGAGGGAGGCAGAGGGAGGCAGAGGGAGGGAGGGGGGAGAGACAGAGAGAAAAGAGAGAAAGGGAAGAGGGAGAGAGGGAGAGAGGGGGGAGAGACAGAGAGAGAAGAGAGAAAGGGAAGAGGGAGAGAGGGAGAGAGGGGGAGAGACAGAGAGAGAAGAGAGAAAGAGAAGAGGGAGAGAGGGAGAGAGGGGGAGAGAGAGAGAGAGAGATGAGTATTTCAAGGCAAGGAAAGGGTAAAATGGAGGAGGTGGCATCTGAGCTGACTCTTGAAAGATGGGTAGATGATAGGTAGGATTTCACAGGTAGACTTGGGGGGCGGGGAAGAAAAGATCCTAGGATCATTGCTTTAGAGCTGGAAGGGCTATTAGAGATTGTCTAGTCCAACCCCCTCATTTTACAGATGAAGAGACTGAGGCCTTAAAGAAGTGAAATGACTTCTCCAGCATCACATAGGTGGCAAACAGCAGAACCTTGATCCAAACTCATCCTCTGCATAATTCCACATTCAGCACTTTTGCTGCTATATTACAGTCGCCTTCATGCATTCCAGATACCGGGAGTGGTGTAAGCAAAGGTAAGGAGGCAAGATGACATGGGATAATGAGGAAACCAACCAGTGGCTCAGTTTGATGGTGCTGTCTAGTAGATGAGAGGAGATAGTATGAAATAAGGCTGGAAAGGTAGGCTGGGGCAAGATGGTGAATGGTTTCAAATACCAGGCCAAGGAATTTAAACTTTCATTTGGTAGGCAAAGCTGAGCTAACAGAGGTTTCTGAGGAGAAGAATATAAAAAAAAAAGTATATAAATTAAGAAGATCAGTGTAGCAGTGGAGAAGCATGGATTCAATAAGGGCTAGAGAGGTTGAAAACTTTTTTAAAATTAGGAGACTGGCAATAGGGAAGGGGTAAAGACTGGTATAGCGTGGTGGCAATGGGACTAGAAAGGGACTTTGGGGAGTAAGACCCTTAAGGACTTAATGAATCCAATGGGGAAGGAGAACAAGGAGTGGTGGGAAGAAAAAAAGAAAAAAAAATTACTTTTTTCCAGCCTACCAGAGTGGTGGCACTATGAACAGAAAGTCAGAAGAGAAAAGAGATTTTTAAGAGGGAGATGATTTTTGTCTGGGACTTTTCTTTACTTAAAATATTGAGTCTGAATTACTAACCAGGCACCCAGGTGGAAATGTCCAGCAGATAGTTGAACACAGGTCTGGAGTTCAGAGGGGATGGAATGGATAGAGATGTAGATTTGTGTGTCCTCTGAATAGATATATTTACTTACCATGGGAATTATTGAGTCTCCTGAGGAAGAGAAGCAGACATATATTTCTGTCAACCAAATATACTTTCTCCCTTCCTCTTCCTGACCCAGAAGGTAAGCTGAGTTTTCAACCAATTTAACAGATAATCATGAGTATAAAACTTGTTCATTCAACTCACTGTTGTATTTCACTAGGTCCACCAAGAAGTTAAGTCTCTATTTCTCCAAGTCTAATATTGAAAGTGGGGTAAAAGAAGATAGAATAGAGCTCAGTATCTGAAAAGGACATATTTTTTTTGTCATGGTGTAACGGAAAGATCACTGACCTCAGAGTAAAGAAAAATCTGGATTGAATCTTGCTTCAAATACTTTATAGCTATGTGAATATAGTTGTCACTTATTTTTCCTGAGTTTCAGTTTCCTCATCTAAACAACGGGGATAAGAATGTCTACTTCTATTGCTGTTGTGAACATTAAATCTTAAAGTTATAGAAATGTCAACTGTCATTATTTGTCTCTAAAAGAATACCTTTCCTAAGCTTGCAAAGTGGGCAAATGTGAAATGTGGAATAATCATTAAATAGGTGAGTACATTTAAAACCAGGAGTTGTTAACTTTTCTGTGTCAGTTTAAGGAAGTGGATATATTCTTTATCAGAATAATTTTTTTAAATGAATAAAATACAAGGGAGTACAAAGGGAAGCAATTACATTGAAAGTTATCAAAATATATACATGTATATTTTTTAAAAGTTCATAGACCTCAGGTTACAAAAACGTCTAACAAAAAAAGATGCCTTCACATTTTGTTTTATTTGTCCTGATCTGTGTGTGGAAGAAATTTCAATAACCAAACAGAGGGAATATTTTTATCCATTTATTTGAGGAAGAACTGAATAATCTAGGTGATACTTTTCATATCGCTATTTCCCTCCATGTTTTCACCTTCCTGTTTTCCCACTTTGTTCCTGTGGTTCATACATTTTTATGTTTGTGTTGCGTTTCAGACTACTGTGTTCTGGAGTCAGCTCACAGTTTGTGTGAGCAGATTGTTGAATGTTCACTGTTGACAAATGCTACAAATCAGGGCATCACTTGTTCATTGTCTAGACTTAATAAAGTAATAGAGAAAAATTTAATAATGTCAATTAGACTTAAAAGTGTGTTATGGGTTCATTTTTTCCCCCCTTTGCTATCCATTGTTAAGCATTTGCCAGATTATTCTCAATTCCAGGCTTTGGGTCTCAGGCTGAGCATCCACCTTGTTTCGTGTCCTTCCTCATTCTCTTTCGGAAAATTCCTCTATATGAGGGTCTTCATATTGGGGATACACAGAAGGTAGGAAGCACTATTTGGGTTGCAAAAGCTTAAAAAAAAAATTTTTTTTAAAGTTTTCTGCAAAACTTCTCTGGCTGGAGGCCAGGCAGGGGAAGAGGGAATTTTGCGAGCCTGGAATGTTGCAACATGTCAATTTCCCAACCTGACTGCTTCTTACACATCAATATCCCACGTGCTGCATACGTTTGCATGTTGTACTAAGCATTTGTTTGTTTGGCTTCACCCTTTACTGCACTATCTCCTCCCTTACTGCGGTCATGATACTTGTTGGATGGTATGATCTGATGGGTCTGGTGCTGAGACAGCCCTGAGAGGTATTTTCCCTCTGTGTGAGATAGTTACCTTGAGGCTCAGCTAGGTGCAGAAGTAGAGGTCAGTAGCAGCATTTTCCAGTAGTTTCCACTAAAAACTCTCTCTCCCCCCCACCCCCATACCCAAAGGATCTTCTCCAGGTTGGGAGATTCAAAGTCAGGGTGTCAGACTCTTAGGAATGTGGCAGATGCAAAGACTTGTTAAGTCCATCCCCTGCGTAGCACCCAAGTTTAAGCAGTTCCTTATACGGCCTACCGACCTTATCTCGAAGCTTTCTGTCTCACCTTGTCTCTACCTCTGGGAGACTGTATACTCTTTGGGATAGAACTCTGATGCTCCCGACCGTAACCGCATACACCTGGGCTACCAAATACCCCGTATTTGAAGCCCATTTTCCTCTCTTTCCATCCATGCTTGTGTGAGTCGCCTACGGGTTAATGATTTAAAGGTGCCAAGGTGGGTTATTCTCAGTCCCATCCCGCCACAAGGAGAGTTAGAGCGAGTCTGTTTTTGTAGATCTGCTTGCGGGCAGTCACTTGGATCAAATGGCCGAACAGCTCTACTACGGCCACCTCGATTTTTCTGCTTCTCTCGCCGCCGCTTAAGTTTTGCGGGAGAGGAGACCGAAGGGGGGGAGGGGGAAGAGGAGTAGGAAACGAACAGGTGGAGGAGAATCTCCGGGAGCGGAGGTTTGGGAGGTTTGCCCTGCTCCTCCCGGGGCAAACTCAGGTGCCTACTGCATGAGAGCGGGGGTGGCGTAGGTGGGCTCCTGGGATTGGGTAGGGGAGGAGTGCAGCTAAAACGGTTAAGATTGGTGGTGATGGAATGTGTGGGGGTGGGGGAGAGGTTTGGGGCATATACCCTCTAGGGCTGCCCCTGAAGGTTTGTGGAAGGGGAAGGGGGGAAGAACAGAAAGCAGTAAATGGCAAGGTGGAGGGTGTTGGGGGGATGGGCAAAGCAATCATTGGAGGAGGGGAGAACAGTAGTTGTCAAAGCAGGAACGCAAAAGCAGTAATTGTTTGGGGGAGAACAGTAATTATGGGGGCGCGAAAAGCAATAACTGTCTTTAGGCGGAGAACAGTAATAGTCATAGAGGTGGGATAGCAGTAATTGGCTTAGAGAGGGAGCAGTGATTTTCTGGGAGGTGGGATGAGGGGTAGCAGGAACAAGCATGGGGGTAGAGTGAGGGATGCGTGGGGGGAGTCTGCGACCTCGTTCCTAGGCCAACCCCCCGCCCCGTGCCCCTACAGACCCTTAGAAAGTGTTCACACAATTGAAAGCACCTTGCATGCCCGCAACCCAGCAGCCAGCGCTTCAAAGCCCCTCCCCCCTGCGCTGGGGTAGGGACCCCTCCCCGGCGGGCTGGACTCTAGCCGCGGCTTCTTTCTTTCTCTCTCTTTTTTTTGGTTCTCTTCGCGCACGTCCTTTTCTAGCCCCCGCGTGGCAGGACGATGGGTCAGCTAGGAAAAAGTGAATGAAGGAGGAGGAAGAAGAAGAGGAGGCGGAGGGAGGCGGCGGCGTTGGCGTTGACTGTGGCGTTGGCGTTAGCTTTGGCTGCGGCGGCAGCCCGAGGAGGAGGAGAAGGAGAAGGAGGAGGGAGCGCCCCTGACTCTGGCCGGGCCGCAGCGGGCGGGCTGCACGTCGGGGTCTGGGCGCTCAGCGCCTAGCAGAGCAGCGCCTCCCCCTCCCAGCGAAACCATGGACAGCCTGCCGGCCTCCGGGGCCAAACCCCCGAGCGGGTAAGCCAAGGCAGCTGGGTGAGCCAGCTCGCAACTCAGTTTATTCTTAAATCGCTTGCTTTGAGTTTTGATTGACCCCCATCCACCCGCCGCGCAAGCACACACACACTGGAGGTTGCCCTCCTTGCCCTGACTGAGGTTTGGCCAGGGTGTGCGTGTGTTCAGGGGGTGGGGGGGATTCACCTTGTCGCTCCCACCCTAACTTAGCACCAAGATCAGTCCAAGGGGCGGAGCGGGGGGCGACTTTGGTGCGTATTTGTGTACTTTGTGCGCTGGGGTCGTTTCCCAGGTAACAGTGTCAGGCCTGAGTCTAAGTGTAGTTTGTTGGGTTGTTTCTTTTTAAATGAGATTTAGACAGCCCAGCCCCAATCTAATTATCTTCGTCATAGTCAGTAGCAAACACTTACTAATAGCAATCTACACAGAGATTGTTCTGGGTGCTTTTATTCTCCTTGCCTAACGACCGTTCCACTTGCATTCCCTTCCCTCCCGCCCCTCCCCAGTTCTTGGCTGTGGAAAGAAGCTTTGGGCACTTGAGGGGAAACTCAGAATCAGTGGTACCAAGATTAATGGATGCCAAGGAAGTAATCCCCTTTCCTCTTACTTCAGAATTGCCAGCTCACTACTAGCTTTATAGGGAACTTGCATCCATGACTCCTGCCTAGCTTAGTTTTATACTTTCACCTGTTTTATATACCTGCTCTACCTGCCCAAATAGAATTAATAATGACTAATTAATTGATAAATAATAGTAGCAGTTTCAATCAGTGTTCCTCCAAAGATGTCCTCTTGGACATCCTTACCACAGTGCTCCTAGAACTTCTGAAATCACTTGGATGGGGGCAAATGTGCTATGAGTATTGGAAATGGAATGAGTGGGTGGGGATTGGGAGTGCACCTGCTTATGGAATGGGCCCATGCTTTCAGCCCATTTTGCACACTAGCAACTGGACTTGAATATGGGGGAATGGGGCACAGCAGATCTCTTTCTCCCTGCAACTGCCCCCACTGACTCACCAGGGTCCATATGCTGCTGCTGTTGTCCCAGTCTTTCAAAAGGGTTTTCAGAGACAGAAGTTTTCCTTTTCCTTTTTGCCAGGAAAAAGTGAAACAGCAAAGCAAATCAAATAATTTTGGAGCTCAGGAATGTTAAGAAGAATATTTTTTTCAGCACTCTTATGTGGTGTTTACATAATTCCCTTTGATTGGACAAATCCAAAGAAAGAAAAAAATGTGGGAAATCCTTTTTAATGAACACACTAAAATTAAATAGGCAAACAAAACAGAATTACCTTTAAATCTGCTGTTTTAATATACTTTGATGAAATAGCAACGAGTTTTACCTTTAGATAAATGAAAAGAAAGGGTAAGAAAGAAAAAGGAAGAGAAACAGTATTAAATATATATATATAACATATGCATATATATTATATATACATCTTAAGGATTTTTTAAAGAGTTCAATTTAGAACTAGATGCAATAGATTTTTAGGATAGATTCATATACATAAAAGTTGTCTAAAGAAATGACTCTATCTGATCTAGAGACTGGTCTGTAGTAAGAGAGACCCTATTAGTCCAGGAAAAAAATGTTTTTGATATTTAAATGGCAAGGAATACAAGATGTAATATGACAGCCATTTGGAAATTCTTTTGGAGTGTTATTAATTACCACTGTTGGTAAATTCTGGCCTGCCCACCCCCAATCAGATCCCCAACTATAATTGTCTAATTTGTATGTTGGAGTTGGTTTGATAGGAAAATAAGAGTTGTTCCTAATTCTTATCCACTCTTTCCCCCCTCCCTCTTTTAAGGGTGTGAGCCTATTTGTTTTAAAACATTCATTAAATACAGATCTAGAAAACATGGGACTGTTTGTGTTTTAAACAGGGGACTAACTTTTTGACTAGTGGTTTTGATGGGATGACCTCATTTCTTATGTATTAAAGGTCAGTTTAAACAAATAAAATTGCTGAAAGGAATCCTTTACTGTAGGTAGAGAGCAACTATTGCTTGTCTAAATTAACAGGGCTTTATAAAGATAGGGTATTGAATTGTGGCTGATGGGAGGAATGAAGATACGATCCTTTTATTTGTTACTTAAAAAAAACATACTTCCCTAGTTGCTTTGCTAATTAAGAAAAAAAGATAGCAACTGCTTTAGGTTTGGGAAGAATTCTTTCTACTTGAGATTTCAAATGTGGAATAGAAACCTTAAAAAGAAAATCAGTTAACTCTTATTTTTCTGCATGATAGGGGGAACTGATTGGCTTGATTTTTCCCAACTCCAAATCTATATGGGAGGAGACTGCTGGCGAATGTTGCTTCTTTGTGTAGACAGAATAAATCAGGCAAAAAACATGCTTAAATTTAGGAAATTTATAACTAGATTGCAAAAAAGAAACGTGGGAGTACATGATAATTAAAGTGTGGAATGGGACATGAACTTGATTACTATATTGCAGTGTAAACATTAAAAAAATTATTTTAAGTGTTTTTCTTTGCTTAAAAAAAGTATATAGTTTTAAATTATTTTGAAATTGGGACAGTTTATAAAACATTTCAGTAAGGTAAATGGACATGACTTCTTTAGTCAAATACCTGGAAAGATTCGGGCTACTTTAAAAAAAAAATAAGAAAAACAACCTGCCAAGGTTCAAGGTCATCTTTATGAAGATTTACAGTTTAATTTCTATATTCTGCCTTCACAGAACTTTACTGAATTAGCAGCAAAGCAAACTAATAAAATATATTGGTGAGATCTTCAGGAAACATTTGGATGTTAAGAAGTGTTGCTTTTAGATTACCTATTGTAACAGTCGTATTTTCTGGAATGACTGTTTAGTATGGTGTCTACTTTGTAGGGCATCAATCCTTAAAGGGTGGTCTGGGGACCTCTAAAGATACTTGAGACCATTTCTGGTCCGATCATGAGATCAAACCCATTTTTATAATAACACTAAAACATTTTAATTTTCAATACACTATTAATAGATGCAAAGCTCTTGGGGGGAAGGGGGAGGATCCTCAATAATTTTTTTAAATGTAAAGAGATCCTGACTACCAAAAGTTTGAGGACTGCTGTTCTAGGATTATCTCCTGTATAAGTTACTCCTGGAGGCTTGTAGTTTGCCAGAATAGTTATTTAATTTTTTTTTCTATACCATGAAAGTAGATTTCTGTGCAGTATAGCAGGTTGTGACTATGTAAATGCTAAAACAGCTGGTGAATTTTGTAAATAAAATAACTGCTCAGTTTGATGAAGCAATGATCTAGAGAGAAACATGTGGGATGTCAGCCAGATGGGACCTGGGAGATCACCCTGTGTAAACTGATTTTTCAAGTGAGTAAACAGTTCCAGAGAGGTGAGGTCAGGCTGGATATTTGAAGGGATTCACTAGTTTAATCCACACTATTAAAGGATTCTCAATATGAGTTTAATTTTGCTCAAGTCTGACATTTTGGAACTCAAATTACACTGTTTTCAGGTTGATAAAAGTAGAAGATTGTAGACTTGTATTTTTAATATTAAGGCAAATGTGAAAAGTCTGTGATTTATAGTGAAAAAAGAGACCTACAAAAGTTTCTTTTCTTTAAAAAGGGGCACAATGAAAGCCATAATAACACAAATGATTCTAGTAATCATAGTTATGTATAACAATACTAATTATAATAACTAATTGAATGTTTCAATTTGTTTGCTTTGTGGTTACAGGGTCAGCATGTTGGATAATATACTTTCATTCTTTCAAAAGATCCAATGTTTATTGATTGAATTAGCCGTGTTATGTGTTTTTTTTCTCCTCTTCTTGCTGACGTTTAGTTCCATAAGTGTTACTGTTAAAAGGAAGATGCTATTTTGAATACATTTCCTTTACTCCATTAAATTTGTGAATACTAAATTCAGGTGTTGCTAGATGTGAAGAAAATAAGAGACCCATGAATCTTATCCCCATATTAAAAAATGTGACTCGAGAAGTTGGGCCCTTTGTCGCCCATGCAGTGTTTGAACACTTCACTGACATTACATAAGCTTCTTTGAGAACATTCTGGATTTTCCAATGATTGTGCAAGGGTGAACAGACCAGCATGCAATGAGAAATGCATATGGAGATTTGGAGCAAATTTTGACTAACCTCTGCCCCTGGCACTTTTGGCATTCAGAAGTTTCCTGTGAATCTTTCTTCATATTTAGAGCATATTCTTCATAGTCCGATTCCAAACAAATGATAACAGATTTAGAGCTGGAAGGGGGACTTCAGGGGTCAGCTAATTCAATTCTCATTTTACTGATGAGGAAATTGGGGGTCAGAGAAGCAAAATTATTTTACCAAGACCACACAGAGCCAGGCAGAGCTCAGGTTCCAGATCATAAGCAGATCTCCTCCTAAGATAATCAGTCGGCAAATATTTAATGTGCTTTAGGATCCTTGGACTCCCTTGTTTTTCTCATACCTCACCTTCTACAAGGAATTTTTCCGGATTCTCCTAGCTCTGACCCACCCCACCTTAAAGTATCTTGGGTATTTCATATATTCCACATAAATACTTTTTAAATGTACGTGTTATCTCCCTAAAATGTGAACTTCCTGAAGACAGGAATGGTTTTAGGTCAAGTCAAGAAGCACTTTTTCCCCCTTTTTATTCTACACCACCATGTACAATGCCTGGAACATAGTAGGTGCTCATTGATGCATTCTTTTCTTCAGCTTGTGAACAATGAAGTGAGTAAAGAGTAAAAAAAAAAATTGTTGCAGATTTTATTAAGAAAAGGATCATTATAATTAGCACACTTAATAATACCCTCATTTATGAATTATGGAATATAAGTTCCACAAAGATAAGGAATCTGATTTTCTTTTCTTCTTATACCCAGTAACTGACCTTTGTATGTACTAAGGGCTTAAAAACCATTTGTTATTTGAAATAGTTCTGAAGAAGATAGAACACATTATAAGCTACATCTATCCAGCACTTAGCACAATGCCTGGCGTCTAGTAGGTGTTCAATAAATGTTTATTGATTGATTATAAACTATTATAAACACTATTGTGTCATAGTTCATTGGAAATATCTGGTATTGTGGCTCTCCACAGTCTGCCTCTGACCTACCTCTCCAGTCTTATACCATTATTGTTTTATTTCACAGACACTCCTGTCAGTCTGGCCTTTTGCCTGTTCTTGGTATTTCATCTCCTGCCTCTGGCTTAGATAGGGTTTCTGATCCAGGTCTGGAGTGTACTTCTTCCTCCTCATCTTTGCCTCAGAAACTCCGCCCTAGCTTTCTTCAGAGCGCGCCTCAACCACTTTCTTCCATACAAGACCTTTCCTGATCTGTCCTCTTGGAGTTCTGGTCCTCCCCTTTTGAAATTACTGTATTACTTGGTATTTGTTTATCTCTATAGACATACTCCTTCCCACCACTCTACATCTCCCTACACTTTTAAGCCTTTTGAGGAGAGGGATTTTTTCACTTTTGTCTTTGTGTTTCCAGCTCCTGCCACAATACTTTACTCATAGGTGCTCAATATCTAATAAAATTGTATGTTACATATTTTTTTTAGCTTTTATACTTTGTTCATAGGGTGATAACAGCCTTGCTCTTACTGATTTTTAAATGTATCTTTTTTCCATGTTTAGTTCATGTACTGTACATTTTTTAAAAATTTTGATCAGTTTCAATTTTCAATCTCCCTTTCTCTTCCTTCTTTTGTCTTTTTTTTTCCTACAATATTTCCCCCAGGTCATGTTTCATTTTTTTTGGCTTTCAACACTTTGAATAGTGTACAGTATTCTCTTTAGTATTACTTTTTCTTAGTCTTCCCAGTCTTCCACTTCAATTTCTTCATCATGATCTAAAACTTTTCCTTAACATGTAGATTACCATTTTAGGAACATTTTTCAGGCTATTCATATTGGTAATCATTGTTTTCATAATTTATTCTGTAAGTTTTAGTGAAGGTCTCAAAGTTACTGGATCCTATAAAATGGTATATCAAAGTGCCGTGGAATTCCCCAACAACAATGAAATATTGGTGTCCCATCTGCCTCTAACCTTAAAGGAGAGTAGATGTCTCTTGTGCAAGAAAAGATTAAATTATTTAATTTTTTAAATTAAAAAAAAATTACTAATCACACTTAACTTATCTATTCTTTAAGTCTCTAACTCACCAGCACTCATATACTTTGTTGGCGTTATAATAATTAGTTCTTTCTGCGCTGCTTTGTAACATCTTAGGTGATTCGACCAGTTAACATTTAGTCTTCCTGACTAAAAGGTTAATTAAGAAACATGTTTTGAAACCCAAAGAAGAGAAGACTCAGTAATAATAATAATAGATTATTTCCAAACCATGCCACTTGAACTCATACCATCCTTCTTATCCCATTTTGCCCAGAATTTGGACTCTTTTTTGGGATTCTGCTAGGTGAATTTTTTACTTGTCTTGTTCAGAACCAAGCTCCCATGTCACTTTCCAACCATTTTCAAACCGTGGTACCACGTGAACTTTTCTCCCCACCACCTATTTCCCCTTTATGTGTTATGTTCCTTCACTAAGCTCCTTGAGGGCAGGGACTTTTCTTGCTCATATTTATATCCTCTTCAGTGCCTGGCATATAATAAATACTTAAATGTTTTTTTTTCCCTTTAATCAATAAACATTAAGCTTCTCCCTCCCTCCCTCCCTTCCTTCCTTCCTTCCTTCCTGTTCCTTCCTTCCTTCCTTATCTTCCATTGTGTGAAAGGACCTCTTAAGGGAAAAAGATATGCTTATTCTCTGTTGCTGTAGAAAATGAAACAAGGAGCAATAGGTTGGCGCTATTGGGAAGCCAATTTTGATTTGATATAATTACATCAAGGAAGTAACATTCTAACCAAAGGAGATATTCAGAAATGAACAAAGCTTCCTGGTTCTAGTAATTGAATTCCTCATCAATGAAAGTGTTGAAACAGAAGCCGGGTGAAAATCTGTCGTATAGAGGGGATTGATTCCTCGAGTGGTGTCTTAGAGGGTCATTTATTTTGCCTTGTTCCACGATAGGAAATCATATGCTCTACAGGTAAAATCCAGTACCATAAATGCCAGTGCCAAGGAAGTTTTAGAGAAGAAAAAAATCCGTCCTAGCCCAGAGCCTATGTATTTTAAGTAGTGTCTAATACAGTAAATTCAGGACAGCAAAAGGGTTTGGACAAAGCTTCAAAAGTTGATGAGGTTTCATTCATATTTCCTAATTAGCTCTCTTTACTAGAAAACTTTGTAGTTCTTTTCAAAAAGTTTTAATTGAAGCACTTTATTTTTACATCACAGTTATTTCCTGATTTCTCCCCACCCACCTATACTCCCACCTCCACTAAAGTTTTACAACAAAGAATACCATGAAACCTATCTTGGTATTCCCCAACCCTACCTCTAGTAGATAGTACCACTCTCAAATAACTTTGTATATACTATTTCTTTTTGTACTTTCTTAATCTGTTCATATGTTGTATCCCTTTGGTAGAATGTAAGCTCTTTGAGGGCAGGGATGGTTTTATCTTTGTCATTGTACACTTAACACCATCCTTAGTCACCTAGTTGAAATTGAATAAGTAGTAACACTCCCTTGTTCAGGGAAGAAAAAGTACCAGAGTGGATATTTGAGTTAGTCTATACTTAACTATAAGTCTAGAAAAGTCATTCTTTCTATTTTTATATATTTCTTTAATGTAACCCAATGGGACAGTGTTACATTTTAGTAGTTACTGAAATTTAAAAATGAAAGTTTTGGATGGGTTGGACTAGACTGCTTCTAAGGCCTCTTCTTGATCTATGTCTATGAGCCTATGACCCAACTGACTTTTCACATGGAAAAACCTTCTGGCAAAAGTTCTGTTACCTCTCTGTCTTTACCAGTTAATATTGAGAAATATATGTTCACCTTGTAAGGATTGAAAACCCCTACCTCAGATCAAGATGCCTATCTTTCATTCTTTAAATTATTAAAAACTTGCTTCTGTTAAAGAGGAGCAGAACTCCTTAGTGGAATGAGCTGTTGTGGCATTTTTGAGAAAGGGGTTTTAGTAACAACTCTCTGCACTTCAATTTCATCATAAGAAATTAGGGCATTAGAAAAATCTACTCTAAGATCCCTTCCAAGTTCAAGAATTACCTGAGTAATTCATTTTAGAACAGCTTTTGTTCACTAATGATAAAATGATTAGTAAGGTAATAAACATGTTTATATCTCTTCTTCACTTAGTTCCTCTTAAAGTGACCTTTCTTGGCTGTGGCCTTGATTATATAAAAATAATCAAATCCTATGGGACTGAGACATTTGGTTTTCCTGGTGTCCCCAGGCCAGTGATGCTAGCTATGTATAGGCTAATTCTTGGAGATTTTCAAGACAATTACTTGGAATATTACTAGATCATATTACTTGGAATGAAATAAGTCATATCACTTGGAATGAAATAAAGTTTTATTTACAGTGGCTATATTTCTGATACTGGGATTAAACCAAAGGAGACTGGTGGGCTATTTGTATGTTGAGGGAAGGGAGAGACGAATTATTTTTTGCTGACTTTTCCATAGTTCCCTATTTATTCCTAAGTGTCTCAGGAACAGGATCATTAGAAAATACTAGTACTTGAGGGTTCCCCAAGACAGTAATTCTGCAGGTGCCAAATTGCTTAGAACTCACTTGGCTGATTAATCCCTTTCCTATGGTCAGTTCTTGGTACAAGAAAAGAGATCTGAGCTCAAATCTTTTGGCACACTCCTAAGCAGTATAAACATCTTTGTGATTCCCCACATTAGCAGTTTATCTCAGATATGGTAATTTCACAAAGCACTTCTACTAGCTTAATGTTTCTTAGAATAAGATACATCACTTCACTTTGTCTGCTGGGGAAACCCCAGAGAGCCTTCCTTAGCAATTGTCATTCTAGAGAAAAAAATAATTGCATATCATCAGGCACCTACTGTGTGCTAGGCACTGAAGGAAGGACAAAATGAAACAGTCCTTCCCCACAAGGAACTTACATTCTGTCTGTGGAAACAGCATTTTTATGTTTAAGTAAAAACAAAATATATACACAGTAAATGTGATTTCCAGGGGGGTTGATTCTGGATTCAAGTGTAGCTACAAGTCAGATACATCTGAGATGTAGGACAATTGTAACCTTAGATCCTCTATTCTTTCTACCCCATATTTCAGTCTGTTCCATGAGTTCAGAGTCAGGAAGTCAACAATCATTTATTAAGTATTATATATAATATTATATTATGTTATTTATAATAATAATTATATATCTATATATCTATATGTAAGTATTAAGTATTATGTCCAAATGTTTGTATGGACTATTTGTGCCCGACTTTTGGTAGAGCCTTCTGAGCTCATAGTAGTCTGATACACATTGGTCTGACAGTGGAACACATTATAACTTGACCCCAACATAATGATGTCATTTTGGTCCTCTTAGAGAATGAAGGACAGGGACCATGTGGCAGGCACTGTGCTAAGTACTGGGGATATAAAGTAAGGCAAAAGGCTACTCCCAAGGAGCTCCCCATCTAATAGGGGAGAAAACCACTGTGTACAAACAAGATAGATACTGAAATTGGTGATAATCTCAGAGGAAAGGCACTAAGATTAAGGAGGATTTGGAAATGTTTCTTTCAGAAGGGAGGACTTTAACTGAGACTTGGAGGAAGCCCAGGAGTAAGGTGGAGATGAGGAAGGAGAGCATTCAGCCCTGAGTCTGGGGATGGATTATCTTGTAGAAGGAACCAAAAGGCAGCCAGTGCCATTGGATTGCAGAGTACTTAGGGAAGAGGGACGGAGAAGACGACGGTAAGGTGTAAGTAGACAGGAGAGGTAGGAAAAGATCAGGTTATAAAGGGCTTTGAATACTAAAGGGGGGATTTTATATTTGATCTTGGAGGTAACAGGGAACCACTGGAGATCGGTGAATTGGGGTGGGGGGAAGGTGATATTGTCAGATCTGCACTTTAGAAAGATGCATTTGACAAAAGGGTGGCCATCCAAACTAGAAGTTTGGGTTTAAGGGTGAATATTTTTCCGTGACTAATAACATGGAATTTGAAAGAGAGAACAATCCTATTTCCCCTTAACCCAATAATGCTCAAATAGTTTCTAAAAATCACTTCAAGTTTGAGACTGAGGGTGGGAGTGGGAAGGATATCGATCTTCAGACTCTGAAGCAATTCATGTAGTCAAGAATTTCTTTCAGAATATGTGTAAGTTTGCATAATAGTAAGATACTAAGGGAACAAAGTGGAGAATCAAGGGGGAAACCCAAGTTTTAAGGAATTGATAATTTAGTTCACAAAAGACTTACTCCAATGCTGTCACATGACACAAATATAAAACCAGTTCTCAAAAGCTGACCTTGGACAATACTTTAACAAGCAGGAAGAGCTTTTGGAGTTTGCTCTGCCTAGCTAAGCCTGGAGAGCGGAGCTTGGCTACCAGGCACTGACCTTTCTTAGCCTGCTAACTCATAATTTAGATTGAAAAATCAGGGAAAGCATACAGGAGATTCAGTGCAATCTCTTAAAAAAATGTAATGCGGAGAAAAAACTCTAATCTGTGCCTGCGTAAATGTGAAATTCTAGGGCATGGCTAATGTGAAGTGTGCATTCACAAATGAGATTTGGCAATTTTGACTGCCTTCTCCATTACCTCATAATCTGGTTATTGAGTAAGTATTAGGGACCGTTAGTCTTCGCTAAGAGGTGTTATTACTCAAAGGAGTAATAATTTGTTTGTATTTACTCTTTTTTTTGTAGTTAATTAGTGGGTTTAAAAGCATAGTTGAAGAGCTAGTGCCCTGATAATTAAGACTAACAGTCTCAACTATTCAGTAAACAGGTTTAAACAGTCAAACTGTTAGGTTTAGAAATTCATTGGCCCACACAAGCAAAAAATATGCAGATTTTCTTCTTGGTTTCAGTTTAAAATGGTCTTCCTTGGGTTATATTTACATAATGCCATCATTAAATAATTTCGGTAAAAAAAAATGGCCCAGCTCAGTTCAAATCCATTTTTATCATTAAATTTTATTGTTAATTTATGGAATAAAACAAGCCTTTCCACAACATATTATAATTAAAAAGCACATGAAGCCACAAATCTACTATGTACAACTTGCTATTCTTTTCAAATATACAACAAAATTAATATGTAAATTTCTTTTTTCTTCCTTCCCCTCCCTCCCCAGAGATGGCTGCCTTAGATGCAAATAGGTGTGTGTGTGTGTGTGTGTGTGTGTGTGTGTGTGTGTGTGTGTGTGTGTGTGGTGTGTAAAATTATTCTATACATACTTCTATTTATCAATTCTTTTTCTGAATGCAGATATGGGACAAAACAAAAACATGATTGGTATAGTTCTGAGTGATTTGGATGTCTTAATTCTTCTACCCAAACCTCTTCTGGTGTGTAGCATTTTGTAGCTTATTTTCTACATATATCCTTAATCTAGAAATACTGCTTGGAGGAGGAAGACTCTGAGTTAAGTTTAATTTAGTTTAACAAACATATGAAGTATCTACTGTATGCAGAGCATAGTATGAATGTAGAGAGAGAGAGGAACCAGTTTAGCCAGATGATAAAGCCATGCACAGATTATCTGTGAGTGCATCAGAGAGATTCAAAACAATTTTGTATGAAATTCGAGTGAAAGGAACAAGGAAAACTTAATGAGGGCAAATGCCTTGAATAACATGGTATCCTCATTAAATTTGTAAATAACATGGAGCTAGGAATTATAATTATCTCATTGGAAGATAATTAGGATCTGAAAAGAACTGGGCAGGCTAGAATACTGGGTTGAATCTAATGAGATGGAATTTAATAAAGACACGTGAAAAGTCTTTTTTTTGTGTTAGAGAAAATTGACTTTGCCAGTATAAAATAAGGGAGTCATGGTTAAACCGTAGTTCTAATGAAAAAGAGCTGGGGACTTTGGTGGGGACTAAAAGTTCAACAGTGATAGGGGAGCCAAAAAAAGTGAAATCAGACCTGGGTTTCATTATTTAGGGAGTAAGGACACGATCAATGTTTTCTATACTTTCCTGTTCAAACCACATATGGAGTGTTGGGTTCCATTGTAGGCGCCATGATTTAGGAAGGATGTTGAGAATATTCAAAGGAGAGCAGTCAGGATGGTGAAGGGACTCTATTCCATGACTTGATCATCATATGAGGATTAGTTGGTATTTCTGCTGAAAAGAAGAGGGCTGGGTGTTGGGCAGGTTGGGCATGAGAGCTTTCTTGAAGTATATGAAAGACTGTCTTGTGGGAGAGGGGTTTGACCTGTTCTGTTTAGTTCCAGAGGGTAGAACAAGGAACAGTGGGTGGAAATTGTCATGAATGAAATTTCAGCTTGGTGCTAGGAGGAACTTCCTAATAGTCCTGTCCCCAAATGGAATGGGCTGACTCAGGTAGTAGTGGGTTCTCCACATTGAATATCTTCCAGAATAGGCTAAATGACCAATCATTTACCAGGTCTCTTGTGGAGAGGATTCTCTTTCAAGTATGTGTGGGATTAGTTAACCACTGAGGTACTTTCCAACCACAAAATTTTGTGATTCTGATTCTGCAGTGGCATTTGAGTTGGACTATAAAAGATGACTTGAAATTCCACAAAGAAAGAAAAAAGAATATCATGAGGAATATTGCCGGGACACATTCGTGGAATAGCTCACAGCATGTCAGAGGCGGAAGAGGGCAGGGTTATAAAGGGTATAGAACATAATCCAAGTTGACGTGAAGCTTTTGATGTGAGTGAATAAGGTATAACACCAAATAAGGAAAGATTGTTAAAATTATGAAAATGCTGGTTTGGAGCTAATAAGAATCATTTAAAAGGCATAAAATTGCAATTTATTTCTATTTATTGATTGTAAAACTTCACATTTTCTATATCATTAAATTTTAGTTTTAAATTTTATTAAAAATTGCATTAGAGTTATGACTTATGTGGTTTGTCACAATTATGGATTCTTTTGACATTGACCTTTTTAGTGGGTTTTTTTGGCATGGCAAATTGCCCAAACTGTGGTACTGATGCAGGGCAGCAGATGAAGTGGAATTGTTGCATCAGTAATGTATTTACTTGGTTTTCACAACATCATTTTCCCCAGAGATATAGTTCATTTGCTAATGAAGTGGTTATTGTTAGTACAGACACTTGCCTAGAGAATGGATTATGACTTTGCCAGTTTGCTTGTAACAAGAATGAACATTTCACTTCAGAAAATGGTTGAGGTGTGTTCTTTTTTCATAATTTTAATTAAAATATGTGATGGTTTAGGACCCCAAAGCTATAAGCATTTTAGTATAATTTGTGAGTTAGTACTCTATTTATCCTTCCATATAATCAAGGGTAATCGTTTGGTTTAAGCAGGATATGTTCCTCTTCTATTAAGGCTTGTTAGCAAATGAAAATGTATTTTTTAAAAATTAATTTATTTATTTTCTTGTTTATATCACTCATTTCCATGAGATTTTGAGTTACAAATTTTCTCCCCATCTTTCCCTTACCCACCACCCCAAAACAGTGATCCCTCCCCCAATTTGCTCTCTCCAATGTCCTCCCCCATCACCCTTCTGACTTTCTGGTAGGGCAGGATGGGTCTCCCTTCCCCAGTGCCTGTATATCTTAATTCCCAGTTGGATGTAGTTAATAATAATAATACATACATACATACATATATATTTTAAGCATTTGATTATAGAGCTTTAAATTCTAGATTCTTTCCCTTCCTCCGTCATCACCCACCGCTACTGGAAGGACAAGCAATTCAATACAGGCTGTACATGTGTAATTACGCAGAACCTCTCCACAGTACACATATTGTGAGAGACTGATTATATGTCTCTCCTTCCTATCTTGCCCCCGTCATGTTCTATTCTCTACACTGTCCCTGTCCCTTTACAGAAGTGTGTACTTGCAGCAACCTTCCCCTCCACCTGCCCTCCCCTCCATCCTCCTACCTCTCATCTCCATCCCCCCTACTCTCCTGTGTGGCAAGATACCCAGTTTAGAGTTTATTTCATTCAGCCAAATTCAATGAGAATAAGGTTGACCCTTTCCATTTTGCCTTCCTGTTCTTCCCCTCCATTGTAACTATTATCCCTAGCCTCTTTTATGTGAGATGATTAACTCCATTCTGTCTCTCCCTGTCTCCTCTCATTCTAATCTTCTCCCACCTCAGAATTTCACCTTTTTAAAGTATCATCTATTCCTGTACAATTGGTCCTGTGCCCTCTATGTACACATATATACACATACTCAAATATGTGTTAATACACTTATATAAACCCTCCTACATAGACATATCTGTATGTATACTTATATATACATTTGTATTCCCTCCACCTATCCTCATACAGAGAAAAGTTTCATCAGTTACAATTGTCACTTTTCCATGTTGTCATGTAAATAGTTCAACTTTGATAAGTTCCTTATGATTTCTTTTCCATGTTTACCTTCTCATGCTTCTTGTATTTGAGTGTCAAATTTTCTTTTCCATTCT
>CM053583.1:363840669-363888464 GCA_028627135.1 Pseudochirops cupreus | reverse complement strand
GGTTTTAATCCTAGCTCCCTTGATCTCCAGAATATCATTCCAAGCCCTTCAATCCCTCAATGTAGAAGCTGCAAGATCCTGGGTTATCCTAATTGTGTTTCCACAGTATTCAAATTGCTTCCTCTTGGCAGCCTGTAATATTTTCTCCTTGATCTGAGGACTCCAGAACCTGGCTATAACATTTCTAGGAGTTTTCTTTTGTGGATCCTTTTCAAGAAGTGATTGGTGAATTCTTTCAAGTTCTATTTTGCCCTCTGGTTCTAAAATATCAGGGCAATTTTCCTTGAGAATTTCTTGAAGGATGCTTTCTGAGTTCTTTTTTTGATCATGGCTTTCAGGTAGTGTGAGGGTTGGGAAAAACGTGCAGGCTACAGGCAGTTGTGTTGAGGCACAGGGAAGTGGCTAGACCCTAGAACAAGCTGGGTCATGTGGAGTTCAGAGCATTGCTTAAGGTTCTCCCACATGTGGTTACCTGATGTTTCACATTAGTGTCTCCATACCCTGGGGCCTTCATGCCCTTGTGACTGCACCTCCTCTCTCTCAATTCTGTTCAGCTGGGCTCTGTTCTTTTTTCACATGGGTTACATGCATCAGGGAGATATATAAGGCTCAAGCTTTGGGGGTAGTTTGAAGTCTGCATTAAGATCTTGCTGTAAAGCTTCCCCATGGAGAGGACTCAATAAACTTTCTCTGCTTGCGCCATGACTCTTCTGTTCTTGAAAATGGGCTAGCGCCTACTCAAGTGAGGTAAGTAACTGGCTGCCCCTGCAGGCAACTTAGGGTACTCTGACAGAGAACCCTTACAAGGTAGTCCAATAATTTTTAAATGATCTCTCCTGGTTCCATTTTCCAGGTCAGTGGTTTTTCAAGGAGATATTTCACATTGCCTTCTATTTTTTCATTTGTTTAGATCTGTTTAATTATATCTTGATTTCTCATAAAGTCATTTGCTTCCATTTGTTCCACTCTAATTCTGAAGGAATTATTCTCCTCAGTGACCTTTTGAGATTCTTTTTCCATCTGTCAAATTTGGCTTTTTAAGGCATTCTTCTGCTCATTGGCTTTTTGGGCCTCTTTTGCCATTTGAGTTAATCTATTTTTTAAGGTGTTATTTTCTTCAGTCAGGTTGTTGACTTTCTTTTCATGATTTTCTTGCATCATTCTCATTTATCTTCCCAATTTTTCCTCCACTTCTGTTGTTTAGTTTTCACAATCCTTCTTAAGCTGATCTATGGCTTGTAGACAGTCTTCATGTTTCTTGGAAGCTTTTGGTATGGGAGTTCTGACTGTGTTGTCTTCCTCATATTCCATATTTTGATCCTTTCTGTCCCCAAAAAAGAATTCTAGGGTTTGGTTGCTGTTCTTACTTTGCTTCCTTTGCCTGCTCATGTTGCCAGTGAAAGTGCTTGATTTTTTTAGCTCTGTGGAACTCTGCTTCCAGTGGGGAAAGCTCTGTCCCAAATTCCTGGTGTTTTCGCAGCTGCTGGAGTTATTGGGAGGCTGCTGTAGCCCCTACCAACTTTGGCTCACTGAAAATGCACCCCAGGACCACCACCCAAGACCACATTTCAGATTCAGGCTGCTCAAAGCAAGAGCACTTAGCCTCTGAACGATCACTTGGTCCCCCTGCAGTCTGCAGGCTGGGAGCTCTGAAGCAGCCTTGTGGAGGTGGGTTCCACAGCTTCTACCACTTTCTTGCTCTGGAGGCAGTTTGGCCAGAAGTTTTTCTCCCCCAAATTTAGCTGAGATCCACTGACCTTTCACTTAGTCTTTGTTTCTTATGGCTTGATAATTCTGGAAACTGGCACAGCTACTGCTGATCTACTCTCCTGAAGCTCCAGCTGCGGCTCATCCTGGCCACTCCAGGGCCAAGCCACAGTTTCAGGCTGGGCTGGTTTTGGCTCCCAGTGTGCTGTGCTGAGCCCTTTGTGCTGAGCTGCCTTTAGTAGGAGACATGTTTTTCTGTATTTTTATGTGAGTTTTGGAGACCTAAAATTTGTTTAGAGTCATATTTTATGGATATTTGAGGTGGCTATGTGCCAGCTGCGAGACCTTGCTGCTTCTACACTGCCATCTTGGCTCTGACCCCTGAAAATGTATTTGAATTCCATCTTTTTGGTTTTGTAGCAGAAATTCAAGTTCATCTGATGTTTTCACAAGTTTCAGAAGTCTAACAAAGGCATAACAGTTTTAAACTGACAAGTGATTATTCTTTGAAAGAAGTATAACTAGAGATAGAGTCCATCAATTTGCTGTTTATTCTCTCTTCTACTTAGTCTCTATTTTGGAAGTTAACCAGTCAGTGTTTGTTATGCACAGGATAGCTGAAATTGGCTCACTAGTGAGCTTGGCTGTTACTGGGGTCTAATCCCTGGTGATAAATTAGACATTTTAGGAGAGACACTGTCATGTACTTTTGATACTATTCTGATCTGAAAGATTGATTTGACTTAAGTACCTATCCATTTGGTTAGCAGGGAATGACTTAAGCAGTGAGGAGAATGGAACTCATTGTCTGCAGGTCATTTTAGAAGCCCTTTTTATTGTGTGTGATGTACTAGTGTTAGTTTGGGCCCTTTAATGTGTATTACTACTCACATTGAGATGCATTTGTGAGTCTTATTCTGCAGTCATTGTCATCAAATTGTATTTATTAAGCACCTACCTGGCCATGATTCAGTTGGCTTGTTAAATTCATGAATATTGCAGAAACTAGGCTTCCAGAGTGTTACAGTCAGTGACTCATCTGGGAACTGGAATATATAATTTTTTTCCCTTTGGATTGATAGCTACCCCCCTGCCCCAAATTAAATTCTTCTGTTTTTCATCTATTCCTCCAGAAGTCTTTCTCCTTCTCCGAACAGTTTATTTTTACTGATAACCCAGCTCTTCTTTGAAGAGAAAAAAAGGTCTTCTCTCCATTTCGTTATCTAGCTGTTGGCCAAGAGAAAGGATTGGTATTCAAACATGGCATGCCAAATCGCAAACACAGAGGAAGATGATCTAACCAAATGTATTTTTCTAGACATCCCTTTTTCATTTTCTGAACTGTTAGATACAATTTGTAGAGAGTATGTCTTTTTGTGGTTTTCTCTTAGCCTTTAGGTTACTGGAAAGCAAGGGATAACTTGTTTGCAACTTTAATCATAGATTAATATATCTAGGAAAGAGTTAATTTGTCACACTATTTTCATGAAAATATGCTAGCAAAATTTTTGCGTATACTGAATGCAGTGATGAAACCTGTAGCAATTCTTAAACCCCTTTGGGAACCTCTCTTCCTTTTTCTTTTTCTGCTGGTCCTTAGTCTTCTTCTTTCTTCTCATTTTCCCCGTCTCGTTACTCTTCCTCCTCTTCTTCCTCCTCTGCCTTTTCTTCCCCCTTGGGGAGAAAGGGGTCTTTGAGGGTCAAAAGTTTCTATTTGATAGGCATAGAATCCATTTCATTACCACTAAACCATCAAGTATTCTAGAAGGATGTGCTATTAGATGTAATTTGAGTTTAAAGAATTTTCCAAAAGTCCACCTTAATTTAAAAGATAAATATTCTGATAGGTTTATGACCCATAAATTCTCATCAAAGATCCATCCTTTGCTTCCTTGAGTTTGAGAATCATCAGAGATTGACAATGGAAGAAGTAGTGTCTTGGTGGCAAAGTAAAAAAAAGGATGTAGGACTTGGATATAGGAAAGACCAGGGTTCACATCTTGCCTCTGACACTTTCTTGCTGAGGGAACCTGGCTAAGTCAGTCAACTGCTCTGTCTCTTACACCTCCCTAAGATGACTTAGTCACACAGGAGTTATGCTCTCTTCCCACACCAACCAAATCATAAGATGCTGACATTGATGAAAGATGGTAATAATTACTGAAATCTGCATAGCCTTTAAATGATTTTACATACTTTGCCTTATGACAACTCCTGAAGGTAGGTATTATGAGAAATATCTCCACTTTACAGATCAGGTAACTGAAGTTTATATTAAGCGGCTTGCCCCCATTGCAGCACCCAGTGCCAGAGGGAAATTGGAATCCAAGCCTTCCTGACTTAAAACCAGCAATGCTATTAGCTCTACCACCCTGTCTCCCCAAAATAGGGGAGGCTGTTGTGGTAGGTTTATATAAGAGAACATGTTGTGATAAACTCTAACATAATTTATGTACTTCTTTCATTTTCAAAATGCTTTTCCTTTCATTATGTTCTTTGCCCATTTCAGCAGCACTCGGAGGTAGGCAATAAAGAAAGGTATTATCCCAATTTTATAAGTGAAGAAATGGAGGCTTAGATTAAATACTTTACTTGAGGTTAGTCATATGATGAGTGAGTGAGTGGCAGAGCTAGCCCCAGAGCCCTACCTCTTCCTAGTCCACACTCAAGGCCATGGAGCTGTCAAAAGACCTGCCTCTTCCAAGGAGGCCACCATCCCTCAGTCTCACTCCAAATATCACCCTGCCCCATAATGGGGAGGCTTAACATTTGCTACTTCATGTTCGTGCTTTTTCCAAGGATCCTTTGTTTATGGTGGCCACTCTTATTTGGTCACTGTCTTGCCAGAGCTCTTTGCTCTCTGTGTCATGTATCCAGAGTACCCTTGTTCTTGACATCTTTCTTCCTCATCACCTGCCAGTTCTCTCCTCAGCGATGTCATTCAGTTTGTGTGCTTATTAACTCTTCTCCAGGACATCACTGAATCATAGGATTACTCTAGAGCTGAGGTTCTTAATCTAAAGTCCATAAACTTTAAAACATATATATATGCATGTATGTGTATATATATATATATATATATATATATATATATATACTTTGATAACTATTATAATTGACTACCTTTGTAATCCTATGTATTTCATTTTATGCATTAAAAACATTTTGAAAAGATTCATTAACTTTTTTAGACTGCAAAGGGACCTATGACACACAGAAAGGTTAAGAACCCTTACTTCTGGAGGTACAACTGAACCTGTCCCATTGAAGCCTTTTTTTTTTAAACTTGGGTCCCATAGTCCCACCCTCCACACAGACTGTCTTGTCAACTGGTTTTTAGAGTTTTTAGTCTTCCTTCTTGGACTGTTCAAATAAATCTCTTTTCTATCCCCTTGTCAGCTCATATGAGTCAGTCTTGTTGGCCTATTCCTGGGCTCCCTCTGGCATTAACATTTCCCACTGAGTCTTGAGGTTTGGGGGATACTCCAGATCTCACTTTGGGAAAGTATCTGAACCACCCTGGGGCTCAATTTACTTGTGTAAAATGAGTGGAATGATATGGAAAAACCACTGGTGTACTTGGTATGGTACAATGGAAAGACCACTAGTACTTGTTCAAATCCTCTCTCTGACACTGCCTGCATGATTTTGGGTAAGTCACTTAACCTCTCTAGGCTTCATTTTCCAAAATTGTAAAATGAGCAGGTTTAACTAGATCAAGGTAGGCAACCTGTGACCTCAAGACCACATGTGGCCCTCAAGCACAGTCAGTTCTCTGAATCCAAACTTTACAGAACAAATCCCTTTAATAAAAGAATTTATTCTGCAAAACTTGGACTCAGGCAAAAGGCTGCACCCAAGGACCTAGAAGGCCACGTGTGGCCTCAAGGCCATGGGTTCCCCACCCCTGAAGATAGTCTCTAAGCCTGTGCTTATATGATGTTATATGATGTTATGTTTGTTTTTAGGTGAACTGAATGGGGATTTCCAAATGATCATCTTGAAAGATCTCCAAAAAATGGGGAGGGGTCATGGTACTGGGGATCCAGGTAGAACAGACAGCACCTGGTACCAAAAACTAGCTGCAAGGGAAGAGAGCATACGTTCCTCTTGGGTTATGATTTGTTGGTTGTGTCCCTTTTACTCTCTTTTAATTCCGTAGTGACCTTGTGAACATTATGAGTTTTGGTGTTCGATGGCCTTGGGGTGGGGGAGCATACAACTCAATTCTAATTTGCCAAAGTGCAGGTTTCTATCACAGTGATTGAACTGCAGGGCCTGTGCCAGACAGCTTATCTCTAAGAAAGCGATCCTCTGAGTAGTGTATTGTTGTCATAGTTTCAGCATTACATTAGGATCACTCAGCCAAAGATTTAGCACATGCCAACAAAAAAATGAGTCACATCTATTGCCTGTTGGGAGGTGGGAGGGGAGTATCTCACTATCTCTGACACACAGTATCTTATATCCACACTTGGTGCTGTATAAAATGTCCTTTTATTTTAAAATAGCCATCGTATTTAATTGTCAAATTATTTTAAATGAAACTCAGTGGTTTTAAATCCTATATTCATAAGATGTCGTGAATGGTAAGGATATAGTGGTCAGAAATGCAGCGTCACAAAAATTCAATAGATTTCCTTGTTAATTTTGATTACAAGATTTAGTTACAGATGTAAAAGTTTATATGCCATGGTTTTATAAAAATAATCATTTTAATAAATATATAGTGTATAAATAATAATATTTTTCTTTTTATGAAATTGTTTATTTTAAGACATTATCTTTATTAAATACACTGTGCTACAAGAGACTTTCCATGAGGTTGAGAAAAGCTGGTTACAGGATTCACAGACAGTGATCCTCAGGTGTCATTTTGAAATCAGCTAAGATTCAGGTGGGTCTTTTTTTTTTTTAAAGCAGTTAACTGGGGCAGCTAGGTGGTTCAGTGAATAGAGCACCAACCTTGGAGTCAGGAGGACCTGAGTTCAAATGTGGCCTTAGACACTTAACACTTACTAGCTGTGTGACCTTGGACAAGTCACTTAACCCCAATTGCCTTGCCTTCCCCCCTCAAAAAAAAAAAGGAAAAAGAAAGCAATTAACCTCCATAAGAAAATCTGTAACAAAAATGAGAACCACTAGGCATCTGTACAGTGACATCACAACAAATAAAATGAAAGGAAAATAAATCAGAGGGAGAAAGAGAGAAAAGAGATGTGTGTTCTAAACACCAGGAACAACAACAACTGCTACTACTACTACTACTACTACTACTAAATATCTGCACAGTATTTTTAGGTTTATAAAACACTTTACATACATTACTTCATTTGATCTCACCACAACCCTGTGGGGGTACATGCTACAGGTATGATTGTACCTGTTTTACAGACTAGAAGACCGAAAAGGAAAGAAGCTAGGTGGCTTGCCCAGAGTCACACAGCTAGTAAATGTCCTAGGTGGGTTCTGATTCTAGGTCTGTTATATTCCAAATCTGTTATTCTGCCTTGTGTATTGTGCTATCATTGCACATGATCCAAATGGTGTTACCAAATTGGTTGTGATCTAGCTAATTCTGAATTTTGATCCATGCTAATTAGCAAAATTGTGTGCTTATCATATGTTAACAAGACATCGTGAGAAATGCTGTGAGGTATTAAATAATGAATGAGATACAGTTCTAGTCCTCAGGTAATTTATAATCTAGTTCTGGAAATACGACAAAAATGTGAAAAACTTAGTAGCAGAAATTGTATGCAGTGCTTAAGAGAAGCCCTAAAAGAAATAAGAGGTACAAATGAACTGTGGAGAAAATGGCAAGTGTTCAGCAGAAAGGTGAAGTCACCTCACCTTAGGCTGGGGTCAGGGAACATTTTACACAGGGAAGAGAGACTTGGACTTTGTCTTGAAAGATTTGTGATATTTAGATAAAGATGCTCCAAAATCTGATACCTTCCTACTTTCCCACATGAATTCATATTGCCTTCCTCTGTGTTCTCATATTTGAATCTTTGTAATATCCCTTGTGTATGTGTGTGAGCTTGTGTGTGTGTGTGTGTGTGTATACATGTTTCATGTTCCCATTTCTAAACTTTTGCTCAGTCCCTGGTATACCCTTGCTTTCCACCATTGCCTTTTTAAACACAGTTCTTCAAAGCTGTACTCAACAGGTACTTACTCTGATTTTTCTCTACCTTCACTCAGCCAGAAATATTTTTCTTTTTCCGACATTGCATGGCACTATGTATCTCGTGGTTTTTATTTTTTTAATATCCTGTTTGGCATTGTAGTTGTTTTGTTCCCCATAGCAACCATATAGTATTTTATTTAAGAGTTAGTGTTTGATGAGGGGCAGTGCCTTTGAGTCAGAATGACCTGGGTTGAGTCCTGCTTCTGAAATATACTGCCTTTGAAATGCAGGAGAGTAACTTAACCTTTCAATGCTTAAAGAAAGCTTTCCAAGGCTCAGTTGCAAGAGCAGTTGGCAGGCAGCATTGGTAGAGGGAGTTTCCTTACAGAAGGAGATCTCTACACCAATGACATCTCAGGCTTGGATCAATAGAAAAAGAGTGTTTAGTGAATGGTGAATGAATAAATGAACTGGCAGAAAAGAGGTGGAAGGCCACTCAAGGAAGAGGAATGACTTGGTAAGGATGAAAGCATTGAAATGGGGAAGTGTAAGGCACCTTGTTAGTGTAGTATATTGGTGAGTTTTAGAGTGGAAGGTTCAGGAATATGATGAGCAGATGGAGATATGGAAGAGAAAGTTAGACAAGAACCAGTTGTCAGTGGGCTAATTAGGTTTGAATGTCCTTCCACAGATGAAAGCCTTGGGAGAAGGGGAAGGGAATGAGCATTTATTAAGTACCTGCTGTATGCCAGATACTGTGCTAAGGTCTTTATAGTATCTCATTTGATCCTCACAACCCTAAGAAGTAAGCACTCTTCCCAATTTACGGCTGAGGAAAGTGAGGCAGACAGAGATTAAGTGACTTGTCCAGGGTCACATAGCCAGTAATCGTCTGAGGTTGAATTTGAACTCAAGTCTTCTTGACTCCAGGTCCAGGATTCCATCCACTGTGTCACCTAACTGCCTTTGAAGATTTCTGAGCTGGTGAGTAACATAATCAAAAAAAGTGTTTTAAGAAAATTGGTGTAGGGTGCAATATAGGCGGTCATTTGGAAGAGGGGAAAATGGGAGGCAGAAAAACCTGTAGAAGGAGGAGTCTCTTCTGACAACCTAAGTATGAGCTAATGAGGACCTAACTGAGGGCAGTAGCAGCAAGACTGGAAATGAAGGGATGGCTTGGGAAGCCATTTCAAAAGCTTAAGGATTTTCCCATCATTTTTCCTCCAAATTTGGGCACAGTGGTATTATCCTGAGTTATTGTTTGATCATTTTTCAGTCATATCTGACTCTTCTTGACCCCATTTAGGATTTTCTTGGCTAAGATACTGGAGGGGTTTGCTGTTTCCTTCTCCAGCTCATTTTATAGATGAGGAAACTGAAGCAAACAGGGCTAAATGACTTGCCCAGGTCACAGCTGGTCTCTGAGGCCAGATTTTAACTCCAGAAGAGTTTTCTTGTCTCCAGGTCTGACACTCTATCCACTGCATCACCTAGATGTGTTATGTTGTCCTGTAATATATAGTAAGTTTGAAAATTTGTTCAAGAAGTTAGTAAAGATAACATTGAGATAACAGGAAGAGAAATGAGAGCTTTGATTCATTTAGGCGAGTTTGGGAGCAGGGAAAGAGGCAGAGGAAAATCGGTTCATGCTCAAAAGGCATTCATTGTATGCTACCATGTTTCCAGTACTACATGGTTGGCCTGTTTTGCAGATTCCATGACAAGTGTGACTTAACTTAAGATAACAAAATCTGCAAGATGATGTTCTGGGGGCCATTGCCAGAGATGGATTGTTGGACTGAATGAACCACTGGTCTAACCCACTATGCTATTTCTTAAATTCTTACATTTCTATGTACTGTTGAATTTTTTTTCCCTAAGGAAAAATAAATGTTTTTTAAAATGTAATCTCAAGATATATTTTCCAATTATCTGACTAAATTTGAGGCAGTGGCCTTATGAATGTATTGGAATTTCCCTTAAGTGTTTTTCTTTCCCCTCATTCATAGGTTGTAAATCATAGAAATTATAATTTAAGAGAATTATCTAATCCAACTGTATTTTTATAGATGAGGACACAGAGGTCCAGAGAGTTAATTATATGATCAAGTGAAGAGCGTTCAAGGACTTGGAGTCAGGAGGTACTAGGGTTCAAATCCTCCATCCTAAACATATTCTACTTGTTGTGGCCATGAATGAAATAACTTAACCTCAAAGCCTTCATTTCCTCTTCTGAAAAATTAGGATTATATTAACAGTGTTTGGGAGGATTAAACGAATTATTTGTAAAGTACTTCTGTACTCATAAAACTGTTGTTACTACCTCCGCGTGGACAATCATACAGGCTGTAAGGTCACACAGCGATCTGATGATGGCAGCCAGAATTAAACCCATCTCTTCCTCCTTTCATGTTGTATCTTCTGTGTATCTGTTTCTCTTCTATCCCAATGAGAAAGATTTTGATCTGTGAACTTGACATGTGTATGGACAAGGGGAACAAGCATTACTATCTCATTTGATTCTCACAACACCCCTGGGAGGAAGGTGCTGTTGTTTTTTCCATTTTATAGTTGAGGTAACTGAGGCAGACAGAAGTTAAGGGATTTTCCCAAAGTCACACAGCTGGGAAGTGTCTGAGGATGGATTTGAACTCAGGTCCTCCTGACTTCAGGCATAGAACTCTACCCACTGGGCCATCTAATTGCCTTGGGGTTGCTCTGCAGTGGGATCCTGGGCTACACCTTTGGGTATATTAGACTACCATTGATGATGAATTAAACTACTATTTTTTTTTATATGTCTTTGAGGGATAGTGTATTGTTAGTGTTGTTGTTGTAACTATGGTGGTGGTGGTGATGATGATGATGATGATGATGATTGAGGAAGGAGGGGGAAACTTGATTGCTATAGTTTTGGATTTTTCTTCCATTTTCTAGGTTTTTTCAAAATGAGACACTTGAGGCAAGGTACTCACAATTTTATACATACATACATGCACATAAACACACATATGCATATTTATGTATATATATGCATATATGTCTTGCATAAATCTGGATTATGGCATCATCTTAACCACTAAATTTGGGCAACTGTAGAATTTTGCTTTGATACTAGCAATCGATAGGAATATCATTCCACATGAGATTTATACACTGCTTCACCATATTTCTAAATGTTTTTGGTATGCCTCATTTATTAGGGGACAGAATGGGGAAGGGATATCATAGCAGACTCTGCCACAAAGTCCACAAAACCACTGTTTGTTGGGAAGCACAGAGCATGAGAAAGGCTGACGAGTGTCAGTATTTTTTCCCTAGTGTACCTTGACCTGTAACTCTAGCCTTTATGCAAGGCTTCCTTGGAATGTACCTTTTGTATATACTGGCAGTTGCATAGTCAGTTACCACCTGTGGCATGGGTAATGCCCATGGCTGTGAGGTTCTTTGGATGTAGAATATTTTAGTGAGAACACTTGAAGGAGACATAGTGAATGCTGCATATCTGAGAAAATTATCTTGCTAGAATTCTAAGGGGAAAATTAGAATATAGAACAGGGGTCCTTAAACTCTGTATGTGTCATGGCTTCTTCTGGAAGTCAGCCAAAGCCTATGGACCCACTCATAGAATAGTGTTTTAAATATATAAAATAAAATACATAGGGTTATAAGGAAACTATTGTATTGAAATACAGTTATCAAAATATTTTCATGGGTAAGTTTGCAGACTCCTAGGGGGTCTGTGGACCCCATATTAAGAACCTCTTCTACAGATATAGTACACAAAGCATTTGGCATTCTGGACATCGTGCTGAACCTAGAGTCGGGAAGTTCAGCGTTCATAGCTTACCTCTGACACTGGCCATGTGACCATGGGCAAGTCACTGAAATTCTGTGCAGTTCCACTAGTAAGTCATAAAAGGGTGGTGACTGTCAAGTGAAGCTTTTCATGCCAAAGAAATAACAAGTATTTTGTGTGCATGCACAGTGAATTACAGACTCTTAAGAGTTGGAAGGCTATCCAGTTCAGTCTTCCACCCAGTTTCAGGAATCCACTTTACCACAGCCTTCTCTGCCAAAGGGGTATCCAGCTGCTGTTTCAACACTTCTAGCCTCAGAGAACTCGCTTCTCACATAATATCCGTTGTTGGACAATGGCTGTTCTTCCTTAAATTGGGATAAAATCTGCCATTCATTTTAGTACTTGGAAACTTCATAAAATGTCTAGCCCCTTTCCCATGTGAAACCTTCCAGATATGTGGGAACATCTATTATGTCCCCTTTATGTTTTTTACTTTCTGTATTAAACATTGCTACTTCCTTCCATTGTTTTCTTCCATGATCTAATTTTTGAGTCCCCTTCACTATTTTTGTTGTCTTCCTCTGGAAACCCTTTAATTTGTGAATGGTCCCTTCTAAAATATAGCCCCCAGAAATGAGCATACTACTTCAGATACAGTATGACCAGTGCATGATACAATGAGTCCGTTGTGCTCTTTCTTCTGGCAGCTATATTTCTATTAATCCTTCCTAAGATGGCATTTAGTTGTTTTTTTCTTTTGGGGAGCGGGGGGAAGAGAAGAGAAGGGCAGAGTTAACCCTGTTCAGTTGTTGACCTGTTGAACTTTCAGTCAACTGAAACCACTAGTTATTCTGCTATATTTGCCCAGTCTATCTTCCTTCTATCCCCATTAAATTAAAATGTTGACATTGTAGACTACATGCTGTACATCTTCTGTTAAGCAGCCATCTAACAAAATCATTCCTTTGGTCACAAATTCTTAAATCGACAAAAACAAAACAATGCTGTGCACCATGTAGCTGCTTATTTGCACAGCTAGGTGGTACAGTGGATAGAGTGCTGGATCTGGAGTCAGGAAGATTCATCTCCCCAAGTTCAAAAGTGGACTCAGATACTTACTAGTTGTGTGACTTTGGGCAAGTCACTTAACCCTCTTTGCCTCAGTTTCCTCATCTATGAAATGGCCTGGAGAAGGAAATGGCAAACCACTCTAGTATCTTTGCTAAGAAAACCCCAAATGGGGTCACAAAAAGTCAGACATGACTGAAAAATGACTGAACTGATACTTCTTCAGTGTGGCAGAAGAATGTTGATGTTTTAGCACAATTCTCCTCAGCTACTGGGGAGAAAAAAACATGCCTGATGATGGGTAGTCCATTGTAGATAGCACTTGAATGTACAGTGAAGTGGAAAGAGCACAATGGCTTGGGAGGCAGACGATCAGAGTTCAAATCCTGCTTCAATTAACTTAGCTGTGTGACATTAGGTAAGTCACTTAATCCTTCTAGGTTTCAGTTTCCTCATCTTTAAAATGAAGGGGTTGGCCTAGATCAGTGGTTCGCAACCTGTGGGTTATGTTCAATTTGTAACAATGAAAATACACCCTGCATATCAGATATTTACATTGTGATTCATAACAGTAGCAAAATTACAGTTATGAAGTAGCAACGAAAATAATTTTATGGTTGGGGGTCACTACAACATGAGAAACTGTATTAAAGGGTTGTGGCATTAAGAAGGTTGAGAACCGCTGGTCTAGATGGTCTCTGAGCAACCTTCTAGCTCAAGGTCCAGATCCTGTGACTTGGATTTGAATCTCAGGTCTGTTGCGTATTGTTTTACTACTTGTGGAACTTGGCACAAATCAGTTTCTGGGTCTCAGTTTCCAAATCTGTAGAATGAAGGGGTTGGACTAGATGGCTTATGAGGTTCCTTACAGTTCTAGATCTATGATCCTAAGATCCTGGGTACGAATCCTAGGTCTGCTGGTGGTATAGCAGATAGAGTGTTGGGCCAATAGGCAGAAGACCTGAATTCAAATCCAGCCTCAGATACTAATTATCTGTGTGATCCTGGGCCAGTCACCACCTGTGTTTGCTCAAGTTTCCTCACTATAAAATGAGGATCATAATAGTACCTACATACCAGGATTATTGTGAGGATCAAAAGAGATAGTATTTTTAATGGTGCTTCTTTGCATGGTGTCTGGCACATAGTAGGTGCTATTTAAATGCTTCTTCCCTTTCCTGTTCACCTTCCTCTACTTTACCGCTTGTATCATTTGGGCGCATCACCCTCTGGCTTAGCTTCCTTGTCTGTAGAGTGATTGAGTTGGAAGAGCTGACTATTGTGGTCCCTTCGACTCACAAATCCCATGATCCTAATTTTATCTCTGGAAGTTTACTTTGGAAATCTTCAAAGAAAAGTTAAAGCTGCGTAAACAGCCCTCATTTGTAAATTTATTATGTCAGATTGGGTAAAAGAGAGTTTTCCTGTTCCTTATTGTGGTTAGTGAATGAAGCCCTCAAGAGTTTAGAGTAATCCTTCATCTGCCAGGCTTCCCCACTGTCCTTCCTGGATTGTACTTAGATGGCTCTTCTTCCAGAGCACCTTGGGAACTGGGTGCATTTTCCCATGGAGATGGAATTTCACTTGCATGTCAGCCAGATGGGTTTCCCTAAGGATAGAAAGAGTTACTTTGAAAAAAGAAAACTTGAAAGCTTAAGATTGCATGTTGTCTTTAGCACCTGGCTAAAATGATTAGTGGGATCTGAAATGTCATACGTTTTTTTTAAGGTAAGCTCTATAACAATTTTATTAAATTATTGCAGCATCACAGATTTTCAGTCTACTGAAAACCATAGTTCTCATCTTAATATGGAAGAAAGGCCCAACCAACTAGGCTTATGGAAGCTTCTTTTGGGTCAGATAGCATGATGAGAGAGGTCAGGAGCCAGGGAGCAGCCTTGCCATTCTCTGTCCCATGGCAGGTTGTCAGAAGAGGAAGAGCTGATGGCAATGTTCCCTCTAATGTAGGGTTAAGGCCAGAGCAACAGGGAGTCTTGACCACAAGTTTTGTTTTTTTTTTTTTTTTTTTAGCTTTTTCCTACTCTAATAATACCATCAAGGGTCATTGTTATATAGTCTACTCCTGTGACAAGCTTTCTCCTCAGGAAGGGAGGTCTGGGCCCAAAGGAAAGACAAAAATATGTTATAAAATATATGTCCATGAAGACCCAGACAGTACCAATTTTCCACCAGAACAAGTTTTCTAGCTTCTTCCAACTCTAGTAGCGCCATCAAGCACCAGGATTTCCTTAGGCTTAATGGAGGAAGAGCTAGGCATTTTCATACAAGGAGAGGCCTGACCTGACTACTGAGAGCCTGCCATTGAGTTGGTTGTGTCAAAGCTGTCTCCCTTGGCAGATTTCTATATAGATGACTTTCAAATTCTGCCCCTTCTAAAGTGACAGGGGTTATGGAGTTGACATAAAAATGGTTCCATTCTCCATTGCTCTTGACTCATGCTTTCTCACATGATGGGACTGTTGAGAAGGGACTTTCAGAATGAGAAAGTTGAAACACATTTTCATTTTGCAGATTCTTGTCTCAATGGTCTTGGGCCTCAAAGTTTTACAGCTACAGTTGCCTGCAGAAGAAGATCCTGGTCACCACAAAGATTCCCTCTGATGACTTGGCAGGTTGCTCAGCCATAACTAGTCAAATGAACTGACCACAGGTGGCTGCTGCTTAGCCTGCTGGCCTTTGGGACCCACACACCAGGCAGGCCTCAGAGGACCTGGGGGACAGTGAGAAGGGGGCAATTGGGGCTTCAAAGACCCAAGGACAAGGGACAGGGATGGGCCAGACTCTGACCCAAGAGGGCTCAAGGGCCCATCTGCCTCCTGTAGCACCTTGGAAGCTTGTCATACATCTTTCTTATAGAATCGTTATTCACAGTGAAACAAACAAAAAAAAATGTCACATTCACAAGCAGGATGTTTTTTACAGATCAAATTCTCTTTCCATAGCGTTCCTGAAGCTTGAATAGGTATGTTATCCTGGGTTGTTGACTTAAGAAAATATATGCATATGCTTTCATAAAATGCAGTGGCTTTGTCTGTCATGGCATAAAACCTGTGGACAGAAAGAGGAGAAGTAAGATAGATATATTGCACCACTATTTATCTGTATCAAGGAGTCAGCCTGGAGTCCAAAAATTTTTATTTTGTTTTTTGATTTTGCTGTTTGGAGGGCAGTTGAAGTTAAGTGACTTGCCCAAGGTCACACAGCTAGTTTTTGTGTTAAGTGTCTGAGGCCAGATTTGAACTCAGGTACTCCTGACTCCAGGACCAGTGCTCTATTCACTGCACCACCTAGCCATCCCAGTCCAAGAACTTTTTTAAAACATTTACAAATATTTTGATATTATTTCAATATAAATTGTTTCCTTGTAATTTTTTGTATTTTATTCTATGCACATTAGTCTGGGAAAGGGTCCATAGTCTTAACTAGACAGTTGAAGAGATCCGTGACATACACACAAAATGTTTAGGACACCCCCCCCAGACAACTATATGAATATTAATATTTGAGTAGATGCAGCATGGCATAGTCTAGTGTTTTACATTGGAGTTAGAAAGACTTGGATTCTGATCTACTTCGTGACATTTACTAGTCCTGTGATACTGAAAAAAAAATCACAAATTCTGTGAGCCTCACATTAGGATAGCTAAATTATGGAAGGATCGTGACCTGCCAAAGTGGAAGGAGCTGTCACACTCATGAAATCACTTACCCTTCATAGATTCCTTAGTGTGTTAATATTTGGAAATTTTTAAACTGGAAATTGGGAGATGGAATAGTTTAATAATAATAATAATAATAATAACACTGATGTATCATTTTAAAATTTCCAAAGCATGATGCATATTTTTTCACAACACCCCTGAGAAGTAGGTGCTATTGCTTTCATTCCCATTTGATAAATAAGGAAACTGATGCTGACAGACATTAAGGGACTTGCCCAGGATCATCCAGCTAGTAAGTATCATTGGTAGCATTCAAACTCAGATCTTCCAGCCACCTACCTGACAGAGGATGCGTTGCCCCTGTTGTGACATTGTTGCAAGTTGTAGTGGCCATAGCATCAAAATATGTGGAGAAAAAAAATGCATCTTAAAATGAGGGAGTGACAGAAGCCACATCTTGAGTCTTTGTGGAGCATTAATGAAAGAGATAAGCCTTGCTACAATGTAATAATGACCTTAATTTTTTATGGATGTAGAAACTTGGGCCAGGAGAGGTTTGATGATATTTCCAAAGTTACATACTTCAAACCTAGGTCTTCCAACTACAAATTCAGTATGATTGTGAATCCACCTTTCATTTGCCCTCCTCACCCTCCTACCCTAATTTGTGATCTCTGCAAAGAGGAGTGTATTAGCTCATTTGATCTTTACAGCTACCCTGTCAGGAGCAACAGCTATTTTTATGTCCCCATTTTAGAGATGAGAACACTGAGAGAAGTTATAAATGACTCGTCCTGGGTTACATAGCTACTCTCTCTATAAATATATCCTTTAACCTCATCTATACTTGAGGCTCAATGCATTTGAGACTTTTATGCTATCCTCTCTTTTTTAATGTTTTCTTTCTTCTCAAGGACACATGTTTAAATATGAATACTCTCATTTAAAATAGTCGGTATCCAACTTTCCAACTTAAGGGTTTATAGAACTGGTAATATCTTGGAATTTGAGATAATTTGATAACTGGATGAGGAAATCTTGATGCATAGTTATTTTTCTTGCTTTTTCATTTTGAGTAGGTTTTAAATGAAAATGAAACTTTGAACTTTTCTATCCTTTTGTTTTCCTTGTAAATTATGGTTCCTGACCATGTATACTTATATGTTATATACACATGCATATATATATATATATATGCATACACATACATACATACATTTACATATATATAATGTTTGTGAATTTTCCTCAGCTTTTCCATTTATATATCATTCTCCTTAAGTATTTCAAGGATCCATGGGTGTGGCTATATGGCTTCTATCCACACAAATCAAGTCGCCTCTGTGTTGGATGTAGGCCATTGCATGAGTGACTATAGCCAGGAACAGTCTTTGCCTGGTGGCCTGCCTTCTGGTGAGTGAGTCTCTGGAATTATTGAGGCTGGTTCTAAGATGACAGACAAAGAATCTGTTGCCTGGTCCCCATTTGGTGCCTTTCCACTTAGGACTTGCCAGAATTTGGGCCCAAGGCACAACTTTCTAGAATGTGGGTCTATCTCCACACCCCACTAATCTCCTAGAATAATATGGAAATAGAGAATATATGGGTTTGTGTCTTTGCACATATTGTGTTGCAGAATTTACCTAAGTAAAATAATCAGCCTCACACACAAATCTGATCTACCTAATTTGGGTTCTAAGTGAAAATTTTGTTTCCAGTTCATTTTATATTTTGTCTCCTGCCTTTTTTGCTTTAGCATTAGACCTGTAACTGTAAATGTTGTTCACTTGTTTCAGTTGTGTCTGACTGAACTTCATGACACCATTTGGGGTTTTCTTGGCAGAGATACTGGTGTGCTTTGCCATTTCTTTCTCCAACTCATTTTACAGATGAGTAAACTGAGGCAAACAGGGCTAAGTGACTTGCTCAGGGTCACACAGCTATTAAGTGTCTGAGGCCAGATTTGAACTCAGGTAGATGAGTCTTCCTGACTCCTGACCTGGCACTGCATTACCTAGCTGCCCTGTAATTGTAAATATTTGCTGGCTATATATCTTTATTTTTTTTTCAGTGTAGCATTTGTCTTCCTACTTCCCATGGGGTTAAGGGGAAGGAGGAGGGGAAGAACAAGAGAAAACAAAACCTTGTTTCAGAAACTCATACAAGCAAAAGAAATTCCTATATTGACCATGTCCAAAAATGTTTATGTCATTCTCCTTGAGGCTATCACATCTCAGTCAGAAGGTGTGTGTGGCATGCTTCCTCATTGATACCCAGAAATCAGGGTCATTCATTGCATTGATCAAAGTTCTTAAGTCTTTCAAACTATTTTGTTTTTAAAGTGTTCTTTTTATTGTATAAATGAGTCTCCTGGTTCTATTCGTTTCATCCTGAATCAGTTCATGTAAATCTATTCAGATTTCATTCTTCATTTCTTATTCCAGAATCATTCACATAATGTTCTTTTACATTGACATACTGCTCCTTGATAACCATTCCCCAGGAAGAGGACAGTCTCTCAGTTTCCAGATCTTTATTGCCATAAAAAGAGCTGCTATAAATATTTTTCTATATATAGATCCTTTTCTTCTTTGATTTCTTTGGTGTATAGGCCTGGTAGTGGTATCACTGATCGAGAGGTATTCATAGTTGAGTACTTTTGGGATGTGGTTCTAAATTATTCCCCAGAAAAGATGGCCCAATGGTACAATAATGTACCTATTTTTCCACAGTAATCCTCTCCCCATCAACTTGTGTCATTTTTCTCTTTTATTATCTTTACCAATCTGATAGGTATGAGGTAGAACCCAAGAGTTGCTTTAATTTGAATTACTCTGGAGTATTCTTTCATATGGTTGTTGATAGCTTGGATTTCTTCCTTTCAAAATTGCCTCTTTGTATCCTTTGACCAGTTATCTGTTGGAGACTGTCTTTCTTGCTTATTTTACTTCCTTCCCTAATATGCATTAGATCTTGGAGATATTGTGGTACTGGGGCAGCTAGGTGGCATAGTAGATAGAGTACCAGGCCTGGAGTCAAGAAGGCTTATCTTCATGGATTAAAATCCAGCCTCAGACACTTAATAGCAGTGTGACCCTGGGCCAGTCACTTAATTCTGTTGGCCTCAATTTCCTCATCTGTAAAATTAGCTAGAAGAGATGACAAACCACTCCAATATCTTCGCCAAGAAAACCCTAAATGAGGTCATGATGTCATTGGACAGGACTGAAAGGCTGAACAACAAAAAAGTTTGAGGAAGAGAATAATGTATAATAAGGCAGCATTGGACTAGATTGTCTCTGTGAGCCCTTCCAACTTAAAAAATTCTGTGAATTGATGTACAAAAAGACTAGTTTTAAATAATTTTGGCAGGGTTGGTAGATTATCTCCATATGTTAATGCAATATGGTGGAAAAATTGGACAAAAAATCTCCATGTATAATTTAAAAATTAGGACTTGAAAGGAAAAAAAGTATTATGATATTTTAGAGAAATCTATCAGATAATGCCCAGTGGTTCCTTTCTTCCTTAAGTTTTGTAGGATTTATCAGTGAAAGTAGCTTTTTCCAGAAATCTTCCAGGAATTAACACACTTGTCAAAAGCACGTCAGTTTTAATAGATAATGTTTAAGAGGCTGAAACCTTCTGATGGGTTTGCAATGTGTTCACTCCCTTTTACATAAAGTGTCTTACAGCCTCTAAATATATCATCGCTTTAAAAAAACCCAAGCTCTGCGTGATTGTCATCCTCCCATTGCTGGGTTAGGACACAGGGCGGGATCTGGTGGTAATTTGAGAGTAGCAGCAGCTGTATCATTAGTAACAGGACCACAAATGACTGCCGAGAAATGTGCTTCCTTCGGTCGTATGTTGTGTGGGTGTATACTTTGTCAGAACGTCTAATGTGTAACTAGCCTACATGTATTACATAAAGTAAAGCCCAGGATGTTGTGGGTAGGTTTGGCTGTTCTTTGTAATTGCCAATTACCTCTCAATTGTCAACATATGAAAAAAAAAACCACTAAAAATTTCATTTTTTCTCCTGTTTTAATGTTTGCCATTTTAACCTTGCTAGTTCCTTCAGAAAGTCATTGTTGGAAGAATAGCTTATAGAAATGACTATATACAGGAGTCAGTGGCTCCAATATCTACAGTCGTCCTTGTGCCTAAATATAGGTCTGTGGGTGTTAGAGGAGGGTATATGAATTACCTTAAATGGGGTTGCTCATTAGAGCTCTGATCTGCAGGCCCTTACATGTCGTTTATTTCCATTGAAGTTGGACTTGGGATCAAGTTTGCTCTTCTGGAGTATATATGGGTGTTCTTATTGGCTTGAAAGTATTCAATCCAATTTTATTTACGAATCATATGATTTAGATTCAGGAGGATGCACTTGAGAATAGAGAGGTATTTGCAGACCCTATTATCCCCAGAGACCATATTCTGTTCTAGTGTTTTCTTTGGTGGGGGTATATAATTTGCATTGCATTTAAGTGCTAAAAGAGACCAGTAATATGTCACTGATCTCCCCTATTATGTTGGAGAAGATAGACACACTTGTGCTCTGATTTCTTCAGTTGAAGATTTAGGGTAGTCATTTGTTTTAAAAATGCATTCAGAGCTCAGAGTAAAAGGGTAATGAGGACGATTAATAATCCATTTATTATTAAGCTCCTGTTACATGCCAGATAATGTATTAAGCATTGGAAATACAAAGAAAGGAAAAGACAACAAAACAGTCCCAGTTTTCAAGTTCACAGTTTAATAGGGGAGTTAACATGGCAAAAGACTATGTAGAAACAAGATATATACAGGATAATTTAGAGTCAGCAGAGGTAAAGCACCAGCTTTAAGAGGGATCAGGAAACACTTTTCATAGAAGGTGGCATTTTAGCTGAAACTTGAAGGAAGCCAGGAGGCAGAAATGAGGAAGAGTATTGTTGGTATGGGGACAGTCAGTGAAAATGCCTGGAATCTGGAGATAAAATGCAGTGTATGATAATTGTTAATTAAGTAAACACAGAGTATAAACTCAAGTGTGTTCTGCTACATGATAGTGACAACAGAATCATGAGGCAAGAACAGAAACTTTTTTTTTCTATTGAAAGTAACCATCCCAAAGGCAAAAAAAAGACACAGATGAGTAAAATGCAACTTTGAATTGTTTTTTATTAAATGGGGAGTCTAAAATACTAGTAGATAAATGCAACTATAGACTTTAGCTCCATATGGCACTTAAATTCTATATTATGCCTATGTGTGAAAGGGAAAAAGAGAGAGGAAGGGAAACAGAAGGAAAAATGGAAAAGAGACAGAAATAGAAGTATAGAGAGGAGGTGAAAGACAGGAGTAGGGATGGAGCCAGACACTATATAATGAGGGCGGGAAGGGTAAGGAGATGAAAAAGAAGGTGATAGGGAAGCCAGTAAGACTGTGAGGGAAGAGCAGGAAAAAAGAAGAGAGAAAGGAAGAAGAGTTTAGGTTCTGAGGCAAGTTTGCCTAGTGAGACTTTCTCTGTTGTACCTTGCAATTCACTTAAGCCATGGATGTCAGAGTAAATCATTTTCTGCTGTGGATTAATAAATAGCTTTTCCACTTCCTGCTTTTCTTCTCCCCACCCCTCACTCCAAATAGCAAGATGGATTTTAGAAATAATGGTTTCTTCTCTGCATTATGGTTTAAGGAATAGAGTCAGCCTCAAAGCCAGGATGACTTGGGTTCAGATTTGGCCTCTGACACATACAGATTTTGACCCTGGACAAGTCACTTAACTAACCTTTCTCTAGGCGACACTGTCTCTGTGTGTGTGTGTGTGTGTGTGTGTGTGTCTGTCTGTCTGTCTGTCTGTCTCTCTTTCTCTGTCATTGGGGTTAACTGACTTACCCAGAGTCACACAGCTAGTAAGTGTCTGAAGTCACATTTGAACTCAGGTCCTCCTGATTCCAAGGCTGGTGCTCTATCCACCTCACTGCCTCAATAAAGTCTTTTTTTTTTTAAAGTGTGTGTGTGTGTGTGTGTGTGTGTGTGTGTGTGTGTATCTATCTATCTGTCTATATCTGTCTGTCTGTCTGTCTGTCTGTATGTATGTATGTACACACACATATATTTAATTCATGGACTAAAACAAGCTTTTCCATAACATAATACAATAAAAATGACTGCAAATCTACTATGCACAACTTGCTATTCCTTTCAAATATATGACAAAATTAGCATGTAAATTTCTTTTTCTTTTCTTCCCTTTTCACTCCTCCGCCTCCCAGAGATGGCTACTATTGCACACACACACACACACACACACACACACACACGTATGTGTGTAAAATTTTTTTATACATACTTCTGTTCATCAGTTCTTTGGATGCAGATACTGTCTTTCTGTGTATGTCCTTTATAGTTAATTTGGATATTTATAACTTAGCTCTCTTTAGAGACTATAGGTTGAGGAAGTGCTGACCCACACTGGGAAAGGGAGTTTCTCCACCTGGGAGTTTCCTGTATCAGTGGAAATCCCAGGTCCTGTCCCCTATCTCTGTGGCTAAGGAAGAATAGCCTAGTTTTGCTACTTAGTATGGATCCTTAAAGGTGCCAGTCAGTCTCCTGAGCTTTCAGCCTGGAAGTCCTCTCAGCACTGGGCAGCTGACTGTTTTATCTTTGTTCTTTGTGAGATGAGGGCGACTTGCTTCATTCCCCAAAGCTGGAAGGTTAACATTTGTGGGCTTTACCACTCAGTACTTGCTCCAAGGTTGTAAGAAAAAAAGCCAAAAGGAAGAGGTGCCCCAGCCCTGGGATTAGATTGCACATAATTGGTTAGGAAGCTCTCTAGTGTAGTGTTGAAAGCCTCCTCAGTTTCCACTCCAGGCTATCAGATGTATTGCATAAGTATTTTTTGTTTAGTTTTCACTAATGTTAAAATAACATTGACTGGCCTTTTTTTTCACCTTGGACTCTTGACTTTTTCCCTCTGATGTTGTTTTCTGGTGCCAGCATTTGAATTTCTGAAAGAGAGTCAAGGAGGCCAAAGGGCTAAGAAAAGACCATTAGAGTAACAACATAATAACCAACCTGCATTAAACACCTTCTATGGGGATGCCCTGTTCTAGGCTCTGGGGACACAGATTCAAAGAATGAAACAATGCCTGCTCTTAAGAAGCTTGTATTGTAGGGGGGGAGACATCATAAATAAGCAAATGCAGAATAAAATGAAAGAATGAATGGAAAGTAGTTAAAGGCAAGATAGTTGGGGCAGGTAGAACTAACAGGTTGGGGAAGAGGGTAGATCATGGAATTCTGTGTTTAGTGGAGGCTTGATATTGACTATGTCCAGGGAAATTGAAGACCCATGAAATAAAAGATAAGTTAGAACTTTATCTACCTGGCCCTTGCCCATTTGAATGATGGCAAGAGGGAGGGTACCAGGGAGTGATGACACTCTCACCTGTTGATAATGGCATTTTCATCTTTCACAACCTGGAACATTATCCAGTCAATAGATTTACCTTCACCCTGAGTTAAGATACTAGAATTTTTATAGAGCAGGAAGGAACTCCAGATATTTTCTAGTTTAATTGGAGGAAACTGAGGGCCTTGGAGATGGAGTCACCTGCTCAGGGCCGCCCAGGTAAGAAAGGAGCAGAAGCCAGAGTCTGGACCATTTCTGTCCTCCTTCCTCTTCTGACAACTGCCCTCTCTGTCTCCAATCAACATATAACAATGACCAGCTCAAGGTGGCTGTTTCCTCAACTACAGGATTTTTTTTTTTCAATTTCGTTAGCAAATTACTTTGTCAATTACTTTGACAAAGGGGGAGGCTGAGCCTGGAGGGAATAATTGCTGGAGTGCTACAGATTTATGGAAAATTACTGAAAGAGATGAAAATAATGAGTTAGGCCTTCTCACAGACAAAAATATAACAACAACAAAAACTGTTCTTGTAGAGAAGGTTAAATTGATTTTCTTGTTGTATTCTATTGGATTAAAAAGAACTTCATCCTTGGAGAGAGAACCTTAGCCTAGTTTCTGTGTATAGGCATGAAAATAAGTACAGACCTGCAGGCATGAGCTGGCTGTCCTCATACCAACCCAGCGTTTGCGCATACACGCACACACACACACACACACACACACACACACACACACACACACATACATTCTTGGGTGCTCTCCCTCTTTCCTTCTCTCCCTTCCTCCCTGCCTCCCTCCCTCCTCCTCCTCCTCTTCCTCCTTCCTCCCTCTGTGCCTTGGTGCCTTTCACATTTCTAGGGAAGGGAGGTCAACTGCAGGACTTCTGCCTTGGCAGAGATGGGAGCCAGTACTTGAACCCACAGGTGTCAGTCTTCTGAGCTTAGTTGTTCTTGTTAAAAGTTGGACATTTAGGTAGAAACTTAAAAAAAAATTACGTAACTGGCTAAATATTCTGTTATGCTATGTTAGTACAGGTGAATGCCATAATATACACAGGATCTTGGATGTAGAAGGAAAGTAATATGTTTAATTCAACCCCCTAATTTTTTTTTTTGCTTTTTTGGAGGGAAGAGGCCAGGGAATTGAGGTTAAGTGACTTGCCCAAGGTCACACAGCTAGTAAGTGTCTTAAGTGTCTGAGGCTGCATTTGAACTCAGGTCCTCCTGACTCCAGGGCCAGTGCTTTCTATTCACTGTGCCACCCAGCCACTCCTGAACCCCCTCATTTTTACGGTTGAGGAAAGTGAGGCCCAAAAGGGGAAGGGGCTCAGGATCACACCACTAATTACTTAGTAACTAGGTGGCTTAGTGGACAGAGCACTGGGCCTGGCAACAGGAAGTTCTGAGTGTCAGTCCTGCTTCAGATGTTTACTAGCTGTATGGGCCTGGGTCTTTTTGCTTCAGCTGCTTCATCTGTAGAATTAGGATAATAATAGAACCTACCTCCCCGGATTGTTGTGAGAGTCAAATGAAATAATACTTATAAAGTGCTTAGCACAGTGCCTGGCATGTTGTAAGTGCCATATAAATGTTATAATAATAACTAGCTAGTATTTATATAGTTCTACAGTAACTATAACTAGTATTCACATAGTGCTTTAAGATTTACAAAGTACTTTAAATATATTATATCCTTTGATCCTTATAACAGCCCTTTTTTGTGAGGTTGGTGCTATTACTGCACCCATTTTACAAATTAGGAAACTGAGGCTAAAAGGTCAGTTGCCTCAATCAGAGCCATATAGCTAGTAGATGTCTGAGGCAGGGATTGAGCTCACATCTTCTGGACTCCAAGGCCATCATGCTATCCACTATACCACCTAGCTGCCTAATGATAAGGGTTGGGACAGTCCCTTTATTTCCAATTTACCTAACTCTGCTTTTCTACAATGATATTGCTACTTAAAAATAAAGTGAAAATGTAGATTTTTAGAACAAATTAGAGAATTAGAGCCTGATCTCTCAGAATCATGGAATCTCCAACTTGGAGAAATTCCCAGTCATGCGTCCAGTTTCACAAAGATTTCCTTGTTTTAATCTGGGTTTGTCTCTATCAAATAGTGATCTCCTATAGCATATTTAGAATACATAATCTAACAAAACGTTGTATAATCATTCTTTCAGCAACTTCAATCCTGTAAGCCAAGCAAGGTACATCTGAATTCAATTCAACATTTTAACAAGTGTTTATTAAACACTATAGAGGTGCAAGCCACTCTTCTGGGAACTGGGGGTACAGAGGCAAGTTCCTGGCCTCCACAAATGCTTACAAGCAGCGAGATGTGAATAGGCAAAGACAAAATCTCTCTGAAGTAATACAAAGGGAGGGGGAAGGAAAGAAGACCTTCTGGAGGAGGTTGGACATGAAGAGGAAAGAACTTTCTGGCCATGTGACAGTGACAGTGACAGCCAGTGACAAAGCAAGGAAATCAAGTATTATCTACAGGGAACAGCAAATAGACTCATTTAACTGGGCTGCAGAATGTGTGAGGGGGAGTAATAGGAAATAAGTCTGCAAGGATAGGCTGGAGCCAGACAGTGAAAGGCTTTAAATGCGAAACAGAAGAGTTTATGTTTTATCCTGGAGGAAGTCTAGTAGACACTGAAGCTTTCTGAGAATGGGAATAACATGGTCAAACTTATGTTTTCAGAATATTGATTGGGCAGCCATTTGGAGGAAGAATTAGTGTGGAGGAGGGAGGAGGACACTTGGAGCAAGAAGACAAATTAGGAGTCTATTATAATAGAATGAAGCCCTGAGTTGAAAAGGCTCCCGGGTTTTTATCTTTTATTTCTCTTTCCCTTCCCTCATTCCCTGATAAAAGCCCCCTAAATCTCTTAGGCAGCTTAGGAGGTAGTTGGGTGGCTCAGTGGTTAGAGCACTGGGCTTGGTATCAGGAAGACCTGAGTTCAAATTTGGCTTCACTCACTAGCTTTGTGACCCTGGGTGAGTCACTTAAACTCTGTTAATCCCCTGGAGAAGAAAATGGCAAACTGCTTCAGTATCTTTGCCAAGAAAACTCCATACAAGGTCACAAAGAGTTGGACACAACCAAATAACAAATCTCTTAGGTAGTTTGTGATTAGTTAACAGAGCTGTAAGTAGCATTTTTGTTTTATGCCTGGGGAAAAAATGCACCAAGGGTAATTTTTTTTAATGGCTTCAAATCAACTTTTGAATTCAAATTCATTTGGAGTGGAAGGTAGACTGAGACCCTGGGATTCAGACTGCCTTGAGTGGAAAGACTCTCATTCACAATGAAACTGCTCTATTATTGGTGTAGAAGTTGGGTAGTTCATGTGGGTTGCAGCTTGCGTAGGGAGGAAGCATCTGCTAACTTTCAGTTGTTTCTACACTACTGAAGGAGTGTGAGTAACCTCAGTGCCCTCTAAATTCTGTTGCCTAGGAGCCAACCTCTGTCACCTCTGCCTTCCTTATGACTCTGCTACAAAGCATTACTTGAGAAAATTCCCAGGTGGGGAGTGGAGACAAAGGTGGCACTCTGAGGGAGGGAAAGGGGAACAGGTTCATGGAGTTGTAGAGGTACTTCTGATATTCCACCTTAGGCCCCTTGGCCTGTTCCACTTGGCTTCTTCCTGCCCATGCTGATGCCTGGTTATGCCCTTGAAATGAATTTTGTCCTGTTTCCCTTGCTTTGGATTTCATTGGCCAGGCTACTGCTTCTTCACCTCTGGATATTAAACTTTAGTACTTCCTTCTTTTCTTATCTGAAGGGCACTTAATCTAGAAGAGCCTCAGTTGCCTCACTGGTACATTAAAGGTATTGGATTTTATAAGCTCTATGTTCCCTTTAGGTCACTGGCTTCTTGAAGCTACTTTCTCTCCAACACAGCTAGACTTCTTTGTTCTTGTTTATACCCTTCTTTTCTTTTACTCTTTCCTTCCTGACTTGACTATTGATAGTTAAATTGTCCCTTTTTACTGGGTCTGGATTCAGTTCAATTCAGTAAACATTTATTTCATGCCTACAATGTGCTAGGGACTGTGCCAGCTCTGTTGATATAAACAATAAAAAGAAAGACAGCCCCTGCCCTTGAGGAGCTTAGATTTTAATGGGGGAAGACAACACATGGTGAAGCTGGAAGCCTGGGGGAGGGGGCGGACATCAGGGTACGCCTGGTGCTGGGGCCATCTTGTTGACTAGAATTGAAACTAAGAAGGGTTGTAGATGCAAAGAAGTAAGTTGAAATCCAAATTCTGCCCTCCATAAAGGAAGGGTGAGTGCTCCACTCTCCAGTCCTCTAATCACATGAGGAGACAGACTGTGGGAGGTGGCCAGGTATATCTGAAATTCGTGGGAGAGTTCAAGGGGAGGGGGGAGGTGTCCAGAGTCCATATCCTATCATATCCAAGATTCAATTAAACAGCATGATGATACTTCTGGTGATTGGCTTATCCTGAAAGAGGCATCTTGTGGAGTTGAGAACAAGCAGAGCTGCACATGCAAAGCGGATGCTGACGTTACTCAAAGTACACGTGTCCTTCTGAACTAAAGTTATTCTCCAGTCATGAACTTCTTTGCTACTTCTGACCCTGTTCTAGTTGCTTACTCATTGGCCAGTTGGAAAAGGAAGGGAGAAAGGGTTTAAGTGCCTACTCTGTACCAGACACTGTGCTAAGCACTTTACAAATATCATCTCATTTGATCTTCACAGTCACTCTGGGAGATAGATACTTGCAGCATCTTGCAGTTGAGGAAACTGAGGCAGACAAAACTTAGGTGACTTGCCCAGGGTTACACAGCTAGTGAGTATCTGCTGTATTTGAATTCTGTGCTTCCTTTGAAGCTTATTGCTGTATCCACTGCCCCATCTAGTTGCTAAAATGAATTGATAGACCAACCTTCGGACGCATGATTATTGGGTATGTTTACATGCAGTAGTTTAGCAGTGATTGGAAGATTACCTGGTTTTGGGGGAGTTTTGTGGTTTTGTATTTTTTTTGGTAGTTTTTTTTTGTAAAGCCTGAGTTTAAGAATGTTCTTATATTTTAAAATAAAGTTTTATTATATTTCAAAATGTAATAATTCATGTTTAGCTCACAGGTCATACAAAAGGGGCTGCAGGCTGGATTTGGCCATCTATAATTTGCTGACCCCTCTGTCAGAACCAGTTACTTCTCTGTTTCACAGTGCCTACACATGGAACCCTTCCTTCTAGGGTGGGTCCTGAATAATAACAACTAACATTTATATTCAGTACCCAGTTGTATCTGTGATCTCACTGATGTGGGTCTTCCCTCCAGTGATGCAGATGGCGTTCCATCTGTTTGCTTATGCAGTTGGACTTTTGTGTCTGTCCTAATAACAATTAACATTAAATAATGCCTGCTCTATGCCAAGCACTGGGCTAGAGAGATGCACATGTTAGATGTGAACAGATTATAGTACATGGCAGACAAGGGGAGCTAGAATTAAGGATGTTATCAAAGACATGTATGGGTGAGAAGTATAGATGAGTGAGGGCTTTAAAGTTTACAAAGAACATTCCTAATGTGGGATAGGTATTGCTAGTGTTGTTGCACCTGTATTATACATGAGGAAACTGAGGCCAAGAGAGATTAAATTACTTTTGTCTATGGTTGTGATAATTAATTTTAGAATTGGGATTTGAACCTAGAGTCCTACCTAACTCCAAAGTCCAGAATTCTGTCTACTGTGCAAAAATTACATTTGTTTATTTGTTTTCAAACCATAATTATAATTGAGATTGCATATACATCTGGCAATATCAACATTTTCGTAGTCAACCCACAACTCAATCTAGTAAAGTCAATAGTTCACATTTTTATAGTCTTCAGATCTCCTTCACTATAGCTACATTGTCTCATTTGATTTTCACTTAGTGAAGTGGGATCCTATCAGGGTGGGGAATAAAGAAATATGGACTTATTTTTAAAAATTTATTTTATTTTAATTTATTTACATACAATTTATAGCTGCAAATAAGTATAATAAACTTGTTTTTTACAAGTGTAAAGACTTAAGATTTGGGGATAAGAAGGAAAACTGAAAAGGAGTAAGGCAAAAACTGGGCATAGATCAATATCTTATACCATATGCCAAGATATGGTCAAAATGGGTATATGGCCTAGATATAAAGAGAGATATTACAAGAAAATAAGAACATGAGACATATAATTCATCAGATTTGTGGATATGTGAACTATTTATGAATGAACAAGAGCTAGAGAGTAAAGTTAGGTGTAAAATGTATAATTTCAATTTCATTTAGTTGAAAAGGTTTTGTATTACTGAAATAAGCATTAAGTACCTACTATGTGCCCCATCCAGAGATGTTTTATGACTCATCCAAGGTCACACATCTACTTAAGAGCAGAGCCAAGGCTCAAGTGCATGTCTCTCTAGTACTAGCACAGTGTTATTTCCACTGTCTAGAATAGTTTCCGGTGTGCCTTGATGCCAAAAGACATAATCTTTTCCAAGACAGAGTTGTAGAGACATAGTATCTTTAGTGTAGGTGACATGTAACAGTTCAAAGCTTCCCTCGCAGTAACCTTCATCATTCCCTCTAGGAACCTCCTAACTGACGGACAGTGCTCCAAGTAGAGTTTCTCTTCGTTTTAAAGTTCCCCAGATTCTGTAGGTGATAGCACTTGATCCAGATTTCTAGCTGTGTTAAATTTCATCACAAGCTGTTCTGTGTTGCCGTAAACTTGAACATGAAACTCAGACAGTTCCATGCCACTTGTAAAAGTAAATTGCTGAAATAGGTTCCGCAGTGTTCTTAAGTTCCATAGACGCTAGGTCAGAAATATTTTTGGATTTGGATTTAGTTAGGCTGAAATCTGAAATTTCTTCACGTTGATGAAATTAATTCACAAATACGATGGTGGGATTTTTCTTTTGCTGTTGGATTTATTTAGCACGTAGAATAACTAAACACACTAAATATATGTGCATCTATTTGTATGTGTGCTTTTACACACATGCACATAAGCACATACATAACTGGCATAATCAGACTCATACTCCATTTAGAAGGTAGGTGTTTTTTTGTTGTGGTTTTTTTTATCCTTCTTCAGTCTAAAAGCAGAACCATGTGTCTGGATGGATTTGGCAGTAAGTCACATTAGTAAACCTGCCTTACTACCCTGCAGTCAGTCTTCATACAGTAGGAATTTTTTAAAATGTTTACTGCATTTCTTTTAGTTATCACAAAAAACTGGAAACTGAGAGGATGCCTATGAATTGAGCAATTACTAAAGAAGGGGTATTGTAATAAAACAGAATATTATTTTCCCATTAGAAATTATAGGAGAGATGGTTTCTGAGAAAACTGGGAAGACTTGTATGAATAGATGCAAAGTAAAGCAAGCAGAACTGGGAGAATAATTAATAGCAACAATGTCAAGGGGAAAAAGCAATTTTGAAGTTTTACAAACTGTATTTGATGCATTGACCAATCGAAGTCTGTTTTGAATGTTGTTTTTTTTTAATTTCTCTTTCCAAGTAAGTTGAAACTGCAGTTTATGATTTAGTTGCTAAATTGAAGATTTGCGGTTGGTGAGAGAGTTGTTTAAACCTAGAGCCCCTGATCCTGGATGCCGTGCTTTTTTCTGACATTTCTGTTATGTACAACAGTGATGTCTAACTCAAATAGAGATGGGACTATTAGCCGATACTCAAGGAACTCTGCAGGCCACATATTGACTTTCAGAACCACATATTAACATTATTTGTGTTCTCTTATATTTTTATTTATTTTGTTAAATATTTTCCAATTATATTTTAATTTGGTTCCCACAGCACTGACATTGTGGAATATTAGGGGTGCTATGCTTGACCCCACTAACGTACAGAATGGAACTTATCTCCACTGACCCCCCAAAATCCCACCTCTTAATTTCTGTATTCCTATGGAAGGCGCTTCCATTTTTTGTGGTCATCCAAGTTTTCAACCTTAGAATTGTCCTTGACACTCCCTCACTCCACGTAACCAGGCAGTTACTGAGTCTTATCACTTCCATCAAATGCAAGCAGATGTTTTCTTTATAGCTCTGTATCCTCACTGGCTATCACAGTCCCTTGCTATATGAATGCTTGGCAGTAATGGACAAGGAAGTCAGGTGGTTTTCTCAGCTAGCTATTTTTAAAAATATTTTGAATGTTTTCCTAGGGAAGTATTAAAATATGGGTGCCTGTGTTGCATGTAGTTTCTGTACAGTGTAGGTGTGTACTGTACACATGTACTATATACGTATGGTATATAACTTGTTAATCATTACAGATATGTATATTTACATATATGCTATGTGTATGTATGTGTGTATGCATCTCTGTATAGCTAGAGAGTCATGTAGTGACAGAGATATATACACATGTAGGTACACAGGCTATCTCAAAAGTCTTAGTGTGATTTTAAGCTTCCAGGATACCCTGTATACCTTACTGCACAATGTATGTGTATTTGCTTTTACTTACAAACTCATTGGCCAAATTATATGTATGCCTATGTATGGTAGGGATTGCATATGTGTGTGTGTGTGTGTGTGTGTGTGTATTTGGTTGTCTTTCCTATGTTTCCTTGTAATATACTGTAGAATTGACCCTTCTTTCAAAATTGTGTTAGTTTACTTTCCCACTTTTAAAAAAGAACATTATTAAATCTTCCATCCATTCAGTATTGCTCTTGGTGACATTTAAGCACCATTATCACGAACATCAGTTCTCGGGTCATAAGATAGATTGGGATATTTTTTTAAGCTTCACCTTTAGTGGCCATAAGTGAATTGTGTTTATTCCTGCTTCTTTACTTTTTAAATTCTTCTGACTCAGCGTCTTCCCTACTCCCACTTTAACTACAACTTTGATTCAGCAAGTATTTGAAAAGAAAGCGGACAGGGTTCCTGCCCTTGAGGAGTTGGTAGTCTTTGGGTGTTTAAAAAATTAACTCGAATATATGAAGTAATTATACATGAGACAAAGTGCAGAATGGAATATAATCAAGTGCTGATGTATATGATGGAGATAATTAGTGGTTAATCAAAAAAGCAAAGCTAATAAATGGTGGGACTTGAATTTAGACTTAACTCTTTCAATTCCAAATCCAGTGCCCATTCCATGAAACCACAGTTGCCCCATTGAAACAGATCTCAGCAGCAGCAGCAGTTGCCCAGAAATGATGTGCTGAAATGTATTTATTCCTTATAGCCTCCTGAAAGCATGAAGCAGACCATAAATAAACCAGGAAGCACATCTGTTCTTTGAAAACCCCATCCACTCCTGACTGGACCTAGTGTATGAGAAGTGGATAAGAAGACAGGTTCTCTTGTGTGACTTCTAAACAAGCCTCCTCAGATTTGTCAATGTCTCTGCTTTTGGCTAGGGAAAGCAAGGCAACAAAACAGCACCTTTGAAATAAAGTATGAGTCTACCTGCTTCTGTGTTAGTTAGGCAGTAAGAGGGCACAGTACTTACAGGGATAGATTTGAAGTTAGGAAGACCTGAATTCAAATCCTGCCTCAGATTATTACTAGCTCTCTCACCTCTGGGCAAGTTTCTTAATCTTCCTTGACCTCAGTTTCCTCATTTGTAAAATGGGAATCATAACAGCACCTACGTCCCAGGGTTTTTGTGAGGATCAAATTAGAACACATACGAAATACATTCCAAGCCTTAAAGTGCTACAAAAATGCTAAATGTTATTACTAGTCATAGATAGATTTATACAGACAAATTCACACATGTACTTGTCCCTCAGGGGGAATAAAGTGATGCACAATGGTTATGATGAATAGGTTGTGACATTACCAACAAACCCAGGACGCTTTATACTCTTAAAAATTATCATGTCCACTGATATTTACTGTAATAGAAAATAAATAAAATTTAATTAAATTTTAAATATTTTGTGAAAATAAAAATTTTTAGTTTTAAATTTTAAAATATTAATCCATTTAAATAATAATAAAACATTACATGTTAACATAGATAGCATGTATATGAAAAATTCTTGTATTTTCCAAAATAAAAGTCTAGTAATGAGTAGAATTGTTTTACATATATTTGCAGACCTCTTTAATATCTAGCTGAATAGAAAATAGCTGGCTTCTCATAACTGTTTCCACGTTTAATCTGTTGTCATATATTATTTTAGTTGAAGTGTATGAAATAAAATCTGGCCTCATACAGATTAGTAGTTGGAAAATTGAGGTATTTTAACAGGCAGATAATCTCTTAGTAGTATTATTAAAACACTGCTATTTTTATAGTACTGTATATTATTAAAAAAAGATTATACAGACCTCGCGAAAAAGGCTTGTTGGTCCACACTTTGAGAATGCTGAGATGGTCTAGAAGAAGGATAAATGTTATTATCAGTAAAATGTGTCACTGGAAAAGGAGGTGGACCATTCAATGGGTAACTATTGGCTCAGTCTTTGTGCTCCTTTGGTGTCCTTGCAACATCAAGAGATCTAAGAGAAGACCAAATCAGGTCATGGACAAGAGTTTGACAGGAAGGTAAGTGTGAGTTGCTACTTATGCCGCTGAAGGAAATACTCATTAACAACATTATAGATCTTTTTGGAAGAGAGATTTAATTTGTTTGACTTGGCCCCAGAGAGTGGAATTAAGACCAGTAGTTTCAGCTACAGGTAAGGAAAGGAGAAGGATCTGTTCAGCCAGCAGTGAATTCTCCATCTCTGGAGGTTTTCAGGCACTGACTGAATAAGCAACCCCATTTTATATGTATTCTGAGGCAGCATGGAATACTGGAAAGTGATGGGATAAGGAGAGATCCAAGTTCAAATTCTGCTTCCAACTGCAGCTGGCTATGAAAGTCGCTTAATCTTCTCTGTCAGTTTCCTCATTTATTAAATGGGAGGCAGTAATGCTGCCTCACCATATGGGTTTTGAAGTCTGAATGAACTAATGCTTAGGAAAAAGCATCTTGTAAACCAGTCATAGTAGTGTCAGGGATGATGATGTTTTAGAGAACATCCATGCTTTAGGTGTCTTGCTGACTCTTGAGACCTATTCCAACTCTAAAAGTCTATGGGTTCCACTTTTCTGCACCTCTTTCCCTTTTCCTACCAACCCCATTTGCAGTTTCTCAGTGTCCTTGTGCTTTCTGTGACAATTATTAGTAATATTTCTTTTGATGAAAATTTCTATTAATAGAAAAGGAGCTGATATCAATCTCTTAGTATGAATTTAAATCATAGTTACACCTCAGTTCAGAAGCAATGTCATTTTAAGACCCATCTCCAGTGACATAGTGACAGAAACTGGTCTCTGGAGTTTTTGTTGTTGTTTTTTAAGAAGGAATTTTGAGCATCCACCACAGCTAAGGGCAATATTTTGAAAGACAGCTTTCACCTGCCTGCAAAACCCCACCTGTGCACAGCTCCTGATTCCCAGGGGTGGTTCCAAGAAATGCAGGGAAAAAACCAAAAAGGTCTAATAAACCTCATGACACGCGTGGCAGTCAGACCATTGCTGCTCCCTGCCTTGTAGCTTCAGACTTTGCTTAAGCAATACTATAAGTGAGTGCCAGAGTAAAGGGCATGTTTTCTTGCTTCCCCACCCTCTGACAGAGAGCGTACAGATTGGCATGTGTATTTTCTGGACAGGGCCAATGGGGGCATTTGTTTTGCTTGACTATGCATGTTTGTTACAAGGGTTTGGTGAGTGAGTGAGTGTGTGTGTGTGTGTGTGTGTGTGTGTGTGTGTGTGTGTGTTTCAAATTGAGGGAATGAGAGGAAGACAACAGATTTTTGTTGTTTAAAAAACTAAAATAAGATTTTAAAAAGTGAGTATTTTCTCTCTCCACTTTAAAAAGTAGCTTTGGCCATACTTCTGAAGCAGTCCGATATGCTACATGCTTCAGTTGCATGTTCCAGAGGCAGGTGCCCAGAGTTATTCTTGGCAAAAGTGTCTCTAAGACAACACAGGTGTTTCAGAAGACAAGTCTGCTTCAGAAGGGGTGCAAGTCAGAGTTATGTGCAGGATTATTTTGGCTTCTAGGCATTCCTCAGACCCCATTAAGCCTGGCTCCAGGGAGCATAAGGCAACCCACAGAGAATGCTAGTTACATCCTGTGGGAGTCTGACTTTAAACCAACATGAGATTTTCTTTACCCCTACCCTGCCTTTTTCTTCTGGCCGCATCCTTAGTAAGTGGTGACAGAAGGCTCCTTGTTGCTTGTTGACCAAAGATTCTTTGATGAGAAAGATCGTTTCAGCTGTGAACATCAATTTACTATCAAGAAAAACTAAGCAACATTTCCTAAGGAAATGATTTCTCTTTCATTGCTCCAGCCTTTATGAAATAAGAGCGTATTAGGGCAGGAAGCAGTTGCAGCTTCTGGTGCTTGGAGACTGGAGTAAGATAATTTTTGTAATTTAATAGTAAGGTTGAGTGATTTAGTTTATAACTAAAGCTTATACTTAAAAAAGGTCTGTTGACACTGAACACAGGGGAAGTGATGTAAATTTAATTGATGTGTTATTTGGGATTTGCAGGAATTATTCACTCTTCCCACCAATTAATTTTAGGAAATCAGGTCACAAAGTGAAATTTCTGACAATAACTACATTATAATTGGGGTTGTGCTTTTGGCCAGTCAGCAAATATTTATTAAGCATTTAATTATATGCAAAACTGGGGATACAGGTATAAATGGTGAAACAATTCTATACACAAGGAATTTATATTCTAATGAAGTAGACACGTACACCATACACAGTGTATTTGTCTACCTAATATACACACACACGCACACAGTAAAGTCTCCCCAAAATCTTTGTGCCATTTTAAGTTATTAAAGCTGTGTGCATATTCATTAAATACATAATATGTGTTAAGCACTGGGCTAAGTACCGGGGATACAACTTCAAAGAATGAGTTTTAATTTCTTGTAAATCTGTACAGCATAAACATAAAGGGAATAAGCATGAATATATTTTATCTAAAATTACTGTATGAGGCAGAGGTATTCAGTCTGCACATGGAGGGCAGCCAATGCAAAAACACCCAAGATGGAATTTAGGGGGTGTACAGCGTGTGTTAGAACAAGAGGAAAAACCAGAGACACAACATCAGAGAAAAATGTAGATATGACCATTCATTCAAAGAATATTGAGCACTTTGTGGAGAGGATTGTGGTAGAGCCAAAGGAGATCCCTTCTGGAACATACATGTTCTTAAAAACAGAGGGTTTTATATTTTTATAATAATTTAAAAATATAAAAATTCTACTACAAATTTGTTGTATTCCTACCCGCAGTGAATATTCAAGGGACCTCAGTATATTATAAAATACCTGTACAGTTCTGCTTTACTGTAAATTTGACCCAAAACTTCCATTAGCTTTAATTACATGGCTCAAAAACTAATTGTCCTTTCCTTAGAGGTCCTTAGGAAAGGATGCTTTTTTCTCTCCAATAAATATCAGAGTAGCCTAAAGAGGAGTTCAGAGTCATTCTTGATCATTTAATTTGAAATTTCTTTTTTTTTGGAAAAAGAAATAAAAACACATATACACATATGTATAGGGACATATAAACTCACTAGGAAGTATGATTTGGAAAGAGCAATGGATTTTGAGTCAGGATCTGGATTTGAATTGCGTCTCTGACGCTGCCTATCTGTGTGACATTGGTTAACTTACTTTACCTCTCCAGGCCTCAGTTCCTTTATCTATATATAGTGGGCTGCTTTGGTGGTACAGTGGTTCAGCTAAGTCCCAGTATTATACTTACAGGGAGACCTTTCAGACACTTGCTAGCTCTGTGTGACCTTGGCCAAGTCACTTGGCCTCTCTCTCTCTCAGTTTCCTCTTCTGTAAAATGGGTATGACAATAGTATTGCCCTCATAAGATTATGCGGCTCTATTGAGACAACATAAATAAAGTACGTTGCAAACCTTTAAGTATTATAAAGACTAGTTATTTAATAATTACAATGATAAAGTGAAAGATTGAATTACATAATCTCCAAGGTCCCTCCCAGCTCTAAATCTTTGATCCTATGATTTTAATTGTTCAGGCTTGAAGAACAGAGATGTCTTGAGCCTGACCTTGGTCATCTTTACTTATTTACTTTGTCTTTTCAAAGATTTCATCAAGGGTAACAACCATTAATAGAAAGTTAAGTCCCAAGAAAGTCAGGTGAAAGGAGCCCAGGGAATGAAATAAAGCTAATTATCCTTTGTTCAGGTGAAAGGAGGTGTGTTTATGAGTTGATTGCAAGGTCCAATTCCAGGGTTGTTGTTTTTTTTTCCACACTCAAGCTGCTCTGCTTAAGTTCAGAAGCAGGGGACCTGCCCTGTTGTTGAAATCTTTGAGAATGTGTGTCAAGGCTTGGAGATGTGAAATGTACATCCTGATTCTACAGAATTGAATCCAAAGCAGTAGAATCCTCCCTCCCCCCATACATACACCACTTGAATGTGTTTATTTGGTCAAAATCAGAAGTTCTTAAACTGGGTTTGTGGATAAATTTCAGGGGGGTCTCTTAACTCGAATGGAAATCAATTACACCTTTGTTTTCCCTAACCTTTGACTGAAAGTGAGCATTTCTTCCAGTTATTTAAAAACCTGATTCTTAGAAGAGGTGTCAGTACTCTTCACCAGAGTGCCAAAGGGATCTGTTAGACAAAAAAGTTTAGGAACCCCAGTCTAAGCAGAGTAATATTAACTGAAATATAAAAACTTTAAATGTTACTGCTACTTTTAAAACCTCCTTTAAGTTCTGAGCTCAAACAAATACAAAGAGATATTATAAGCATGCCTTATAGAAAACATAGAAAACAAAACCACTCTCAAGTTTCCAGTAGAATGTAAGCTTCTTGAAGGCAGGGTTTCTTGTTTCATTTTTGTCTGTTTATTCCTAGCATGGCAAATGGACGCTGAGCAGGGCCTAGAATTGAACAGGAAGAGAGTAGCTCGGACTCCCTTCAGGAAATTATATAGTTCTTTCCATAACCTCAAGCTTCTACCTAAAACAAAGGCTCATCTGTTTGTTCATTCCTTCATTTGTTCATTCGTTCATCTGTCCATCTCTTTGTTTGCTTGTTTATTAAGATTGGGCCTCCGTGTCTTTCTCAGGCTGGGACTACAGCTGCCACTGAGGGGCCTGATCCCAGTACTGACCTACATGGAAGCTTTTACTTCTTCTTTTTTGACCAGGGCTGGTTTGCCCTCCTCAGGCAGCCTCGTGGCTCATTGCTCTCAGGAGTTCACCATATTTGTGTCGGATTTAATGATGAGCAGCTTTGGGACAAGCATGGACAACACCCATCCTTTTCCATATAATAGCCCGTTTATATACTTTAACAAAGCTTTCATGTGCCCTATGCATCTTCTTTTCTTATTAAAGATGCCCAGTTCCTTCTACCTGTTATCATCTGCATTCACCATCCTCGTCAGCATCCTCTATGCACTCTCTAGCTTTATCAGTGTCTGGTAACCGTGGTACCCAGAACTGAGCACATTATTCCAGATGGGGTCATAATACACTTCCCCATTCCTGGAAACTATGCCCCTCTTAATGCAGTCTCAGGTAAAATGAGCTTTGGCGGCTACTGAGTCCTTGAGTTTGCAGTCCACTAAAAGCCCCAGATTCTTTCAAAACCACTTTTGCTATACCACTTCTGCTATCCCATCAACTTCTTCTATGGTTAGCTGTCCCTCTCAGCCTTAAATTGGTTGCAGAGTGTGGCATACGTGTCTTTATCCAAATCGTTGATAAAAATGTTGAGCAACACAGGGCCAAGCACAGATCCCTACGGTACTCTTCTGTACACCTGGCATGTTGATATTGAACCATTAACAACTACTCATTGATTCTAACCATTCTGGTAGTCGTGGCTCCCTTTAATTGTATTATCATTTAATCTAAAACTCCCCATCTTTTCCACAAAGTAGTATGAGATAGTTTATTAAAAACTTTATTAATATAGATTAAAAATACAAAATAATCCTTGGTCCCATGTGGCATTTTTGGAGTTATGGTGGCAGAAAAGAGTATGGAAGGTGTTTATGAATCAGTTTTGATTCTGCTTATGAATATCATTTTAAATGTTGAGTGCTGTCAATTTGAGCTCCCTTTTAAATACCTCAACCAGTAGATTGATAGAATACTTGAGAAACTGAACCACATTTGTATGAACTTTCTCACTACAAATGAAAGCAGACGGCATAAAAAAGTTGCAGCTAAGTGGAAAGATTACCCAAAAGCTCTTCTCAGGAGTCTTCTCTTAAAGAAGTTAGTTTTATTTTATTCCCAAAGGCAGTTTAAAAATAAATATGATTTCAGTGCTACTCAACCATTGTCAGTTGAGCAGAGGAACTTGGAAGCCCTGGAGAATTAGCTACTGAAAGAAGTGTTTGGATAAAAATAGGAGAAATAGTAAGATGTCCTAAGGCACAATTTTTACCTTTTCACTCTCAGTTAAATTCAGCAAATGTTTCCTTACAGGTCTACTATATATGTAAGGAGTTTTGCAAAGTGCTGACAATGCAAATAAAAAAAAAGGAATAAAACTGTCTAACAGTCAAAAGATGTATTAAGTACTTACCATATACATGGCCCTGTGCTAAGCACTAGGGATACAAGTCAGCAACACCCTAGCCCACCTCCAAGGAGCTTACATCCTAATGGATATACCATAGGAGGATCAGCTGCAGGGCAGATGGAAAGGCACAGTGTTCCTTAGCGTGCAGTGGCCAAGCAGCTGGGATACATCTTCCTTGGTGTCATTTTCATTGATTAAAAAGCATATCTTTCTCTTATATTCAGGTATTTGATAATGCCAAGGGCAACGATAGTAAGAACTCTCTTTTCCTAAGCTGTCAGAAGCTTTGGGGGCTAAGGAGGAAGAGGTAGTTGCTTCTCTAGACAGTGGCTGTTGGGAACTCTGAGGAAAGTAGGGCTGGTGGTCTAGGGTCAGTTGCTATTCTCCAAGCTCTTGGATTTTCCTGCCCAATGGTAGTAGTTCGTAGTTGGGGGTGATTGTGGAGGTTGCCAAGTTTTGCTTCCCTGGATAATAACTGTGGATTAGCTAAAAGCAGAACTTATGGGCTGGGGTGTACAGCTGTGCCCAGGGCTCACAGAATATTGTTGCTATTTCTGTGATCATTTGTGTTTCGTGATGGTCTGAGTGCTTACATGAACTTGTTTGAAATGGAATTGCTTCCCAATCACAGAATAAATGATTATTAGCACATACTTATGAAATATAAACAGATCTATATTGGACAGCCAGAATTGTGTAGCTTAAAGGAGCAAGCCTGGAATAGGAGACCTGGATTCTAGTCAGAGTTCTGCTGTTTATTACAGTAGTTCTGTGACCATGGGTAAGTCATTACATCTCTCTGTCTCCTTTTGGAATAAATAACATCTACAGTTCCTTATAGCTCTAGAGTTTCTGTGCTTCTGTCTAAAATTATGTGAGTCCAAGGCATAGACAATTTCATCCCTATAAGCAATTACAAAAGTAGCTAGAGAAGGGAAATGCTGATACAGGCTTTTTAGTAAATAAAAATCCGCTCAACTTAAAAATCACCAATTTGGGCTTTAAGAGGTGAGGATGTGAATGAATATAAACCATTGGTCCACATACTCATTCAGCTCAAAAGAGTCACAGGTGTTAAGGGATTATGGTTATCCATCTATATGCCTTCTTTTAAAAATTTGTAAGCATTTATTTTCTCTCTCTGCAACCTATCCTCAAAGGAACAAGAAAGAAAAACAAAACCCTTGTAATGAGTTTGCATTGTCAAGGAAAACAAACTCCACTTTGGCTACGTCCAAAAATGTATCCTATTATGTACATTTACATCGCCTCTGTGTCAGGAGTTTGTTTGTCTGCTGTTTCCTCCATTATATTGTGATCTCCTTTGAGGGCAGAGACTGTCTTTGCCTCTTTTTGTAACCCCAGCACTTAGCAGAGTGCCTGGCACATAGTAGGCATTAATAATAAATATTTGTTAATTGACTGGATGGCAGTCTTCATCATTAGTGTCCTAGAATTATGAGTGATCATTGGGTTGATCAGAGATATTAAACCTGTCATTTTTTCTAAAGCAACATAAGCTGTTTTCAGATAGTCTTAAGGACCCATGCAGAGGAGCAATTTGAATTTTAGCAGGATAGATGTTTGAACAATTCCTCCATTTTGCAAGTGAGTTCAAACCAGTGGATTCATTGGTTATTGAAATGTCCCAGATGTTTTTCTTTTTCACTGATAATTGAGGACTTGTCCTGATAAGATAGCAACAGAAGTCATAGGACGGCTCAGTAAGATTGGTTTGGCCAGTTTTCCCCCCAGCGGTGTAGGTCACCATATTTGCTATGTGATTGGAAAGTGGAATTGAACGGTAGGTAGAATAAACACCTCCTGGGAAACTCTTCAGAGAGAATCCAAGGCCTTTTAGATTGCTTCCTGGCATTATGCAGTTTGCTAAAGGCCCAAGAGGGCAGAGCCATTAATTGCTGCCATATTTGCAACAATTTAAACCATTCTGACCCATAAAAATGTGGTAAAATATACCCCAAACATTTTCTACCAAAACGTTTTAGTTAGTGGTGTTGATAGAAAGGACTTTTGTTTTTCCTCAGTTTATAGCTTTGTTGATTTGACTAAGAGGAAGTAAAGAGGTCCTTCAGCCGCAGCAGCATCACAGGTAATATTTACATAGTACTTTAAGGTTGTTAGAATATTTTATATAATGATAGCAACAGCATTTATATGGTGCTTCAAGATTTGCAGTGTACTTTACAAATATTGTCTTATTTGATCCTCACAACAACTCAGGAAATTAGATGCTATTATTAGCCTCACTTTACACAAATGAGGCAACTGAGGCAAATAAGTGAAGTGACTTGTCCAGAGTCACACAGATGGTAAGTATCTGAAACTTGATTTTGGATCTTTCTTATTCCAAGTCCAGGTCTTGATACACAGCACCCCATCTAGCCACCCACATATATTTGATCCTCACAACAACCCAGTGGTGTAGGCGCTGTTATTATCCTTATTTTCCTATTAAGGAAACTGAAACAAAGAGGTTAAACGCTTGCCTTATAAAGTTTTTAATAAACTATCTCATACTACTTTGTGGAGAAGATGGGGAGTTTTGGATTAAATGATAATACAATTAAAGGGAGCCACGACTACCAGAATGGTTAGAATCAATGAGTAGTTGTTAATGGTTCAATATCAACATGCCAGGTGTATAGAAGAGTACCGTAGGGATCTGTGCTTGGCCCTGTGTTGCTCAACATTTTTATCAACGATTTGGATAAAGACACGTATGCCACACTCTGCAAGGGGTTACACAGCCAATAAAGATTTGAACTCAGGTCTTCCTGCCTTGAAATCTAGAGGTCTATTCACTATGCTAACTACTTTTCATACCTACTTACATGATTAAAATCATCTATAGAATTCAGCTGCATTGAAAATCCAGTTCATTGAAGACTGGGGTTTTCAGCGTTATTCCAGTCCCTTCTTTTTCTCCTTTTCAACAGCCTGGGACTTTGGGGGGTATATATGACCCCCATTGTATATAGAAAAGTCCCCGAGATAGGGTAGGCTAAGTAGATCACTGCTACCCTATTTTGATGGGTAAATATGGACTGGCCAAAGCAAACAGATACAGAGTATAGTTAACATACAGATGTAGTTGATGCTTCAGTGTCTCTCTGGAAACGTCAACTAGTATGATGTATTTATATTTCCATCATAAAAACATTTAGATCTTTTGAAGATTGGCTGACTTCACTGGGGATATTTAGCCTAGGGAAGAGAAGATGTGGGAGGCATACAGCAGCAGCTCCGGAGAAAGCTGCACTCAGGCAGAGGGACTTGGGTTTGAACACTGGCTTTGACACTTAACTGCCTTCCTTTCTGCATCACTTTGTGTAAATCACTACCTCTCAGGGATTTAGTTTCTTCCTTTCCATACCAAAGGAATTGGTTTATGTGGCCTCCTTAAAGTGCCTCTCAGAGCATGGTATTACAGACATCAGCCCCATTTTACAGAAGAGGAGATTTAGGCTCAGGTAAATAAATTAAATCCACAATAAGTCTTAGAAACAGAATTTGAACCCAGATCATCTTTTCTTCAAGTCTTGCACTCTTGGATGATGAATGACTAATGTCAGGCATACATTAGTATTAAAAGAAAAAGTTTCTTAAGTCTTCATTTCCAATACACAATCCTCTGTGTCAAAACTGGTTTAAATTATCAAGACTATTTCACAAGAGAAAAATGGGGAAAGATTGAATTTTTTCACTTGTGAAACATCTTTGATAATTTAAAATATCTGGAAGGGAGGGAATTGTGTATTTTTAAAAGTTGTCAGTAGATATTTTGTTTGATCATACTAGCCCATCCTTGTTTGGCACAGTAAATAGCAGCATTAATTTCTCAATTTAAGTGGGAGGGGAACATTTGTCTTTTAGCTTTGCAGGTACCATATTATCAAAACCAGTCAATATCACTGGCAAAACAAAGTGAACTTAATTTCATTAGTGGAAAAAAAAATGAAGTATAGGCATCCTTTGATGTATTGAATAATTGTATTCTGAAATTTTAAATTTAAAGCAAAATTCCTGCATCTGCTCTTCTGTTCTTGATATTTTACATGATTAAATTGGAAATGCATTTAATGTAATACAAAGTAGAGGAAGAAAAAGTTTAATGGTGTATGAATACCTTTTTAATGCTGAATTTTGTTACTTTTCTTTAGATCATTGGGCTAAAAACACCCCCAAAAAACTCTAGCTGTTCGTTTATATTTTGTTATACAGTCATTTTTCAGCTGTATCCAACTCTTTGTGACCACATTTGGGGGTTTTGTTGGCAAAGATATTAGAATGGTTTCCCATTTCCTTCTCCAGCTTATTTTACAGATGAAGAAACTGAAGCAAGGAGGGTTAAGCGACTTAGGGTCACACAGCTAGTAGGTGTCTGAGGGCACATTGGAACTGAAGAAGATGAGACTTCTGGCTCTATGCCCTGCACTCTATCCACTGTACTACCTAGGTACCACAAAATAGGGGCTTGTCCTGAATTTGAATTCAGGCCTTCTCAGTCCCAAACTGAGAGTCTACCAGGGTTGGGGAACTTGCTGCCTTGAGGCCCTAGGTCTTTAGGTGCAGCCTTTTGACCAAGTCCAAGTTTTACAGAACAAATTCTTTTAATGGGATTAGTTCGGTGAAGTTTGGATTCAGTCAGAGGGCTGCACTTGAGGACCTAGAGGGCTCCATGTGGCCTGGAGGCTGCAGATTCTCCATCCCTGCTAGGCCTTTTGTATTTGGACTCATATTAATACTTTATTAATCTCATTGTTAAAACTTTTCTACATTGTGAAGTGTTATTCTTAGAATCCAAAGATTCGCAAGTATAGCTCTAATTTTGCGATAGAAATCAGGCAGGCACTAAGATTGAACGTTGTCTTAGGGGCAGACTTTTAGGAACTTCATTTCTACACCTCTCTTTTGTTGAGCAGAATAGTGGTCTGTGTACCAAACTGTGAAATTCAGTACTCTTGTATATTGTGAAAGTCTGGTTATGTCTTGAAGTGTTTCAGTTTAAGGAGCTCCTCTGCTGTGGGAATGTGGCATAATTTAATACCCATGAAGCACTAAAATCTGGTAAACTATGATTTAATTCCGGATTGTGCCTAAATGTAGAACAGGATAAACATAGAGGGGCCATTAGTGGTTTATTGCATTTTTGTGATTAAATGTAAATCTGTAACCTCAGGAGGATATTGGTAAAGTAGACTTTTTTTCCCCCTTTGATGTTTCATTCTCTTGTTCTTCATGGTTCTAAGTCAGGAAACATCACCCTGTTAGCACGGTTGTAAATTCATGTTACTGTGTCTGTCTCATTCTAAAATTGGACCCTGCTGAAGAGTTATTATGTGTGCTGAAGTGATATAAACAGTGCGCTTTTCTCACGTACAATGGCTTGTTTGTAATACTGGAGCTTAGCTTTCAAAAGATGGTGCAGAAAAGAATGGACAGGCTGGGACTCTTCTGTAGTTCAGGGCCAGTTTCAGTTTAAGATACCTTAAGCTCTCTCTGGTATGCATAGATTCAGAATTTGTTTTTTCATAGTTTAATAGGATGACCATGATTAAATAAAATGGGACACACTTAAAGCTACCAAATTCTAGCTAGACTTATCTCGAGAGCACTCAGATTTTGGGGGGGCAGGGCATCGTTGTTCCTTTTGGATGGTTGCCACTGAACCAGCAGAGCTGTATTAAAACAGACACACTCTGCTATGGTGTTCATCTTCCCAGAGCACGTTTTAAAAGTCCTTTTAAGGGAGACAGTACTTCAATAAAGATTAAAAATAGGAATTGATTGGTTTAGGAAGTGGATCTGTAATGGTGGCCACTGGAGTTGAATCCATCTCCTGAATTCATTAACTAAACACCAGTAATGACAGAACCCCTCTCCTTTTCTGAGTGCTCGGCAAAAAGTTCTTTGCCTGATTTTCTGTCTCAACCCTCCCAGTATTTCTGGCTAAGAGCCAGGCAGTGTCAGAAACATCTCTGCATTTTTTGGTTTATTTCTTTCCACAGAAGAAATGTACACAAGGTGAAACTTTCTTCCTCCTGATTTTTCCCTGACACTAGTTTATTGGCTTTGGTATCATTCTGACTCAGTAAGGAAACTGCTATTATTAAAACTACAGACAGGCAGCTAGGTGGAGCAGTGTCAAGCGTGAAGTCAAGAAGACCCGAGTTCAGATCTCTGCTCAGACACAAGCAGAGTGACCCTGGGCATGTTACATAACCCTGTTTTCCTCAGTTTCTTCATTTGTAAAATGAACTGGAGAAGGAAATGGCAAACCACTGCAGCATCTTGGCCAAGAAAATCCCAAATGGGCTCATGAAGAGTCAGATGTGACTAAAAAATGACTGGATGAAAACCTATAAATATCACTCTGTCCTTCTCCCTTCCCCTACCCCCCCATGTTCTTCAGTTTGGGACCTAGGGTCAGGAAGATGTGAATTAATTTCCCGCCTTAGAACTTACTAGCTTGCATGACCTGGGAAAGTCATTTATCTTCAAACTTCTTCAGTTCCTCATCTATCTCCCAGGATTGTCATGAGGATCAAGTGAAAGAAAATGTAAAGGCTAACTTTTATTATTCTTGTTGTTATTATTATAACTAAATTTCAAAGAGCTTGCCATAAGGCATTGTGACCTTTCTATAATGAAGAACTTTGCTTATAACATTTGTGGCTTGGAAGGGCACAACGTAGGTAAATCCTCTCCCATAAAGAATGAGGAAGGAGCAAAGTTAGTCTGCACCTAACCAACTAGTAGTCTTCCTCTAGGTTAGTGACCCATAGGTTTTCTTTTTCTTTTTCTTTTTTTAATATTTTTTATTTTAGTTTATTTATTTTAGTTTACGTCATTCATTTCCACGAGATTTTGAGTTACAAATTTCCTCCCCATCTTGCCCCTACCCCAGCCTCAAAACAGCCATTCCCTTGTATGACCCCTGCCCCAATCTAATCTCTCCTATGTCCTCCCCCATCACTCCTGTAACTTTCCGATAGGGCAGGATGGATCTCCCTTCCACAGTGCTTGTGTATCTTAAGTTCCAATTGGATATAGTTAATAATAATAGTAATAATAATTGTATATATATATATGTATACATATATACATATTTTTAACATTTGATTATAGAGCTTTAAATTCTAGATCTTTCTCTTCTTCCCTCGTCAGCTACCCTCATTGGAAGAACAAGCCATCAAATACAGGCTGTACATGTGTAATTATGCAGAACCTCTCCACAGTGGGCACATTGTGAGAGACTGATTACATGTCCCTCCTTCCTATCTGCCCCCCCCCTTCCACTCTCTAACCTGTGCCTGTCCCTCTACAGAAATGTGCAGTTCCATCAACCCTTCCCC
>CM053583.1:363732084-363840169 GCA_028627135.1 Pseudochirops cupreus | reverse complement strand
TTTTGGTGCAGGAGTTCTGACTGTGTTGTCTTCCTCCCATTCCATGCTTTGATCCTTTTTGTCCCCCCAAAAGGAATCTAAAGTTGGATGGCTGTGCTTGCTTTGCTTCCTTTGCTTGCTCATGTTGCCAGTCAATTAATTGACTTTTGAGCTCTTTGCCACAGCAGAACTCTGCTTCCAGAGAGGAGAGCTTGGTCCCAAATTGCTGGGGTTTTTGCAGCTGCTGGAGCTATTAGGAGGGTGCTGTCCCTACAGCCCCCACCAGCTTTGGCTCACTGGTCACACACCTCAGGACCACCACCCAAGACCACGATCCCAATTCAGGTAGGTTAAGGCAAGAGTACTTAGCCTCTGAATGGTTGCTTGGCCCCCCTATGATCTGCTGACTGGGAACTCTGAAGCAGCCACATGGAGGTGGGTGCAGGGCCGCCACTTCCACAGTTTCTCTCTCCAGAGCTAGAGGCCAGACTGCACTCTGTCCCCCCCCAGATCCAGGAGAGTTCCACTGACCTTTTACTTTGTCTTTCCTATTTCTGGGTTGATAATTCTGGAAATGGTCACCCAGTAAACTCTTAATAATTGCTTTTATGATTGAGTAGATTCCTCCTTGTCAAATTTTTAAATGGAAGTATATTTTGTGAAAAAAAAAATCCATGGTAGCATCCTTTCTGAGCCATGTGGAGTCAGTAGATATAATTTTTCCAGAAAAAGTTCCAGTGAAAATAGGCAAAATGATCGTCATTGCCATAACTCTCATGTAAGAAATTGAGTCAGAGAAGTTGTGACTTGCTCATGTTCTCATGCATTGCAAATGTGAGATTTGTATCAAGGTCTCCTGTTTCTAATTTAGGCCACTACACAAGTAGTATACAAAATTTTTATCACTTACTCTATCAGTAAAAATTATTAATTTTAATGTGTTCATATGTAGATTTACTTTTAAAATAAATTATTCACATACTATTGTATTAATCATTTGATATACACAAATGTGTGTGTGTGTGTGTATAATAAAACACAAAATAGACCCTGTGTGTCCCTTCTTTCTGTGGCAATTCAAAGTCTCTTCTCTATCACCCTGGGCTCTGATTGTTGAGCAATCACTTGTAGTTTGCCTGATCTCAGGCCTACCATGCTATTTCCAGGTGATCTGTTACATACTTTATGCCCCTTTTCCAACTCAAGCTAAGAGAATAGTCATCAGTCCTACCACCATTGTTGGAAAGGAAATGTCAGTGCACAATGCCCATCACCATTCCATCTGACTTTCCTGTCTATAACATTCCTCCCTGCCTACCTCTACCCTATGTGTGTTATCTTTCCCCTATTAGAAAATAAGCTTCTTGAGGTCAGGGACTGTTTGCTTATTTTTAATTGTATAATAAAAGCACTTGAAGCGCAGTCTCTGTGAAGTAGGATATTGCATTATATGCATTAAATAAATGTTTATCAAGTCCTGTCAGCAAGCCTTTATTACGTACTTATACCATGGCAGGAACTATGCCAAGTAATGGGGATATTAAAAAAAACAACAACCAAACCAACTCTGTCTTCAGGGAGCGCGTATTCTAGTGGAGGAGACACCATTTAATAACTAGGTACATACAACATATATACAGGATAGGTGAAGGTAATCTGAGCAGTCTTGAAAAAAAAACAGGGAAGTGAAAAGGTAGAGATAAGGCAAATCAGCCCAGGTAAGAGTGCCAGTTAACGTAAAGCCCCATAGGCGGGGGTGGGGGGGTGGAGTATTTTTGATGAAGTATGAGGCCAAGTACTTAACAAGGTCATAGGGTGCCCAGAGAGTCTTGAGAAGAGTCGGAAGGTATAGAGCATAACAGCCACTGTGGGAAGTAGGCTAGCCAGTCACTAATGCATATACTGAGGGCAATAGAATGTTTGCTTTACTCCAGTTTAGATAATGTAGATATGCAGCACATTCAGTTAACATGATTTTATGATTTCCTCCACCTCTGTTCAGTCCCTCGTGAACAGGAGTGAAGAAGGTAGATGGTTTTGTAATCAAGGTGGAGGCTTGGCAAGGTATGATCAGACCAGGGGGCAATAGAATTATGGGTGGAAGTAGGTGTTGAGTTAAGCTGGTTCACTACAGGGTTCAAACAGGAAAGGGGGGATGGGGATCAGAGAGTGTAGCCCAGAGATATTAATCACATTTCCCATAACACTCTCAGGTGCTGCCTGAACCAGATTAAAATGTGTTTGGGAAATATTTAGCAAAATAAATGAGAATACAATGAAACATAGATCATATTACATCTTAATACTAAGTCAGTATGTAGCTCAGAGGGAAGCTTATATATGGATTAGCGGCTTCTGTTTCTGTTTTGAGTTTGATAACATTGGTGTAGCACAGGTGAAGGCCTAGGAAAAAATCAGGGAATAGAGGAAGTGGAGGTTATGATGAGAATGAAGAACAGTGATAGGGGTCAAAAGGCACAAGGGAAGAGAGTATAGTAGAAAGTTATGACTAGGTAAAGGAGTTACGAGTTCGTGGACATGAAAGTGGAATACTTGTGGGTATATGGGGAGAACAAGGATATGACCATTTCTGTGGGTAGCTTCAATGGAATAGAGGAATAGATCATAGAAATGGAAACAATCAAGAAAGGGAGAAGTTAGGGCATTGGAGGGAGTATAAATATACAAAGAGTACTTTATGCTTGAAATGGTGAGGACAGAAAGACTGCCTGAAGCACAGGCAGTGGACTCATTGAGGAAGGAACAAAAATGTTCTGTGGGGGGTGGATAGACCACCAGGATTCAGATTGGGTGAGAAATTTGGATAGTATGCACATCAAAAAAGGAGAGGTTCATAGGGAGTCACTGCAATTTACTGAGTTAGGAGAGTGACATGGTCAGACCTGTAATTGAGAAAAATCACAGTAGCAGCTGCGAGGAGAATGGGTCAGAGAAGGTATGGATTTGAGATATGGAGACCAATTGGGAAATTAAGAAGATACTTCAGTAGTTCAGACTAGAGGTATGCTAGTAGTGAACTAGAACTCTGAACTAGGGTGTGTTAGTAGAAGAGAGGATTGCCTGCTGTGGTTGGCAATGTGGAGTGAGGGAGGGGGAGGGGGAAGGGTTGAGGATAACATTGAAGCTAAGAAATAAGTGACAGGGAAGGATGGTGGTATCCTCAGTAGTAAGGCAGAAGTTCTAAAGACAGTTGGGTTTGGGTGGAGGAAGGAGATATAATGAGATCTGTGATACAGATTCTAATCCATTCCATGTCTGTACATACTGTGTGACTCTTTTATACTGGGGGCAGGGGAAGTATGTGGGAGAGTGGGGGAAAGGAGGCTATTATGCTTGAGTAGAGAGCCTTTCCACTAAACTACCTTTGGAGTGGTCACAAGGTGACCCTGGAGAGACCATTCAGTGGCACAGTATATAAAATTCTGGACTTGGAATCAGAAAGACCTTAGTTCAGATCTTGTTTCACATGGTAGCAATGTGACCCTGTGTGGGTCACTTTGTGTGCCTTAGTTTCCTCATCTGAAAGTGGGGATAAATAATAGCACCTATCTTTCAGATTGGTTGTGAAGACCAAGTGAGAAAGCATATGTAAAACATTTAAGTTTTAGAAATGTATATGGTATGCTTTACACATGCATATACACATATGTCATACATGTATATACATAATGCATTACAGGCATACACATATGTGTTGTATGTATTATATATGTGCATTATATGTATATGCATGCACACATTATATGTGTATATAAGTCATGTAATCTATGTATATAACAATGGAAATACTTATGTATATGTTATGGAAATGTTTATTCATGTTATATAAATGCTATTATTATGTTGAGGTGAGAAGGAGGGTATGAAAGCACTAAGCCAGATAGGGGTTTTTCCTTCTACAGCTCCTTAGGTGCCTGTTAGGTTATGTCTTGATGGACTAATGTTGGGGCAGCCACTGGATGCCCGTACTGGGAGGCAGTTGATTGAAGTGTTGAGCTATAATAGGTGGATAGGGTGATGTAATTATGTTAGAGATAAAGCCTTGCTTGGTTCTCCATGTAAGAATGAGGCGTAACTGTCTTCCTACTCCTTAACTGATCAGGAGCCCCTTAGATGGCACACCACCATCCCCCACTTTAAAATACAATCCTTTCCACGGAATGTAACTTCTTTGAAGGCAAGGACTGCCTAGCACAGTGAGTGCCTAGTACCTAGTAGGTTAGTAGGTGATTTAAAAATGCTTGTTGATTGATTGCAATCAAAAAAATGAGGCATTTTCTATTTAATGACTGAAAATAAATGAGGCTTTTTGTATGTCACTTCACCCTTTACAATGTCACAGTTTTCTTATCTGCAAAGTAAGATAATATATGTGAAAATCTTCTCTATACAGTGAAGTGAAATGCAAATATTAGGTTTTTGTCATAACATAGGGCCAGTCTGCTCCTGCCAAGTTCACTTTTGCATGATGATAGTAGCGACGCTTTATATAGCACCTGCTACCAGCCAGGCACTATGCCAAGTGCTTTACAAGTCTTATCTCATTTGATTCTCACAACAACCCTGAGAGGTAGGTTCTGTTATTATTATTCTCTTATTATTCCTGTTTTTATCATTTTTATTTATTATTCTGTTATTATTCCCAGTTTACAATTGAGGAAACTAGGGCAGGCAGAGGATAAGTGACTTGCTCAAGAATACACAGCTAAGATCTGAGGCTGGATTTGAATTCAGGTCTTCCTTACTTTAGACCCAGGGCCTTATCCACTGTGCCATCTTTATGATCAGTGTATTTTTCTCTGCAAAGCCAAGGTAGATCACGTAATCAGGGAGCGTGTACAAAGTCAGCCCTTGTGATTCATCCACTTTTTAATCCCACAGATGTCCCATAAAAACCAGTCTTTTTCTAGCTCCAGTGAAGCCTGTCCTATAGCTGCCATACCACAGTCATTATTATAACTCAAGTAGAAACAGGATGGAAAGGCCCAAACAGTGGAGAAAGGAGGTAGCCTCATCATGATAATTAATCAATCTACAGTTCAGTGCCACAACCGTAGGGCTACAACCCTATGGCTATTTGGAATGCTAGGCTCAGGTTTCCATGATTCCTTGGGGAATCCCAATCCCTATTTTGAGAAACACCAGACTAGAAGATTGAATGTCATATTTTCAGCAGAGTAGTTAAAGGTGCCCCTCACTTCCTGGCAGTGCTCAAGTAATCCCCTTATTTTGAAATAAACCAACAATTTCAACTGGATTTTTTGTCTTCCTCAATATTTTGGAAGCTTGACTGGGCCACCTTTGTGCCATCCTCAAGTAAAGGGAGAAATATGATTGGGGTAGGGGCAATGAAATGTTTTTCTTATTACATTCATATTATATATAGTTCCCTCTTTTAACTGTGACAGAAACGAAACACCTCAAAATGATTACATTTGACATTTCTTCCCTCTTCATTTACAAGTAAATAATTTAGATGTGGGATTTTTTTTTTAAGCAAGTAGTTTATGGATCATTTACGTGTTGTAAAGAACTACATTGTTCAACCGAAGAGTAGTTTCTAAAATGAAGTTTTTCTAATGTAAGACATCAGTTGTTTCAATATATTGATCCCCACTCCTCAGAAACCATGATTTTAGAAGTGAGTTGAGGGTGGGGGGTTTGGCAGCTAGGGATTTGCTGGAAAAGGAAAGGGGAGAGAAGCTAGATTAGCTTTCCTGAGAAACTTTTTCAAGGCTGTGTTCAGTTCAATCAGTTACTGATTATAGTAGAAACTGGCTCATCAGATTTCACTGCCTTTCAGTTATTTACAATAGTAATAAAACCTCGAATGGAATTATTGTGGTGTTATTTTTATCAGTTAGGAGCAGTAATGCATTTCAGAGCTGAACACTTTCAGCTTAGCTTTTGTTCTGTGGTTTTAATTTTGGAATCTCTGTTAGCTTTTGGCATCCTCTCCTTTCATACTTTATTAGAAGGAATATGAGACAGCTTTCATTTTCTCCAGCCCTTCCCAGGAACCCCAGTAAGATGCCCTTGTTGTGTGCCTTGTTGGAGCAGACTCACTCACTCATCCTTACTACCATTTTCCTCTAAGGATGAGGTCTTAGTTCCCCTCCTGGAGGTGACCACAACATTTTTCTGCTTCTTTATCTGCCACTGACAGTCATAAAGAGTGAAAATCATGCCTTTTCACTACTTACTTTTAAAATACATGGTTTTGATGCCTTTCATCTTTTATCTTAATATCACAGTCATTTGGGTGGAGGGAAAATGTTCCTCCCTTCAAAGGTGGACTCTGCAATGTGATAAAGAACAGTCATCAGCACTTGTGGCAGTGATAGTACTTGACAGTATCTGTGCTGTTTGGCCTGCTAATCCTTTGCTTCTGCCAGGCACATCATAAATCTAGTGCCGGAGGGGACCTTAGAGTCCAAATAAGGTATATTTTATCATCTCTTTTCCAGGGCCTTCATTGATTTTTCTGTAACTTCCAGTTCAGACTTCCTGTTAGTGATCCTTTCATTTCTATTGTTATAGTCACTTTGGGCCTGTTTACTTCTACACATACCTGGTTCTGCTTGCCACTCTGCATCAGTTCATAGAAATCTTCTCCTGCTTCTCTAAATCCCTTATTTTAGTTATTGTTAATAATATTTGACCAAATGAGAATACATTAAACCATCTATCTATCTATCTATCTATCTATCTATCTATCTAATCATAGTTTTTTTCAACCATTTTGCAACTTAACGAGTTTCTTTTTGGTTTCCAGTTATTTGTTATCCCTGGTGATGCTGCTGTGAGTATTTTGATATCTACCTGTCTCTATCTCTATATCTGATTTATGGCTTTTGATTGAGGGGGAAGGATGTATATCCCAACAGTAGAATCACCTCCTGCTTTTTAAGCTAAACTCTAAGCTAAGAAGCTCTCTTATTTCTTATTTTGTTAGAGAACTCACAAATTTAATTCAGGTTCGCAGTATTAAGTATCTAATGTAATAATAATAATAATAATAATAGTAATATTTGTAGTTATGTTCCGGGTACTTTAGGGATATTATTATACTTGAAATTTGCACCCTGAGAGAGAGGTGCTTTTATTATCTCCATGTAACAGTTGGAGAAACTGAGGCAAACAGAAGTTAAATGACTGGACCAGGTTCACACACCTGGTAAGTGTGCAAGGTAAATTCAGGTCTTCCTGACGTCAGGCCTAGTTCTGTATCCTCTGCACCAACGAGGCGTGTCTAATGAATGTCCTGGAGAGTCCACAATAGGTATGACACAGACACCCCTGTTTATGAGCTTACAGTGAAGTAGAGGGAAAGGTATATGCACAGATACCTGACACAGAGTGTTTTAATATATTGTACTAACTGTAATAGAACAATTGTGGCAGCAGTAGTTTTGATTAGATTTGATGGTTTTTATAACTGCCAGAAGAGGGCAGACCATAGGGCTTGAGAGGTAAAGGACTGTTCCCCAACAATGGTTCAGTTCACTTAAAGGGACCACTTGTTATGCCCTCATTGTCCAAGGGATAGGGAAGTTCACTAGACATCATTGCTTGGTACTGAGTCAGTTAGAAGGCTTTGTTTTTGTATCATCTACTCACTTGGAAGCAGCCAGAATTCTTTCAGGCTTATTGACTGTACCAGGACTATTTACACATGATTGTAAAAAATAGTGATGTTTGATGGCATTGTTTAGTAGAGTTAATAGCTCTACATTGGGTCGAAAATGCACATGGCCTAACAACTTAGAAAAACACGTTGCCAAATGGATACTGACAGTGAGAGACCTTCCTCTTGTCTGTGCACTCTGGTTTTCTTGGGAAGAAAAATACTCCCATCAGGGAGAGGTGCTAAATCACATCAGAGACAGCAAGAACATAAAATAATAGGAACCTAGGTTGTAGATAGCAGTTACTCTGAAGGAGGTTATTTATATATCTTAAAATGAGAGAGGTGCCATGTGTCACAATGTTGTCTAGTCTCAGAGTCGGGAAGATTTGGACTTCCTGTTTGTCTCTGACACATATTTGGTGCGGGACCTAGATTAGGTCCCAACTCAATGCAATAAGCAGCTCTTCAGGACTGTTAAAGTTGAGCTGCAGATTTGCATTGATAGTGAGAGTTTACAAAATATACTCTGAGTGTTCCATTTTGATAAAATCAATCTTTTAACCTTTATTAATTGCCTGCTATGTTCTAGACACTGTGCTAAGCACTGCAGATACAAAAAAGAAAACCCCAAATCATAAAATTATTATTAGTCAGACCCACTGAAGGAAGAGAATCTTCCACTTTGCAAAAAATTGTGGTCTCATAGTCTTAGATAGAATTAATTTCCCATAGAAACAATTGAAGGTTGACATTTGACAAACTCAGATTCAACTGGCATTTATTAAGTGCCTAGGGATTACTGGGGATATAGAAACAGAAACAAAGCTGACTTCCCAGAGCTGTTTAGAGGGACTCAGCAAACAAAACTTGTATGGCTTCTTTTCTTTTCTCCAAGATCAAAATCAGGGATAAAAGCTAGAAGGTAACTTAGAGACCATCCACTCCAGTGGTTCTTGGGTCATGAACACTTTTGGTGTCTGGGGAATCTTATGGGTCCCATCTCAAAAATATGTTTTTAAATGCATAAGATAAACATATATGATTAAAAAACAAACTGATTATATTGAAATACAATTATCACAGTATTTTTATCAAAAACACAAGTTCTTGTTCCTCAGGTGAACAACCTGTGACCTAATCTATTCCCTTCCATTTTACAGACAAGGGTACTAAAACCCATGGAAAAATGACTTTGATCAAGGTTCTCAGCTATTTAGTGGCAAAGCTCTGGTCTCTGACTCTCTGGGAATTTTTATCCGTGCTTCAAAAGTCTGGAATATTGAATAAATGGAACAAGAAAATTAGCTGCTCTAGTCAAACTTTTTTCCCCCAAAATATACATGTTTCTTTACAAACTGATTGTATCCTAGATACCAGCCAATCATTCTTATCACTCTTTGGCCTATGCATTCCAACAAAGGGCTAGCATTCCAAATTAACTAATAATGTCCAAATTTTTCTTTGCATAATCCGTGTTAACTCTCCCAAAGTAGGATTATCTCTGATTTTCATTCCTTGTCGTTAGTTTAAGGCAAAAATTTAGATGCTAACGTATTGGAATCATTGGGATTTCAGGGTTTGGTGAAACCTTTAAAAGCCTTATCTGAAGAGAAGGGTAACCATACTATCTCTTTGGCATGGTCAAGCTGGTCTTTGAAACATGTGCAGTACCAAAGCTTTACAATTTCTTTCTCTCTCTCTCTCCCTCCCCCCTTCCCTCCCTCCCTTCCTCCCTTCTTTCCTTTCTTCCTTCCTTCTTTCAGTTTTCCACCTTTGTGCCCCATTCTAGCCAAGAGGGATATAAGTAGTAAACCACCATTGAAATAGGCTTTTTTGCCAAGAATCCAAAGACTTTACAAAATGACCTTAACTTGACCTTCATTGTTCTATTCTTTCTCAGGTATGAGAGTATCTTTCACTAAAGTGCCTTAATAACAGAAATGATAACTCGCTACTAGGTCCTACTATAAAGTATGTGAAATATTTTATAATACATTATCTCATTTGAGCCTTACAACAAGGCTGGAATACAGTAATTGCAGACATTCCTATCCCTGTTTTATGGTGGGGACACTGACGCTTGTCGAGTGATCTGCCCACAGCCCCACAACTGGAAGTTCAGAGGCATGATTTGAACCTGGCTCAGGTCTAGCATTCGCTATCTAATTTCTCATGCTGCCTCTCACTCAGGGTAGGTCTACCTAAAGTATATGGCCACTTAAGAAAACATTTAACTTATTTCACTTGCATAGCAGTTTCTGTCATGAGATTAGGACTGGTTGAGTTGCATCAGATTGCACCTTGATTAATAAATAACTGAGCTTGATCCGGCCAAAGGGCTTTGGCTTGTTCTCCCTGCCCTGCTTCATCCTTGAGTTCCTAATCTGGTGGAGGACAAGAAATTATTTATTCTTTACTGCAGCTCCTTGGCTTCCACTTACAACACTGTAGGGAAACAGCTTGTTTTTCCTCCTGGAGGAACTGAATCTCAAGGCCCATGGAAAGCACGCCCGCAAAATAGAGGGCAGTTCTGGGACTTAGGAAAACATTGCCATGTGATTTGTGAACCAGTAAGTTTTCTCATCATCTCTATTTCATTCTATTTGATGAAACTGTTCAAACTTCAGTATATTAGTACTTGCTTCAGGAAAGAGATATCCTTTTAGGCAATGCCTAACAATATGGTAGCTCTTTTTCGTATCTGATAGTGGGGCATGAATGCATTCATGCTTGGGTACGGTTTAGGTGTAGATAGGTAAATTATCCACACTTTCAGAGTTCTTGGCTAATTTTATTAGTGGTTGGGTAATAGCTGTGGGATTCAGTTTTCTGTCTATTCAGGTGTTTCTTGTGTGAATACAGATCTGATGCATGGTTGGATAGTAAGCCATTCCCATATGCTAGTACTTGGTTTAGAATTTTGCTGTTTGTTGAAAATCTATCATTACATGATTCTTATGTCTTTGGGAAACATCTCAAGAAATTCTTTTTTTGTTTTATTTTGAAGTTGATTAAAAAAGACCACATTTCAGCTATAAAACTCTAGTTTGGGAAGCATTTCTTAGATTGTTTTGATTGAATCTATATCTTCCTTGAGGCTCTGCCTGGCCTTCTGGTTCAGTGAATATCCTGTCACTCCCTTGACATTTGTCCAGTGAAAGGTACAAAAGATTTTTAATAGTCCAAACAGTAAACATTATGGTGACTCCCAGGAAAGGGATGAGTTGAAAGTAGTCCAACTGTTGAAAGGGTTTTCCTTTGATTTGGAATGAAAATGGTCCTGACATCAGGAGTTGATAACCCTGAGTTTATGATCAGCATTCATGAATGGAATTGAACTTGTCAGGTGTCAAAGCTGGGAGTGGCTCTATGATTGTTGCTTTTACCTCTTTTTATGTTGAGACTCTGCTCTTACCTTAAAAGCAAGAGCCTTAAGGTGGTGCCTTCAGGGCCCCAAGTTTAGAAGATGGTAGGATTTACAGCTGGAAGAGGACTTGGAGATTATCTGGTTCCTTCCCTCCTTTTATAAATGAGGAAAATGGGACCCAGTGAGAAGAAAGTTGCCTGATACTACACATCACAGCATACTTCGGAATTGGAAGACAGGTATTCTGACACCAAATCCAAGGTGTATTCTATTTCTGCTGTGTTGCTTCAAAACCTGTGCAGTTGATATCCCTCAAGTGCAGCTATTCACGTGACCATATTACTCCCTTGCTCAAGAAGCTCCTGTGACTCCCTATTGTCTCTAGGAATCAACTATAGATTCTAACATTTAGAGCTCTTCATAACCTGCCTTTCCAGACTAATTACTTGCCAATCACCCTCTCATTCAATATTCCAGTCCATTTGCCAGTTTGCTATTCCCTAGTATACAAAATGTAATCCCTCTCACCTTTGCCTTTGCCCAAGATGCCCTTCACCTCTGCCTTTTGGCGTCCTGTGTTCTATTCAGTACTAAGCTCAAGTGCCACCTTTTGCAAGCTGCTTTTCCTGACTCCTTCACTTTTTAGTGCTTAATCCTTGTTGAAACTACTTTGTATTTATTTTGCCTTTAATGGTTGGGGGGAATGTGTTTTATTTTTCCCTGCCCCTAGGAGAATGTATGCCCCTTGAAGGCAGGGATTGCTTCTTCCCCCCCCCTCTCCCCTTCTAGTACTTGCACCTTTCAGTGTCCTTGGAACCAAGTAGGTGGCACACTGAATTGAATGCCTGAGATAGACTCGTCCCTGAGACACTTCCTAGTTGTGTGACCCTGGGTACGTCTTTTATCCTCTTTCAGCTTCATCTCCTCACTTATAAACGGGCATAATTATAGAACCTACTTCACAGGGTTGTTGTGAGGATCGAATGAGGTAACATTTGTAAAGCATTTTGCACACTCTAAATTGCTGGTCAAACCCAAGCCATTATTGGGGACCAGCACAGAGTGGTTGTTGAATAAATGCTTGATGGCCTGTAGTTCTGCCAGATCCTCTTCACTGATCATTTCAAATAACAAAGTAAGAACTCAAATTAATTTGGCACCTCAAGCCCTCCATTTGAACTTCTCTTTAGGAGAACTCAGGAGTTTAGTTATACTGAGTTGCAGTTTATTCACCTACTGGGTAAAAAAATCACATGAGCTTTTATGCCTAAAGTAAAGCCCTTCTGGATTCAATAAGCTGTCTCTACACGTAGAAACAGGGAATTCCTTAGGAAGTGAATGTTCTCTTTGCCTCCCCCGCCACCCCACCCCCGTCTCTCTCTGTCTCTCTCTCTTTCTCCCCCATTCTCCCCCTCTTCACTCTCTCTCTCCCTCTCCTTTTCTTCTTTCTCCCATTTTCTCTCCCTTCTCCCCCTTCCCCCATCTGTAGACTTGGACCTATCCCCTTAGAAGTACTTTGCTCTTTGCTTTATACAGTATTCTGAAAACTAGACATAGTGGGGCTTCCCCAGTGCTTTTCTGTGTCTTGCATTTAGGCAATATTTCAGTTCACCCACTAATACTCTTGTCTAGCCGGATTGGGCACATATATGACAGTGCCTTGGCACTTGACAGAAAGGAGATGTGGAGAATGGGCACAGAACTTTTGTTCCAGCTGACTGGTTCTTTCCCCAAACACCCAGGCAGGGCAGGACTTAAGTGCCCATGTGCGGGCACACACACGCACACGCACGTGCACACGGGCCCGCACACAGGCCCACGCACGCGCGCACACACACACACACACACACACTTGAGTTAATAGTCTGTCTTATTATATATCTCCAGAGAAGAGTATTCTTCCACCTTTGTTTTAGTTTGATATATTTAACAAAAGATGGTTCTAACCCTACTTTCCGTTACCTTAGTTTAACTCTATTCCCATTCTTTCTGTATTCTGTTAATGAAAAACAAGTTGCATCTGTAAACAGATTTCATTTATTAGGAGTTACTTACTCAGATGCTTCCCACCCTTCCTTCATTGTTTCCAGGCCCATCATTTTTATCATTTCTTTCTAAGACCTGTTTTCCAACTCATCATATTTTTTTTTTATTTTAAGTTGCCAAGTTTTCTGGTCTAAAGTCCTCAGTGCAGAATTTTTCCTGCATTTTTGGTGTCAGCCCTGCAATATTCTAAAGCACTGATTAATCTTCATATATGCCTACCACCATCCTGGATATTGCTCTTAAAATTTTAAAAAGCATATTTGCATGAAGGGAACTTTATTTTCACTTTGGTTCTCATTATGCAACTCTCAGATGGAGTCAAATCAACAAATATTTATGGGAATTATAGGTACTGTGTAGAGTAGAAAGAAGGATGGAGGTGGCACAGTGAACAGAGCACTGGGCCTGGAGTCAGGAGGACCTGAGTTCAAATGTGGCCTCAGACACTTAACACAAAAACTAGCCATGTGACCTTGGGCAAGTCTTAATCCCAATTGCCCTGCCCTCCGCCCTCCAAAAAGTCCCCCCCAAAAAGAAGTATGGAGAGTTGGTCCTTTGTACTTAAGGAGTTTCTTTTCTAACTTTTGAGTCTTCTGCTGGGAGATGGGATTTCATGGAAAGTAGGCAATGGACAAAGAGAGAGGTGCCCAGCTTTCCTAGAGCAGCCAAGGAGAGACAATGGGTGGCTGGGTAGCTGAGATTATTTAATAATTTATTTTTTCCCAATTACATATAAAAACAATTTCCAACATTCATTTTTGAAACTGAGTTCTAAATTTTCTCTTCATTTAAAAGGCAAGCAGTTTGATTATAGGTTATACATGTGTAATCATGCAAAACCTATTTCCATATTAGTTATGTTCTAAAAGAAAACACAGACCAAAATAAAAACCCAAGAAAAATAAAGTTTAAAAATGTATTCTTCAGTCTATATTCCAATTCTATCAGTTCTTTCTCTGGGGATGGATAGCATTTTTCATATTAAGTCCTTAAGAAATTGTCTTAGATTATTGTATTACTTAGAATAGCTAAGTAATTCACAGTTGATCATTATTACTGTAATACTGTTGCTGTGGACAATGTTCTCCTAGTTCTACTCATTTCACTTTGCATCAGGTCATGTAAGTCTCTTTGCATCTTTCAGTAGCCGAGATTTAAAAGAGAGACTATGTGACTAGATTAAGCATTTGTATTATAATAATAAAAATATTCTTTGGGTGGTGGCTGGACTAGTTCCCAGTGAGTATGAGGTTAAAACAAAGACAGAAGCCCCACTATGATTTGGAGCCATAGCACAATAGAAAGAACACTGGATTCTGTCTTGACATTTCCGTCTCTTGCTCTTTCTACCTAGCCACCCATCCTCTCTCCTAACATCATCCCTCTGAACCTTGAAGGAGGTAGTTCTAGAATAAGTAAATTGTTAGCACAATATTAGAGGTGACCTAGGGGAATGGCTAGAGTGCTGATCTCAGGAAGTCCTACTCTCACACTTAATGCTGCTGAGTCACTTCTCAGTTCTTTGGCAAGTCTGTAAGGCTGGAAGTTGCAGAGTTCCTGGGGATTTGTGGTAGTTCTATATAGAGAATTTGGACATAGGAGTCAGGAAGAACAGAGTTCCAATCCTGCCGCAGACACATAGTAACTAACTGTATGACCCTGAGCAAGTGACCTAACCTCTTTCAGTCTCAATTTCCTCATCTGCAAAATAAAAATAATAGCATCCACTTTCCAGGGTTGTCATGAATATCAAATGAGATAACATGTAAAATGCTTTACAAACTTTAACATGCTATATAAATGTTAACTATGATTGCCGTCATCATTATCAGTGCGTTTCTTACGTCAGTGAAATCACAGGTCCAGCTCATTTTTAGACAATGACTAATTTTCTTAATTTTAGGTAATGATTAATTCTCTTAATTTCTGAAGTCTCTTAAAGGTACTGGCTCAATGTATGCAAGTTTCTGTTGAGAATTGAATAGAGTAGCTTTTCACATGCATGTTTTTTAATCACCCTGAACATAACCTGTTAGGTATCTTTTTAAAGGTAGATCAAATCTTTTGGCATAGGCGGTGATGAGGAAACATGGGAATGTATTTCCATGGCTTATCATTCTCCCAGTACCTTTATTATTTATTAGCTATCTAGTTGGGATTTTCAGAATGAATTCTTTCTAGTCCTACTTCTTGGTGTAGAGGATAGAAGGATGGGATATCAGATTCATTGACCCATATTTGACCATCTGCTCTCTAATGCAGCTCAGAAGGAAAGGCAAATTCTGGAATTCAAAAGCAGACTTGATTCTCTCATGTCTTTGCTGCCCACTCCCTAGCTCTCAGGAGAGCATTCTTCTATACCAAATAGGGTGGAAGATGAAAGAAACCACTGAAAGCCACTTACGTTGGTGACAAAGCCTATTCCTGTTGCCTCGGCTTCACCTAAAATAAAAGTCTTTGCCCTTCTCTGTATCAGGGACCCCTTTGGCATTCTGCTGGAGCCTTTTGCCCTCCTTCTCAGAATAACGTTTACTTTTAATTCCTGATGGAAGGGAATGCTAGGTTTGAATTAGATATTAGTGAAAATAAAAATATGATTTTCCCACATACGAGCCCGCAGAGCCGAAATCTCTCTCTAGACCCTCTGCGCTCCCCAGTTAAATCTAGAAGTAACCAAGCGGCCACGTCTGTGGAGGGCAATTGTGCTCACTCCCTTATCCTTATTTGTGTGAAGCTTCTCCCCTGAATTCCTGGCTTATGAACTCAGCCAACAATTTTTAAGTGCCTATGTGCTAGGAACTATGCTACATAGAACTGGGGATACAAGAAAAAGTAAGAAACATCTCTTGAAAAAAAAAGCAACAGGGAACACCAGAGTACATTGGGAGATAGCGACTGAGTTCTTTTCCAGATATCCCAGGAATTGGAGACTCCACTCTCAAGCCAGGTTATTCCCTATCCCCAATCAGGGACATAGTCTTCTTTTGTTTTAAAAATGCCTTCTCAGTCTTTTCCTAAAGGTCCCCATGTTATGGCTTAATATAGCACTGTTGTTGAGTAGAGAATTAAGCCTGACAAAACTGATGGCTACAATAATAATGATGACTGTAATAAAAAGTTGATGACCTTTGGAACTGGAAGTATGTTATTCTAGTGATTATCATTTCCATGTGTTGTCCTGAGGTTTTGTGGTAATGCTGGTTTCCAGTGAGAGAACTGCCGGCACTCCCTGAGCAGCCGGGTTGAGTTTTGTTTCTAGATCAGCAACATAAAGGAGGGAGGCTGTGGAAAGGGTTCTTATTAATTTTTCCTTAAGCAATTGTTATCTCTGAGCCTTTGGAAGATGGCAATTAAAACATCATAGACAGGTAGGAATCTTGAGTCTCAGATAAATCTAGTGATCATTCCATTGATTTATATTTCCTAAAGTGGACTGGTGTTGATTGCATCCCTGGTTTTCAGGGTGTGTCTTACTTTCCTCATAAGGAAATAGCACATGATTTTAAGTTCTGACACATGATGGTGCTTCAGCACACATGTTATTGTTTTGACCTGTGGGTTTGGAGCATGGAAGCAAACCAGTGGTGTACTCAGACTCTCATAAAGCACTTGCAGGGCTTAGCACAGAGTTGTTCGGTTGTGTCCAACCCTTCATGACCCCATTTTGGGGTTTTCTTGGCAAAGGTGCTGGAGTGGTTTGCTATTTCCTTAGACCCCTAATGTTTGTTGACTGACTTTCATTTGGGTGATGGCTACAGCATTTAGACCAGTGGTTCTCAATCTTCCTAATACTGTGACCCTTTAATAGTCCTATGTAGGCATGTCTGCATGTGGGCGAAACTGCCTGGAGATGGATAGAGGAGGTTCCTAAGACCATCGGAAATATGTGTTTTCCAATGGTCTTAGACGACCCCTGTAACCCCTGTGAAAGGGTCGTTCGACCCCAAAGGGGTCGCAACCCACAGGTTGAGAACCACTGATCTAGACAGTATCAAATTTCTTGATATTTGGAATTATGGATCTTTAGTTGCTTTGGTTTTCAGCTAGCTGTTAGGTGTAGTGTGCTCTGTGCATGTATATGTGTGTATTAATATACCCATAATATGCATATTCCATTTCTTGTTTTCTTGGTGTATTTAATAGTGCTCAAACATTTCAGTGAACTTTAAAAAAACTGGGTCTTGGTAGAAAACACATTTTGGAAATGTCAAGGCTCTGTTGACCATGGTGTAAACTGTTTCCTTGTGGAATAGTGAATATAATGCTGAACTGAGGAAGACTTGAGTTTGAATCTCCCATCAGACACTTATTTGGTCTGTATTTGGGTGAGACACTTAGGCTCTATCTGCCTGTTTCCTGATTTATCGAATGGGGGAGGGGGGTGCGCGTGCACGCACTACTCTTATTTCACAGGGTTGTTTGGATCAAAGACAACAAATGATGTTGTTATCCTTTGTCCTTCGTTCTCGAAGAAGACCATGACACCAGGAAGGTGATGTCACGGTTTTCAAGTGAATTGAATTTAAGTGAGGCAGGGCAGTGCTAAGTCTCCAGCCTCACTCTCTCCTCTAGAGCCATCTGGGTCCAATGGCAAGATGTAGTTCAGGATGACGAGAGATGGCCCTAGATACAGTGAAAGATCTTGGCCTTTTTAAGCAGAGGTCTTTCCCAGGTCTCAGTTTGTCTGAGATGATACCCTTTCAGTGATTATAAGGCTAGGTAAGAAATGAGGCAAAGAATGGCCCCTTTTACCTAGTTCCTCCCTACCCCCAAAAATGATCAATCTGGGAAGGAAAGTGTTTTGTACAATTGAAAGAGCTGTATCAGTGTGGCTGTTATTAATGTGCAAATACACAGAAATATATAATTAATCTGTAGACCAGACCTTCCACCTTCCAGCAGTTTAAGTAACATTCCCAGCAATCTCTCTAGATTGGTGATATGAGAGAACAGAAATATTTTTATTTTATAAATAACTTTTGGGAGTGGCATACCCAATTTTTTTTTAAACTTGTTGGGAATAGCAGGTATATCATTTGACTCTCAATGATTCATACCCTATCATAGCATCCTGGATGTGCTTTAGCAGCTTTTGGTGTTCACTTTTTGGGTGTGTATAGGCAAGAAAGGACTTTCTCATTAGTTCTTTCTCTGTCTCACCAGCAAGTTCCAGATAGACTCATAGGCTTCTCTCAAAAGGAATCCAGGTTGGGCCCTGATGTACTAAGAATTGCATCTCATAAAATGAGCATTAGTACCGTCCCTTTGCTCACAGACTTCTTAATCCTAACTCAACAATAAAAAACTCATTCAGGCTGACACAAAATCTCTCTCAGTGCCAAGCCTGTAGCATTTTATTTAACAAATGTATCATCTTAATTAGCAAAATCCAACAAGCCATTTTGAATGTCTACTCTTCTGCAGACTGAATCATCAATGACTTAATCCATTCCATAATTGTTGTTTAATTTTGTATCAGAAAACACATTTACCCCCTTGAATATAAACTAAGTAAGGAGAACAACAGAGCTCTGTGCAGTTCCTTCCTTGGGTAGTTAATGGATTAATCAGTGTTGTTTATTGAACACCTACTATTTGCCCAAGCTTAGCCAGTTCCTGGGAGTTCAGTAAATTGCAAAGAACAGTGGATTTGGATTCCGAAGGATTCTGGTAGGGTGTGAAGCCCACCCCTTGCTAGTTGTGTAACTCTGGGCCAGCCAAGTAAACTCTCCTAGCTTCAATTTTCCAATCTGGTGATGAGGATAATTGTGTTTGCATTGTATATCTTACAGGGTTATTGGAAGGCCTAAATTAGATGATAAATTTAAAATGCAATCTGTTAGCATAATGGGAAGGTGATGAAATTCTACTATGAAGGTGGAAGGAAGTACTTGCAGCTACCATTGAGGGAGAGGTCTGATGCCTATTTAAACAGCGATCGTCCATGTGGCTGGTGTAACCTACACTAGGTGTAAAACAGTATAGATGTAGAATGAAAGTCGTAAGGAGAAGGAGGCAAAGGAATAAAGGAGTCATCTCAGCAATTAAGGAAGATCTTTCATAAGGGAAATATTATGGGCTCTCAGTGAGTGAATACGTGTGTGGGTAAAAACTGTGCCCTGCTGGGAATCTTCCCTAAAGGAAACCAACAGGCTGAGCCCCATCGTCCCTTACATAAATCTTGGTACCAAAGGGTATACTAGTGAATTGATAGCAAACCTTTATTATAAGCCTACTGTGTGCTAGACACTGTTCTAGGCAATGGGGACAGAAAGATAAAAGTGAGACAGGCCCTGCCCACATGAAAAGTATATGTACACACACACCTACACACATGTATATGTAATATATACAAACAATAAAAAGGAATATATACATATACATACATATGTGTATGTATACATGTATGTGTGTATATTTAACGTATAACATTTGAGATACATAGCTCAAACACTTCAAATGGCATATGTTAAATGCCCAGGGAACAGGGTATATAAGTAAGTGTTCCCCAAATTTGGAGTTAGGAGGAATTAGTGAGGGTGACGGATTTTGTAAAGTGAGTTGCCCCTTATGTATCACTTAAATGTTTGCAAAGGTTTCCTTACACATTCTTTGTTTCACTGGGTCCTCCTTGGAAAGACTTCATTTAAGCAGATAGGTTTTGAAGGGCAAGACTTAAACAGAGAGAATGCAGAAGGTGCTCCCGGAAGAGGAGATGATGTGGAGCTGAAGCCAAGGGGACACTGTGGCTGGGTAGGTCTGTAAGTCATCTGCCTAGTTAAACCCATGGGAGAGAAAAGAAGGCTGAGGACAGAGCCTTTGAGGCTTTATTGATTTTTAAAAAGTGGCATTTGCAAAGTGGTATTTTAGCAAGGCTGATCTGGTGGGTCAGATAAAGGGGAAGCCCTGCTTAGGAGTGGAGAGCATAGGAATAAATTGTACTAAAGTGAAGGGAAGTGGTGGGAATGAAAAAAATGAGAGATTTTGAGGGAAATATCAACGGGAGGTAGTGATTTTTGGATATTATTGGAACAGGAGAGTGGTGAGAAAAGATTTCCCACCATAGAGCATAGTAGAGTATATAGTAGGCACTCAATACATATTTATTGACTGAATCCATTTCTAACCAATATTAACTTATTTGTAAGTCTGCTCTGGGTAATGTAATGTAGCATGTTTCTGGGCTGTAAGACCCTGCCCCCAACTGCTATTCATGTATTTAGGGGATGAAAGTTGACTTTATCATTATTAGAGCTAGAACAATGCATGACCAGGCTAGTACATCAGCTTTATTAAAAATATTTTCATGTTGAATAAAACTTATTTTTGAGTTGTTTGCATTTATTTTTACCCTTCCTTTCAGTGAATTAAGAAAAAGAACATTATCCTGTAGTTTTAGTCCTGACTGTTACTAAATTAATTGTATGACTGGGTTGACTCATTCATAGAGTCTTAGCTTAAGCTGGAAGAGACTAGGAGTTGTCTATTTCAATAACTCTCTCTTCCCTCTCTCTCTCTCTCTGTCTCTCTCTCTCTCTCCCGCTCTCTCTTTCTCTCCTCTCTCTCTCTCCCTCTCCCTCTCTCTCTCTCTCCCTCTGTCTCTCTCTCTCCCTCTCTCTCTCTCTCACACACATACACGCACACGCACACATATTTTACATATGAGGAAACTAAGACATAGGGATATGTGTCATTTGCCCAGGGCACACAGGCACTAAGTAGCTATATACAGTTCCTTTGACTCCATCCAAATCTTGTGGTGTTTTTTTTATTTTTGTGGCTCTATTTTCTTAAGGCTCTTCTCCTTAGCAGACATGGGAGTTGTCACCACAAAATAAAATAATAAATAAGCAAACACTTTTGAAATAGTTCTCTAAAGTTCTTGCAAATCATTTGCATAATTCTTTGAGAATTAATGGATTGCATTTTTGATACATAGTATAATGGAAAAAAATTGCTCAATTGGTATTCAGGAGAGTTGGATTCTGGTCTTGGTTTCCCCAATATTTCTCAGCATAACCTAAGGAGAGTAACTTTACCTCCCTGTGAGCCTCATTTTCCATATCTGTAAAACAAGAGAGGCTTAAACTAGCTGAGCTAAGAAGCACTTCATTGAGGGGCTGGGGGGACATTTGTTTGGTGTTTGTAGGGGATCTATTCATACTTCAAGTACAGGTTGAACTAGATTTTTGAAGTCCCATCTTCTGAGATTCTGTGAGTCCTAGATAGGCTTAGTGAGTTGCTGCTTGTAACCAAAAGGCTTCTCACATCTTAGCCCACTAGTAACAGTCTTCTTCTAGCTTTGTTTATGCAACCTATAGGATAATAATAATAGCTAGCCTTGATATAGTGCTTTAAATTTTGTAGAGCACTTTGCAAATGGCTCATTTCATTCTCATAACCATCAGTCTATGCTAGGCACTGTGCTGAGCACTTTATCATTACTGTCTTATTTGAAATTTGCAACAAACCTGGGAGGTTGGTGCTATTAATATCCCTATTTTACAGATGAGGAAACTGAGGCTGAATAAGGTTAAGTGACTTGCTCAGGGTCACACTACTATTAGTTAAGTGTCTGAGGTCAAATTTTAGCTCAGGTCTTCCTGCCTCTAGGTCCAGTGCCCTATCTACTGTATCGCCCAGCTGCCTCAGAAAGAAGGAAGATGTTAGAGGTAGAAGAGACCTTAGAAATCATACAACCTAAAAACCTTATTTTCTAGATGAGGCAACTGAGACCCAGAGGGGGCAAATGATGTTCCTGGGGCCACATTGCTGGCTAGTGGCAGAACTAGGATTAGAACCCAACTGTCCTATTTCCCAGTCTAGTGCTCTTTTCCCTATCCCATGGCTCATCTTTGGATGACAAACCCATGCAGTAGGCCATGTGGCTCTATTTGAAGCTTTAATCTTGACTGGCCTTTGGACTCTACTAGTCTTGGCCAACATAAGGCATTGGAGTAGGACTTAAGTGAAGGCTCTAGCATATATGTCAGTGCAAAAATGATAGTGAAGGAACCAATATGTTGTTCATTTGTTTCAGTCTTGTCTTACTTTCCATGACTCTATTTTGAGTTTCCTTTGCAAAGATTCTGGAGTGGTTTGCCATTTTCTTCTCCAGCTCATTTTACAGATGAGGAACTGACACAAGCATGGTTAAGTGACTTGCTCAAGGTCACATAGCTAGTTAAATGTCTGAGGCCAGATTTGAACCCCGGGAAAATTGGTCTCTTTCCACTGTGCCACCTAGTTTCCCCTAGGAGATGGTATAGTGCAACTGAATAAATGTTAAATTTGACAGGATCTGGGTTTGAACCCTGCCTTCTATTTCTTGCCTCTTGCAAACTTGGGCAAGTCTCTCTACCTTTTTAGGCTTTGGCTTATTTTTAAGTGAGGGCATCAATACAAAAGACCTCCAAAAACCAGAACCCACATGTACCAAAATATTTTATAGCAACTTTTTATACTGGCAAAGAACTGGGCATTGACAGAGTAGCCCATCAATTTGGAAATGGCCGAACAAAATATGGTCTATAAGTGTCATGCCATGAGAAATGACTAAGGGGATGGTTTCAGGGAAACCTGGACAGACTTATATGAATTAATGTAGAACAAAGTGAGAACTAGGATAATTTATGTAGTAACAACAATATTATAAAGACAAATAGCTCTGAAGATGGATCTGAGGTTTATTAATATGTACTTATAAGAAAAATATGTTTAACTTGGAGAAAAGGTAACATTGCTGAATATTTTCATTGTCTTCTATTTTCAAGGAGGAAGATGAAAGCTCGAGCTCCTCCTCCTCCTGGAAAGCCATCTACAACTCCGAACATCCATGGTGATCAGAAATCAAACAGAGACTTGGGAATCGGCCCTCAACAGAACCTTGTCAACGTGAAAGAAAATCTGAGGAGCAGCATGGTGGATGTCACTGTGGTTTTACCTAATGGACTGGAAATAAAGAGTGCTGTCAATGGGAGGTAAGAGCTTGTGGGTCCTTGAATTTATTGGTGTGGAATAAGAAAGAGGATGTAGCAAAGTCAACAACTCCCTGACTAGTCAGTCCAGCATTGTGGCTACTGCTCTCCGTACAGGAGGGCTTGAGGTGATCAGTTCTTTTCTGGAACAGATGTGTGTTACCTGCCCTTGCCTGTGGGTCACATGAACCCATGGGAAATAAGGAGGTTCTAGATCAGAATAGGGATTAATTCCTGCTATTGGACAAGTGCAGGACTCAAGATTTCCCGTAGGGACCTGTTTGCCAATTCTAAGCACACAGATGCTAATGCTTAACAATCAAAAACCAATCTATTCTATTATTGCCTTTGAACTAGGGATAAATTCAAGGCCAGAATGGACAGTTCCTTGCAGATTACTCAATTCAGATACTCGTTAGGCACTATGTGTAAGACACTTGGCTAGGTGATGGAGACACAAAGATGAAAATGAAATAATCTCTGCCCTCAAGGGAGTTTGTATTCTGCTGGAGTACAATGGGCATAAATATAAAATAAACATAACATATAAATACAGAGTGTTCTTAGAGTAGTTTCACAAGGAATAGAGAGTCCTATCTATGTTGTACAAGACTTTTACTACTAAATTTCACCATCCTCTGAACAGGATGAGGGATGTAAATCAAGTGATTTAAGTGTGAATGTCTGTTCTCCTGAATGTCGAGCTTTAATCTTTTTTAAATGTTTATTTTATTTTGAATAGCTAAAAGGCCATGATTATTCATTATCTTATGTACTTTTTTCTAATTAGAAATGTTCTTGGTTTAAAGTCATAATCTGCTGAATTTAAAAAGTTATAATCTAGGTGAAATCAAAGAAGGATCAGTAAAAATCTATTTTAAAAAAGGATAAGTGTCAGTAAACTTTTTTGGGGGCCACATACCCACTTGAACAGAGAGAGGAAACAAAAGCAAAAGGAATCTCAATTATAAACGGTGTCAACATTTAATCAAAGTCCATTTCCAGAGCCAAAGGACTTGAGCAAGTTCTATTGAGTCAAGAATCTTAGGTAAGAAAGGACTTCAGGATTATTTGTTCCGATCTCTACTCAAAACATGAATCCTGTTGTTTCAGAACAATTATTGACATGTTTTTTGGTACCATAGGACCCTGAATTGACTAGCTAGGTGATGCAGTGGATGGAGTACTGACCCTGGAGTCAGGAAGATTAGTAACAGTGTTGCCTACTTCATTTTAAATTTTGTGTGCAATGCCCCCAACTTTATAAAGAAGTCTCACAGTTTGGAAAGTTGGTAGAATGTCTGTCCTGACAATAAAAAAATACCTTAAAACATGTTTTTTAAAATGTACCTTTTGCTGTTATGAGTTTTTATAGTCTGTAACAAGGTAGTCTTATAGAACAGAATTCTTATAGAAGCTTTTTTTTTTCTCTTGAGGGCTGCTAGTTCATAAGAATGAGAATAAATTGAGAGTCATGCACAAGTAAATACTATAATATTTTAATCACCTATGATTCTGTTTGTGGATATGTTCCTTCCACCAAGGCAGAATGGAACCTCTCTAGAAGTCTGGTACTGAAGCGGAATGTTGCACTAGAGAGATTGTTGGAAGACTTTTTTAAAAATACTTCTCTTTCTCCAAAGTTATCAAAAGAGAAAACAGGGATAGCCTTTTCCCCCAAGGTCTCCAGTGTAATTAAGTGAATCACAAGAAGGCAACAAACAGCCTACCTCTGACAGGTTGTGAGGATAATAGCTTCTGCTGGCTTGTCAGCTTTGTCTTTGCTTCAGGCTTTAGTTTTACGTGTCATGTTGTTTAATAATACAAGAATGGCCTGGAGGCAGAGTCCTGTGCCATGTTTAAAATAGCAATATTGAATTTTTTTTCCCTGAGCATGAAGCATCTTATAGTCTTTCTTTTCTGTTTTGTTTTAATCAGTGGGATTTGTAGGAACACAGAAGCCTTGTGGATAAAATAATAATAACAGTAACAATATTGGCTAACATTTATATAGTGTTTTAATATTCACCAAACTCTTTGCTTATATTACCTCATTTGACTCTCAAAATAGCCTCGTGATCTAGGTGCTCTTATCATCTTCATTTGATAGATAAGGATATTAAAAGTGAGAGAAGTGAAGTGAGCACCTGGGGTAACACAGCTAATAAGTGAGACAGTTATTTCTACTTAGGTTTGCCTGGCTCAGTCTTCATCACCTAATCAGCACAGCAGTGAAACAAACTTAATCCCCTTCCATATACTACTCTGTCCATTCATCATTGCCAGCTTGTAAAGAAGATGTATAGTAATTCAGCACTGATGCTCCTAGAATATTAAATGTATATACAATACTCCAACAGCATGTGTTGGGTGATTCCTTTGTCCAGATAATATAAATGAAATCCCTAGTCCATCTTAGACTTATACACAGTTTTATGTGGTAATTAGGGATAGGAGAATTAGATAGGAAGGGCAGTGCTTCTAGCTAAAGAAATTTGCTTTGGACTGCTCACCAAAGTGACATTATTGACTTCACAAAATGACTATGGGAGCTAACCACCCTGTGCTCAGCCCACTTACCTTTTCACATAAGAACTATTAATGTTGGTGAGTGTTCCTAAGTGGAGCATGAATGTGAGGAGAGTATCTTTGGAGAAACAACTGCTTATGCTGAAAGAAAACCTTAGTGGAAGAGTGGCAGGTGTGTTGAGTTTGGGGAGTAATGTCATTTTGATGTAGACAATCAGCTGCATCTGGAATACATTTCAAAGGAGAAGATGGAAGGAGAGGTTATCTCCTTTGCAATGGGGTGGATCTTTCTCATGAATGTTCAAATCACTGAGTGTGACACCTTATAGCAGTATAGAGATTTTATGTCCTAGTTCTCATATAACTCAAAGGGCTCTTCTGTGGACCTCAGGTGTCCTCGGACTGTGTGAGGTCATTGGGTATTCCAGCCTGTATGGGAAATAATAGACTAATTTACAACTGGTGAGAGTCAGTGAGATCTACAAGGGAACCAGAAACCTGTTGTTCAGGTGTAACTGACCCTTGTGTGTCTTCCATTGTACTCTAGGTAAAAGTAGGGAGCTGACTCGAGGATGCTGGCAGCTCCTTCAGACCAGTGCCTGATGCCATGCACACGTGTTGTAGTTCCTGCAAAAATCTGAAGCATTGAGCTCACTCTGGATCAAAGACCTTACTGCCATTATTGTGGTAGTAGCTGATCTTACTGTACAGTGGTGTATGGACTTTATAGTCCTTGACAAAATAACCTAAAAAGATAGGTTTCTCAGCCCTATGTCTCAAAAAAAAAAAAGATGGATTTTCAAGAGGAAGTGAGCTTGTTAAGACTCAGAGTTAACAATTAGGGAAACTACCTCCACTTTTTATAAGAAGTCCATCTGAAAAGTGGCTTTCATAGAGAAGAAGTAGGAATTAAATCCTGTATTTGGGGAGCAAGCTAGGTGGCCCAGTGGATAGACCAGTGAGCCTGGAGTCAGGAGGACTTGCATTCAAATTAGCCTGAGACACTCACTAGCTGTATGCTCTAGGCTAAGTCACTTAACCTCTGCTTACCTCAGTTACCTTAACTGTAAAATGGAGGTAATACTAGTGCCTGCTTCTTAGGGTTGTTGTGAGAGTCAAATGAGATAATAAGGCGAAAGCTCAGTGTAAAGCATAGTGCCTGACTCATAATAATTGCTAAATGATTGTTAGCTATTATTATTTTAATTATTATTCTCATTCTGCCCCAGACACTTAACTAGCTATTTGACCTTGGGCAAGTCACTTTACCTCTGCCTGCCTCAGTTTCCTCAGATGTAAAACAAAGATAATAGTAGTGCCTCCTTCACAGGGTTCTTGTGAGGATCAAATGAGATATTTGTAAAGCATCTAGCAGTGCCTGACACATAGTGGGCACATCCTAAATGTTTATTCTCTTCGCTGTTTGGGAAATGGCTTATGTAACTCATCTTGAGTGATTGGCTAAAATACACTTTAGTAATCCATCCAGTTAGTCAAAAATGTTTAGTAAGTACCTACTATGTATCAAGCAGTGAGAATTCAAAGACAAAAGTAAAATAAGCACTTGCCCTTTAAAGAGTTTAAATTCTAGCAGGGGAGACAAATATGGGTATATGTGTGTATACAAATATATGTGCACATGTATGTGTATATATGTACATGGATACAAATGTATATAGAAGTTATATATAAATAGACAGAAGGTAATTTTCAGTTATCCTTAAAAACTCAAATTACTAAACAGATTGTTATAAACAGCCCCTTGTTAGAACTTTTGAAGGGAATTATATTAGCCCACGGGTTGAGAAGGTTTTTTTTTTCTTGAGGACTGCTTGTTCATAAGAATAAGAATAAACTGAGGGTCATGAACAAGTAAATACTATAATATTTTAAGCATTGGTGATTCTGTTTGTGGATATATTCCTTCCACCGAGGCAGAATGGAACCTCTCTGTAACCTACATGTTATAGAAATTTGCTGTGACTGAAAAATGTGTCGTTGTGTAGTCAGCATTGTTATGAGCCTCTCTCTGAAGTTAGGTAACAGTAGTGATGATGATGGTGGTGATGATGATGACAGTGACAGTGATGGTGGTGGCTTCCTTTATCTATAGCACTATAAAGTTTGCTTTCTACTTTGCATATATTATTTTGTTTGAGTCTTACAACAACACTGTGAGGTAGATATTACTGGTATTATTATTTCCATTTTGCAGATGAGTTTCAGGGAGGTGCAGGTGCTGCCCAGGTGACACAGCTAGGAAATGTCAGAGGTTGGTGTTTGAACCAAGATCTTCCTGACCCTTACACTATCCACTGTACCCCACTGGTTCTCAACAGACCTATATCCTAGGTCCCATTCAAAGCCTTTGAAGGACCTGCCAGAATTTATATTCTTTTAACATCCTCTTTGAGATATGGAAGAGCCATTCCCATGCCATGATGTGTGGGAAGAGGCCTTGAATGGCAAACACAGTAAAAAGCAACAGTTTCAGTTTTTTAGAGAGAAACAGACTAGCTCTTCTACCTACTGATCTGAAAAAAAAAATAGTAGAAATGAAACCTTAGAAAGTGTATCAGATAATGAGAGGGTTTCTGTTACATTTTATGGCAGGAGAGGGACCTGAGTGGGAAAGTAAAAAGACACAAAGAAAAAAGGTAAAGTGCAGAGGAAAGAATTCTAAAGCAGAAAAGGGAGAGAAGAGCCAAAGAGATGTAGAGTAGGCATATCTATTAGCAAAAATCTGAGGGAAAATAGTTCTTGTTACACATCTTCACCTGGATACTTAGAACAAATTATCAGCTATAATCAGTGCCCATATTCTCATAAACAGGTTAATCCTCGCCTAACCATCTCTTTTTTTATACTTCAATTTTTTTTCCCCTGAAAAAAGGGTTTTTTTTTTAATGGAACTTGAAATATTTTGTACTTGCAGCAGGAAGACACTTTTGGGAGGGTGAAGGGAACCTTAGAGATGTCAGTCAACTATTCAATATTCCTGAACATGTCTTTAACCTTTAAAAGCCATATCATTGTCTTATATTATTCTTGGAGAGCATGGGGTTCTTGAAGGTTGTACTTGAAAGTCCTATCCTCTCTTATTAATTGCTTGGAGGTTACTTACCCACATGCAAACCAGAGGTTTCCCATCATTCATAAAGCCATAGCCCCAATGTGGACAGTTAAGACTGCACATGCATTTTTGGGGTGGCTAGGTGGCACAGGGAACAGAGCACTGGCCCTGGAGTCAGGAGGACCTGAGTTCAAATGTGAGCTTAGACACTTAACACAAAAACTAGCCGTGTGACCTTGAGCAAGTCACTTAACCCCAAATTGCCCTCCAAAAACCAAAAAAAAAAAAGACTGCACATGCATTTTGATGTTTTGCTTTTAATTGTCATATATAACTAAATACTAAAGTATTCATAGAGAAACATGTTGAAGGTGGAGACATAAGATTAGCCTATACTTTGGGGTGAGATATTTTGGGAGGAGCTACTGTGGGAATCTGAAATCTTGTGGTTTGCATGTGATTAATGACTCACCATAGAAGGGAAAATTTCCAGAGTTGTTTGGAAATGATTCTAAAATGAGAAATAAAATGACTCTGAAATGGGAGTTGCAATGACTTGTTAAGTCTTAAGAGCATTTTGCAAGGATTGTTAACTTGCAGTAGCTAGGTCACTGTAGTTTTCAAGTTGGAAAAGACTTTAGAGATGCCTAACCGACCCATCCTTTCTTAAACTGGATCCCACAGAACCCCCAAATTTAGTTGGAATACCAAGTCAAAATACAAATATGATTATAGCTGTCTGCAGTTTAGGTTTACTTCCAGTGATCTTAATGCACAGGGCGTTATTACCTTTTTAAAAAAATAGTTGGTTCTGGGGGTAAAAAAGTAGAAAGACATCTGCAAATAAAACATCAGACTTAAAAACAAAAAAATTCAGTATGGAAACAAAACTGGTAATGAAAGATATTCTCTAGGAAAAATAGGGAATGAATAAAAGGAAGTAAAAATTGTTCCAAACATTTTATGAGATGAATCATTTATTCATTTTTATTCCTTTATGGCATAATTTAGGCAGTTTTCTTGGTTATTAGTTGTTTTCAGCCATTTGATATCATATTGTTGTTCTTTGTCCTTCCTTCTCCAAGAGGACCTTGACATCTGGAAGGTGGTGCCATGACTTGCAAGTGAATTGGATTTAAGTGAGAGAGGGCTGTGCAAAGTTACCAGCCTCACTTTCTCCTCCAGAGCCATCTGGGTACAGTGGCAAGATGTAAATCAAGCCAACTGGAGATGACTCCCCTTTGATGATGTAACCACTTTCTTTACACTCCACTGGAGCCATCCTTTCCAAGATCATTAATGGCTTAATTGGCAAATCAGTGGCATTTTTTCAGGCAGCATTTGTTAAGGCATCAGCAAGCACAGGCATTGAACTAAGTGTTGGGTTTACAAATTAAAATAAAAACCAGGCCCTGCTCTCAAGGAACTTATATTCTAATGGGAGAGACAATATGCACATGTACAAGTATATTCAAAATACATACAAATTATAGATATAATCTTCTAAGGGAATGTACTGGTAACTGAGGGGCCTGAGAAAAGCCTCAGGTTGAAGGCGGTTCTTGAACTGAGTTTAAGGAAGCAAGGAATTCTAAGGGAGACAGTATTTTAACCTATAGCCTCTAAGGCAGTGGTTCTCAACCTTCCTGATGCTGGGACCCTTTAATACTCATATGTGGGCGTATCTGCGAGTGGGCAGACCTGCCTGGAGACAGATAGAGGAGCAGTGTCTCGGTTCCTAAGACCATCAGAAATATGTGTTTTCTGATGGTCTTAAGCAACCCCCTTGGCCCCTGTGGAAGGGTCGTTCGACCCCCAAAGGGGTTGTGACCCACAGGTTGAGAGCCGCTGCTCTAAGGTTAAGAGGGAGAGTATTTTAAGCATGGAGAATATAGTGTATACAAAGGCACTGGGAATGGAGATGGAGTGTCATGTGTGAAGAACTTAAGTTGGCAAATGTGGCTGGACTCTAGTGTGTAGAGGGGAATAATGTGTGGAAAGATAGAAAGGGGCAGGTTATCAGAATTTATATGTGATACTAGAGGGAAAGAGGAGTCACTGGAGTTTTGGGGGGCAGGAAATGTGTGTGGAGAAATGGTGGGGAAACTATAATAAGGATGCATTGGAGTGGGAGGCAGTCAAGGTTAGGTGACCAAATAGGAGACTGTTGCAAGAAAGTTACCTCTTTGCCTAATAGGATACTGTTGACCTACGTCTTCCTTGGTAATTTCTTCTCCCTAGGCCCTTTCTGACTTGTCTTCATCCTAATTCTACTTCTTTGCTCCTCAGTCTTCTTTGCTGATTCTCTTAGTTTGGGAATTCTCTATGACTCTTCCTTTGGCTGTCTTCCATCTATTTTCTTGCAGTGATTGTTTATCTTTCCATGTCTTCATTTATTATCTTTGTGAAGGTCTGCAGTTTACGCCCTCCTCTTCCCTTCCCCTGCCCCGCAAGCTCTGTTTCCTCATTTCTGCCTGAGTCCTAGATATCTCCATCTGGATGGCTTACTGTTACCTGAAATTCAGTGTGTCTATAACTTTTGATCTTTTCTGAAAGCTTTTCTTTGTACCCTTCTCTGTCTCTGCTGATAGATTCACCATTCTCCTAGTCACCCAAATCTCAATTATCTCTCATCCTCTCTATCCAGCCAGCTGCCATATCCTCTCTATTCTACCTCCAGAATATTTTTGATATGTGACTTCCTTTTAACTTCTGCTTCTATTTCTGGCACCTTAAAGTAGGCCCTCACTCCTTCTTTCTTTGGTTGTTGTACTTTAGTGGCCTCTAAGTTAGTTTCCCTATTTTATCATCTTCCTCTCCAATTCCTCTTTAAAATAGCTTCCAAAGTGACCTAGCATGCAAATCTAATCATTCCTTTACTCAAAGACATTCAGGGATTCCCCATTACCTGCAGAGCTACTTACTTAAGACCTCTGAGCACTCCACACTTTGGCTTCACCTGCCTTTTCTATGTTATTCAAATTACTTCCATATATACTGTATTTCCACAACCGGATCAAGGCCTGTCCTCTCCCAAATTTATGTCTGTATCTTCCTGCCTGGAATGGTATCCCTTCAGTGTCCACGTGTTGAAGTATTTCTTTGTATGCAGTATCTAGCTGAGATACCATTTCTTCAGTGAAGACTGTACTCATCCTTTTAAAAAAAAATTCTCAATGTACTTAATAGACCAATTTATACCAGTTATTTGTGGATACATCTTCTCCTATAAGATCATAAGCTCCCGAGTATGAGGACTATATATAAAGTTAAAAAAAATCTTTCATTCTCAGCACCTATCACTTTTTACTGCATAGAGTATAAATGCTTAACAAATATTTGTCAGATTGAATTGTTCCATTTAAAAATGTTTCCTTTTTGCCCAGCGATCCAGTAAGAGCCCACCAAAGGAAACAAGTCAATACTCATTTAAAGAATCACTAATACATTGACTTTAGAAACACAAGACAGTATGAGTGCTGACAAGTGCTTACCTGTAAAAAAAAAAATCCATGGGAGGATTGAGTGAGTGGCTGATATATGCCTTTTTGTCTCTTGGGGGGTGGGGGGTAGTCCTGGTCATTCTGTTTGAGCATCCTTTTTTGCTTCAGCCAGCTTTCTGAGTGGTTTCTCCATTCACACTCAAGTCCTCGAAAGAAAGGGTTTATAGTTAGGAGGATGGCGTTTTCTTTTACTTGTTATAAACTGTGTGAACTGTCTCATTTTGAAAGCCAGTCAGCTAGAGATGAGAGAAATCCCTGCTATACAGTTGCTGCTCACTTTGTAAGGTACTACTACTGCTATAATGTCTGGAAATTGAAGCTCCATATATGACAATATATTTTAATAACATTTGGACAAATGCTGCCTGAAGGAATCCAGTATCCTTTCTTGAACCTACCAGCTGCTAATACTCCCCTCCCCTCCTTAACAGTTAACTTTTGTATATAGCACTGTATGCATATGTTGTCTCTTCTCACTGGAATGTAAGTTGCCTAAGGACAGGGACTTTTGCCTCCTCATCCCTAATGTCCATCCTTCCATTTGTAAGGCACATCGTATAACATATAATTAACATATAAATTGTATTATCTGTATTAACATATAAATGCTTATTGGTTGATTATGGAGTAGTTATTCCTGTCTTCTTAGTCTGGATTGTTGCACTCCTTTTCTTAAATGCAATTACATTTGTAGCTGATAGTAATTACATTTTCATTAATGAACTAACTTGTTACCATATTAGGTTAAAATGGGAAGAAGCAAACGGCAAAATATAAATGAATTAATAATTTTATTAAATTGTTTTATTCAACGGTAGTACTCTTAACATGATTGTTATAGAATGGAGGTGATACTGATTTCCTGAAAGCCATGCCAAGGACCTGAAAGATCCTTTTCACAAATTCTTTTATGTCAGATGTCATCAAGTTGGAAAGAATTTGAGAGTATGGGTCCTGTAGCTAATGTTGTTTTTCATCAAAGGATCTAGTTAAGTCAAATCTTGCATGGTGGCTAGGTGGTGAATAGAGAACCAGCCTTGGAGTCAGGAGGACCTGAGTTCAAATTCGGATTCAGACATGTAACACTTACTAGCCATGTGACCTTGGGCAAGTCACTTAACACCAACTGCCCTGCCTTCTCCCCTCCACAGAACATAAATAAGTAAACAAATAAATAAGTTAAATCTTGCCTCCGATATTTACTAGCTATGTGATCCTTGGGACAGTCGCTTCTCTGGGTCTCAGTTTCTCATCTGTAACATGAGGAGGTTGCACTTGAGCAGCCTCTAAGATCTTTTCTTGCACTACCTCTGTGGCCCTGACTGCTGAAGAAATGATGATATGTGAATGTAACGGAAAACTTTTGGTATAGGAAATAATAAAAGTGATGGTTTCAGAGACACTTGGGAAGACTTTGATGATCTGATGGAGAGTGAAATAAGTAGAGCCAGGAAAACAGTTTATCCATTAACAGCTTTGTAGAGATCAACAATTTTGAAAGACTTAAGAATTATGATCAGTGGCATGCTGATTGTGTAACAAAATGAGACCAGGAAAACAGATTTTTATGCATTCAAAGAAAACAATTAACGGAATACATTAGGTAACCTAATTTCTAATTGGAGGAAAGATTAGGACTTTCCAAATTGGGAGGAGAAAAGCAGAAAGGTCCAATTCTTTCAAATCAGATAAAGAGGTATCCCACTCCCCCAAATGTTTATTCCAGGGATGGGCACCTGGTGACCTCAAGTTCGCATGTGGCCTTCTGGGTCCTTTGGTGCAACCTTTTGACTAGGTCCAGGTTTTATAGAACAAATCCTTTTACTAAGGGGATTTGATGTGTGAATTTTGGATTCAGTCAGGGGGCTGCACTTGAGGACCTGGAGGCTGCGTTTGATATGGGGGCTACAGGTTACCCACCCCTGGATTCAATCAAAGGAATACAGAAATAGTAACTGACTAGACAAGGGCTAATTTTCAGATAAGACATGTATTGCTTGAGATGTAATTGTGAGAAAACTCTTTGCATCTTCAGATTTGACTGAGTTTCTGGTAACCTAGGTCCTTATTTAAAATTCTCTAAGCAACAGGTAGAAATGGTCCAGCTTCCCAGCCACTCAGGGGTAGGTCCAAACAGTGCAATAAAGTTTCTTCACAATTCCCGCCCTAAGTTTTCTCACAGGACAGAAATTGAACTAGACCCATAATTGAATAGAAAGGGAACTGAACTCAATCCAGAATTGAGTCACAAGATGGAGTCAGTGTGGTTCACTCAATTCCCACGTTATTAGACACGTCTGTGAGCTGCCGTTGTTCATTTTATTGAGTGTTCGTTCTAGGACTTCCGTTGTTTTTCTGTTTTGCTTTTGTGAGTTGCATCCAGATTCAAGTTATTTTACAAAAAATAAATTGTACTATATGGCTAAAATCTGGGAAAACGGGGAAATCTACAATAAAAATATTCCAAATTAAAAAAAAAAAGAATTATGATCAGTAAAATGACCAAACGCAATTCTAGGTCAGCAGTGATGATCCATGTTATACATCTCTGGGACAGGGAAGTGATGGACTCAAGCTGCAAAATGAGACATCAATTTTTGGATATGACCAATGTGGTAATTTTGGTACCAATTTGTTTGGCTTAATGTACCGCCACTTTGTTCTTTAGTGGTAGAACTTGAACTCAGACCTTTCTAACTCTGAGGCCAGTACTCTGTCTACTAAACCAGGCTGCCTCTCCTTATTTAAATTATATAAATCACTAAAGTGATGACAATATTGTTCTCTTCTCATTGGTAATAACCTTCCACCTTAGACTTCACAGAACTTCGTTTTGTAGGTCTTTATTTTGTTGTGTTTGTAATGTTATGTTATAGTTATCTGTGTTGGCATGTTACTGCATTATGCATTTTATGAGAGCAAGGATCCTGTTTTATCTAACTTTGTATTTCCCCTAGGATCTAACAGTTACCTCAACATTAAGCAGCTTAATAAATATTATATTTTAAATCTGACATTTTAAAACTTCCCTTTATACCTATTTTTTAAAACATAAAATATCTGATGGCATTGCCATGATTTTATCTGAGAGCCATTAAGATAGGGTTTCAGGACCACAGTGGACAACCCTAACATTCCCATGTAGGTTCATGTCTGGAATATGCCTTTTCTTTTCTTCCCTTCCCTTTTTTCCCCCTCCCCTTCCCTTTTTTCCCCTTCCCTTCCCTTCCCTTCCCCTCCCCTGCTCCCTTCCCTCCAATTCCCTTCCCCCCCTTTTTTTCCCCTTCCCTGTCCCCTTCCTTTTTCCCTTCCCCTTCCCCTTTCCTATCCTCCTCTGCTTTCCCCTTCTTCTTTTTCCTTTTTCCTTTCTTCTCCTCTCCTTTCCTGGAAGAAAGGCACATATCTTAGAACCTATTTTTACTAGTTTAGTTTTTCTATCATGGACTTAAAATGTGTTTTGGAATTTGGTTGCCAAGCTCAAGGAGGTAGCTTACTGGGATGGAAGTACTCTCCTCATCCAGCTATTTGTAATTTCTCCAGTCCTCACTGTGAGGTCTAGCACCGTATCTTAATCTGGGTAACATCCATTCAAACATGTAGTAGTGCCAGACGTAATTCATATGGCACTCCAGCCATAATAGTTGATGTACTGTTGATTTTCAGCCAGTTTGGGATGGAGTTTAATAGCCACACATGGCGCAGATATTGGGCCAGAATAGTGTATTCCAACCAGTGCAGAACAGACAAATAATAAATCATGACTCTGCTAACAGTGGAAACCCCTCTGTGCTGGCCTGCTCTGGGGCAGGACCGATTTATTCTCTGCAATGGAAAAAGGCGTGGCAAGCCCTCCAGGGATCCCAGAATCTCCCCTTTGAGACACACCTCCCTTTAATTACATGTTTCAGACTTGCTGCTAATCCTTAGAATGACAGAACAGAGATTATAGCATTAATAGCTTTTATGTTTCCTGTGTGTTGTTTGTAAATTAATCCAAATATTTGTGTGACAAGTCCTTTAATTTTTTCATTTACTTTTTATAAGGGTAGCAAAATCTGAGCATGGGAGAGGAGTGGAGACACACTAGTAGATAGGAACAAGGACATTTTTTCATTTGTATAAATTACAAATGATGACAGATTCATTAAAGAGGAGGCAAAGATTCTATTTAACTTTCCCTTTTCCCTCACTTTGTACTTGGAATCAGTTTAGTCAGCATTTATTTAGCACCTACTTATTTATAGGAGGCATTTTGCAGAGTCCTGCAGATAAAAAGGCAATTTAAAAAAAAATTCCTATCCTCACAGAGCTGACAGTCTACTGGGGGAATACAACTTTTATGCAAAAATGAATACAAGATTATTGAAGTCAGGACAACTAACCGCGCTAGGATAGCTTCCCTAGGAGATGGCACCTGAGTTGTTCCTTGAAGGAAGACCAGGATTTTAAGAGATGGAGATAAGAAAGAAATGCATACCAGATGGAATGGCCTTTATAAAGGGGGTGGAGTAATGAGTTTTTAGGACAGTAAGTAAGCCAGTTTGACTAGAATGCATCAAGAGGAGTAATATAAATCTGAGAAGGTATGCTAGGTCTGGATTGTGAGAAGCTATCAATGCCAGACTGAGAAGTTTGCATTTTATCCTATATACAAAAGGGATCCATTGAAGATTCTAGGGCAGGAAACTAACATGACCAGATGTGCTTAATTAAGACTATTTTGACATATTTAGAGGATAAATTGGTGATAGAGGAGACTGGAGGTAGAGGGATCAATTTAGAGGCTTTTGCAGTAGTTGAAGTGAGAAGGGATATAGGTTATATGAGGTGGACAAAAGGAGGTTGGGCATCTGAGAGATGTGGAAGGGCAATTGTCTGATTTCATATTGAAGTGAGGGTTATCATTCAGCACAGTGCCTGGGCCATAGTAGGTGCATAATAAATGCTCATCCTATGAACTGATACAACCATTCTGGAGAGCAGTCTGGAACTATGACCCAGTAATACCACTTCTGGGGTTGTATTCCAAAGAGATCATAGAAGTGGGAGGAAGACCCATATGTACAAAAATATTTATTGCAGCTCTCTTTGTGGTGGCAAAAAACTGAAAATTAAGGGGATGCCCATCAATTGGGGAATGGCTAAACAAGTTATGGTATACAAATGTAATGGAATACTATTGCGTTATAAGAAATGGGGAGGAGACAGTCTTCATATTCACCTGGAAAGGCCTATACAAACTGAGGCTAAGTGAGAAGAGCAGAACCAGGAAAAATTTGTCTGCAATCACAGACACATCATATATGTGATGATCCTTTGATAAACTGGACTCTTCTCAGCAATGCTCAGCTATAAGACAACTCTACAAGTCTCAGGATGGAAGGAGATGTGTACATGCAGAGTAAGATCTAGAAAGACTAGAGTTTAAATGGAGACTGAAGCAATCTACATGCTATCGTTCTTTTCCATGTTTGGTTTTCTTTCTTTTTTCCCAGTGTTCACTCATTGGTTACAGCCCTTCTATACAACCGGACTATTGTACAGTGTGAAAGTATTTGCAGATCCTATATCTGACTGCATGCTGCCATGGTGGGGAGTGGGGGGGGGGGGAGGAAGAGGGGAGGGAAGAAAAACTGAAACTCAAGGGATTGTGGAACTGAATCTTGTAAACTAAAAGTAAATAAACAAGTCAATGAAAATTTAAAATAAAATAAAATAAAATAAATGCTCGTCAACTTAACCATGGCTCAGCTCAGAGCCTTTCTTCTTCATTTGTCTTATTCTTATTTGTAATATAAGTTCATTTTTGCATATGCTTATATTGCAGCAGAAAAGAGCAGAGCCTTTTTTTTTTAATCATGGACAAATTTTACGGACTTCTCAGTTGTTTTCTGAAAGCATCACTTTTTCTTGCAGAAAACCCAATGTGAAATAAATGAAACTTGAACCAGATTGTTTAAAAACTGCTAGTTCACTGACCTCGATTTCCTTGTCATAAAAGCAGATTTCAAAAGGAATTATATTTCCTATTATATTACTTAAATCTAAGACTTTGCATTATGATTTCAGTTTTGGATTCAGTCATATTTTCCTCTAACAATGTTGTGACTCTGAGGAAATGCCACATTAATCCAGTAATATTTTAGTAATCCATTTGCTGGCTATTCTGTCTAATACTTTAAAGACTCAGGGTTTTATCAGGGTGGGCATTTTCCTCTTTCAACACAGATCTAAAACAGGCCCCCCATTTATTTAATAGTCTTCATGATTGTCTGGCTGAAAATATCAATCACTTGGTGGGAGAAGTATCTATCTGTTGATGAGCCTCATGGAACTTAGACAGCCTGGTCCTTGAATAGTAGACTTAAGAGTTCATTGCCAGACCATCCTTGAAGCCTTTCCAACTCAGAAAGATGTATCAGAGCCTGTAATTTACCATCATAACCTTGCAGAATCTACTCATTTGCACATCAGGATAAAACATCCAAATAAGACCTTATTTCTTAGTGTAGTTGGTGTCTTCAACTAAATTTTAACACACACACACACACACACACACACACACACACCTGCCTTTCTACAAATTTTGTTTCACTGTTCATTCTTGTACTAAAAATTGAAAATGTCATATCTACTGTTTAGATTGGTTAGCACAGATAGTTGTTTTAAAAATCTGTCTGATGTTTTTATACATTAAGAGACATGACAGTACATCAAATGATATCTGGTATGATGGAGGTGGTACCAAGGAAAGAACCCAGGATTTGGAGTCAGAGGACCTTCATTTGAATTCCAGTCCTTCTGAGACTCTCAGGTCAGGACTGTTTCCCCATCTGTGAAATGAGAGGGCTTGACTGAAAGGCCTCTAGTAGCTAGCTGACATTTAGCTTGCATTTATATAGTACTTTAAGCCATACAAAGGTCTGTTTGTGTTATCTCATTTGATCTTTACAACAATTCTCTGAGGTGAGTGCTGTCATTATCCCATTTTGCAGATAGTTAAGTGACTTGAAGTTAAGTGACTTGCTCAGGGTCACACAACTGGTAAGTGGCTGAGGCAGGATTTGAGTCTGGCCAACTCTGAACTAACACTCTACGCACTGTACTATCCACCTAGTACACCCAAGGCAGTTCTTCTGAGGTCAATTCCAGGTCTAAATCTGTGATCCTACAGTTGTTCAGCTCTTGTCACATACCTTTGTTTTGAAGAACTTTATTTGTTTAGACAGTGTAAAGCCAAGTTACTATTGAAACCAGAACCTTGAAGCTGTTCACAGCAGCAGTCCTCTGGAAAGCTGCTCGTGCTTGGCTTTACAGACAGCAGACTTATAAACAGGTAGGTAGCATGGTGTCATAGCATCGTGTAGCACTGGGTTTGAAGTTAAAAGAAATGAGGTCATAATCTAGCTTCATGATCTTTACTGGTAGTGTGACTTTGGACAGGTCACAGCCTCTTTGGGCCTCACCTTCATCATCTGTAAAATTAGGACAGCAGTACTTAACAGTGTTTGGCTTCCGGGGCGGTTATGATAAAAGTGCTTTTTATAAACTTTAAATCATAACAGTGTACTGTGGTACTCTGTAGGTGCTCAGTAAATGCTTGTTGAATTAATAAGTATATAAATGGGAGAGACAGTATGGTACCACAGAAAGGACATGGACTTTGAAATTCCAGCACTTTGCTTCAAGCGCTATCGGTGTACATTGGACAAATTGCTTAGCCTCCTGGCCTTCGTTTCCTCATTTGCAAAATGAGGGATTTGGACTCAAGGGCTAACAAATTCCTTTCTAGCTCTAAATCTATGATTCCATGAGCTTCATTATTATTACCTCATTGATAACATGATGCTGACTGGCCATCAACTCTAATTTTTTGTGTCTTTTGATAGTAATTGGTCATTTGAATAAATCAGACCAAAGAAAGAAAATGAAAATTATTTCTGGCAACAGAGGTGAACAAGATCCTAAAGATTTAAAGTCGGGAGACAAAAATGCTTTAATAACATTAATCTTATTTAATTTGTCATTTGACAGCTTTCACTGCCAGCAGTGAATGATATAACAGCTGTAAAGGGTGCAGTGAGCATCTAAGGTAGATAGGTCCCGGATGCTCTCTATTGTGTTTTCTCCCCTTGGTTCTGGAAGAATTCCTCTTGGAGGAAACGAGGACTTCTGGCTCTTTTGGCCCATTGTTCTCACCAGACTCTGGGAATGAATGCTCTGCAAAGTCCAGCCACATCCCCACTGAGATGGACACCACATGAAACATTTTTGCTTCGTGTAACCTTTCATTAGTAATGGTGATGGCCTTCAAATAAGGGAGTACTTCCTTATGCTAACAGGAGAGCACAGGTTCCCATTTCATGGGTTTTTAGACCTGGAGGGGCCATTGTTCAATCATTCGCTTGTGTCCCGCTTTTCATGACCCCATGGACCATACAGTTGATTGGTTTTTCTTGGCAAAGATACTGGAGTAGTTTGTCATTTCTTTCAGAGGTTAGATGGCTTGTGCAGGGTCACACAGCTATTAAGTATCTACGGTCAGTTTTGAGTTTTTCCTGACTCTATCCAGTACTCAATCAACTGAGTCACCTAGCTGCCTTGAAGGCAAAGGTTAAATGACTTGACCAAGGTCATACATCTAGTAAGTATCTGAAACTGTATTTGAGGTCAGGTCTTCCTGACTGTAGGGTAAGAGCACTATCTGCTGAGCCATCTAGCTGCCCCCCAGAAGGGCCCTTAGAGATCTTTTATATCATCAGATTCATTTTCACAGATGAGATAGCTGAGGATCAGAAGAGTCATGAGTTAGTTGCCCAAGTTCACACTACTACTAAGTGACGGACCTAGTATTTGACCCCATGTCTCCTGTTTTTAAATCCAGAGTTCTTTCTCAATATGCCCCGCTGCCTCTCTAATGCTTCCAATTCTTTTTCCCCCTCTATTCTGATCTGGACCTCTTCATGAGAAGTCTTGTGTAGTCTTGCCAAGATTAAAGGTGTATTTTGTAGCCATGGCACAGAATGACAGTTATTGGTCCCTGTAGGTTCACATTCGTGTCTCCACTATCATTTGTTTTATGCTCCAACTGACCCATAAACACAACAGTAACCATAGCCCTCACTTATCTAACATCTTGAGGTTTACAAATTGCTTGCCTCACTATAACATACCTGGCAGCTAAGTAGAATGGTGTCACCAAGCAGGCAGCCTGGCATTGCAGAAGGAGTTTGCTGTTAGGAAAACTTACATTCATACCCCACTTTAGACACTTGGTGCCTGCGTTCCCATGGTGAAGTCAGTTGATGCCTCAGAGATTTTCCTTAACTGTAAAATGGGTACAGTCATAGGTATACTGCTAACCTCATAAAATTGCAGGGGAAATGACTTGTAAAATGCTACAAAAATGGGAATCAGGGCCCTTGTTTTCTGAGTCATCAAACATCTGATTCTGCTGTTTCATGTCTTTCTCATTATACTTAAGACGTTTAGATAAATTTTCTCCTAAGTTTCTCACGCCGAGTTCCTCATGAGTTTGAATTGAATTATACATGTTGTTCTTATTAGAATGAGACACTCCTAAAATATTTTCTTTCTGTGACAGTCTGGGACTAGAATCTATCAAGTTCCTTATCTTAACTCACAAACCTTAAGCCCTCCCCCTTGTCTTATTTAATACATTAATAGCTGCATTTAATATCAATACTTTTTCCCTTTTTCTCCAAGGACAGGAACCATGTTTTTGCCTGTCATTGTTTCCTTGGCACTTAAAATACTGTGCCTGGCATAATAAGAATTTGACAAAAGTTGATTGTTCATTAACTGATTATATAGGCCTCATCAAAGTACATAAAGATAAATTTTAGACTGTATATCGATAAGATATATGATACATAGTCTATATTAAATTTCACATTAATATATTATTAAAATCACAAGTGCCTGAAATTCTGCTCTGTAATTTGATCAGTGTGAAAAACTATAGGTGTAGGGCCTTCTTGCACACACACAGATTGCAGCCCATTTGCACCTTAGTAGGAAGGTCCTAGGGAGTTTCCAGTGTTGTATCCAAACCCAAATCCCAGGTCACTATACACCACCTGATTTGTGGCCCACCATTAAGCCTCTTTATATTTCTGTCTTTGTCTTGAAACAACTTAAGGCATAAGTCCTGAATATAGCCCAAGGCATAGTCCCCTAACCCCCTTCTTCCTCAAATCAGCATTACTGTATATTCTCCCTGAATAAGCATACAGTACAAGGTTCATTATGCTGCAAGACTATCTTATGTAGAGACTACCCTGTTCCATTGACCAAGCACGGTCCCCACACCCTTTGCCCAGAACATGACCTGGGCCTGTTCTGGGGAATTCCAGTCTCCCTTACCAGGTAACTCCACCCTGTTCTGGAAAGCTGACTACAACCCTCCACCCTCTGCCCTCCACCCTGTTCTAGGAAGGACCCCCATGTCAGAGTAAGGTTGCACCCTTGTAGCTTTGTGCCATATTCCCAAATTAGTCCTGAGCTATAGATCTAACCAATCACTGTTCTTTACTTCTGTACGTCATTGCTTCTGCTAGCTCCCCTCCCTGATTGTGCTTTTTGTGGGTTTAGGCTTTTTAAACAAGGCCTGTACCCTCAATGGATTACTACTGATTTGAGTTTATACTCCAATAGTCATGCGCTAGCTTAATAAATCCACACCTAAATTTTACCTTGAACCCAGGTCTCATCTTGCTCTTATTCTCTGCACAACACCAGAAGTACAGAGAAGTTGTATTACTTATTCAGTATTACATAAGAACCAAATAGGATTTAAACTTGGGTCTTCCTGATTGCAAGCCAAGTACTTTACTATTCCTTGCTATTGCCACATGTAAAATACTAACCTACAAAATGGGTGTAATTTGATTAAAGAAACAGTTATTAGGGATAGGGACCAGACCATTGGTTTGGAGAATTTCTGGATGGGGAAATTCTTTCTACTAATGTAGGTTGGCACCTTCTCTGTAAGTAACTGAGTCTTAGATTATTGTCCCAAGTACTGAGAGATTAAGTGATTGCCCAGAGTCATAAACCCAGTATGTGTCAGAAGCTAGACTTGAGCCCAAGTCATCCAGGTTCCAAGGCTGCTCTTTAAACCAAACTGCATCTCTCTTCTCTGACATTTAACACTCATTCTTTTTGAGTGCCAGAGCAACAAAGACTAAAATGAAATATTAGCTGCTTTTAAAGAGCTTATGTTTTACTGGACGATACAATATTTTAGAGTATAAGATGATTCAGAGAGGGAGATAGCTTAACTGTAGGGGGCCAGGAAAGGCTTTGCATTTGGAGGGGGTGCTGGACTGAGCCTTGAATATAGTTCTTGAGTCCAAATAAAAAGCATGCCATATAATTTAATCCTGGAAGTGCTATTTATTAAGTGTGTAACCTTAGACAAATCAGATTTTGGGGGGCCTCAGTTTCCTCTTCTGTAAAATGAAGGTCTTTCACCAGATGGTCTCTATGATAGTAGGTCTGAAGCTTATGATTCTGTAGCCTTATTTAAGTTCTAAATATTGTAGATACTGATATTGATAGATGCTTAATTATATGAATTAATTTAAAAAAAATTATTGTTATGCCATCTTGAGCAAATGAGTGGAAATACCTACACCTGATTGTATTTCAGTCATTCAGAGAATGTGTGGGGTTTGAGGGTGGGGGGAATAGGGGGAGTGTCTATGTAAAATATGCCTGTTCTGTTTGAAACAATCCAAGTGTTCTCTGCTAGTTATTGGTTGAGATAAGAGATTGCACTTAGGGCATATTCACAATTCTCACTGAATTTAGCCTGATAAAGAGATATGGCACATACACAGGTCTCAATAATACAAGATAATATGATTCCACGTGAATTAGGGAGGTTCAAGCAGGATTCTGTTCAGGTCCAAGGTATAAAAGGTTAGGCCCAGAAATTGCATGACATTCCTGGTTAAAGAGTACTGAGACCCATTCATTTATTTCTGCATATTGACTAGATGTTTATCCCTAGAATGACTGTCTCACCCATCTTCCTTAGCTTGTAGTCACTCCTTTACCCACTTCCATTTAAGTGACCCTGAACCTTAAAATGAGCTTTAAGAGGTGTGATCCACGATGACAGGTCAGTAATCAAATCCCTTGCCAAGTGAAGTTGGCACGTTACCCTGATTCAAAGTCTTCCAATTCTCCTTGACTCCTCATTCCCCCTTTCCAAACCAAGTCACAATCAGTCACCGGTTTGTGTTATTTCTACCTTCATAACTTCTCTTGCTTCCATTCCCTTCCCTGTACTGAGATGGCTGCCTTTCACCTGGACTGTTGCAAGAATTTAAGAATTACGCTCCTTGCCTGAAATACATCTTTCATGCATCTACAAAGCTGATTTGCCTCAAGTATAAGTCTAATTATGTCACTCTTTTTTCAGTGAACTCCAGGATTTAATACCTTGGCCACCTGACCTTAACTTACCTTTTCAGCTTTTCTTTACATCTTTCCCAGCCCTATTCCATTTCAGAAGGGCTGGTTTTCTTGCTCTTCCTCAGACACAACGCTCAATCTCTCCTCTCCATGCCTTGCTCTGGCTGCCCCCTAACCTCTAACATACTACTTAGGGAGCCATCTCCAATTGTCCTGATCTATACCTTGTCACTGTACCCAAATAGCTCCAGAGGAGAAAGTGAAGCTGGTGACTTTTCACAGCCCTCCCTCACTTAAATCCTGTTCACTTGCAAGTCTTGGTGTCACCTTGCTGATATCATTCTCTTTGAGAATGAAGGACAAAAAACAACAACACAGTCCTTAGCACATAGCAGATAGTTACTTGGGGCAGCTAGGCAGCTCAGTGGTTAGAGTGCCAGGCCTGGAGTCAGGATGATTCATTCATGTTCCAGAGTTCAAATTAGGCTAGCTGTGTGGACAGGTCACTTAACCCTGTCTGCCTCAGTTCTTCATCTGTAAATGAGCTGGAGAAGGAAATGGCAAAGCATTTCAGTATCTTTGCCAAGAAAACCCCAAATGGAGTCATGGAGAGTTGGACATAACTAATGTGACTTAATAGCAGCATAATAAATGTCGTGATTGAGTTATTCATACCAGGATGGTCTAAATTGAGACTTACCCAGGAAAAAAGTTTGTCTTATTTATTGGTATTGTCAGATCTTAACTGAAAACTAATTTTTAGTCATCCTAAAAGCTATTGCTTCAGTCTTTCTCAAGCAATATTAGACTAGATGAAAGACTAGAAAAGTAATCTTTCTTCTCCTGTACTAAAGTCTAAGGAAGCTGTAGCTCCTAATAACCAAGAATGTTATTTAATCTTGCAGTAATGCCATGATGGACCTGCTGGTTGAGTTGTGCCTCCAGAATCACCTCAATCCAGCCCACTATACCCTGGAGCTCAGGTCTTTGGAGACCCAACAACCTTTGAGTTTTAAGCCAAATACTTTGATAGGAACCCTTGATGTACACACCATATTCCTGAAGGAAAAAATCCCTGAAGAAAAGAGCAAACCAGTTCTCCAGAAGGTACCTGAGGTAAGTTGGGCCAAAGGTTTGAATCCTGTGGCCAAAGTTACTGCTTTTTCAGTGTCACACTTTAGCTCCTGGAAATGGGGCATGGAATGGAAACAGTATTGCCATCAAAGGGACAAAGCCAACCTTGACCACAATGGTACATTGAGATAATGTTGCTAAGAGGACATGATGAAGGCAAAAGCTTTTATTTTCTGTCCCCCTGTTCAAAAAAGAGGAAAACAGTTGAACAACAAGATTCTTAATCTTCTTTCCATCTGTTTCCCTCTCCCTCTGGCTTCCTCTCTCCATTTTCCTCCCCCCACTTTTTTCTGTTTATTAGGCGTGTTTTCCCTATCCACATAAACACCAAGGGGACTATTGACTCATCAGAACAAGACTTTTAAATTTAAGAAAAAATTTATTTTCCATAAAGTTGGAGCATCACTTGTGGTTGATACTTTTTTTTAAGGAAATTAGTATCTATGTATTGAGAATAATGGAAGTGTGTGTGTGTATGATTTTTTATAGTTGTTATTTATCCTATTTAGACTATGTCTTACCAGAAGAGAAATTTAATTTAGCTTCCTGTTGCTAACTGAAAGTAAGCCTAGTCTTTTTAATAATGTTAATTATTATTTTTAAAAAAATCTTTCCTGTGCATATTGCTTTAGTGAAAAGAAGTATGTTGCTCTCAGATTCCTAGAACTTAAAGATTCCTAGAGCTTCCTTATGGAAAGGAAGCTCTCCTTATGAGGTGCTATTTTTTTTTTAATCAGAAGAAGTAAAATGTGGAAGACTTTATCTCCATGATCAGTTCTTTGGCCTATATAATTAATATTACATTCATTAAATATGAAATAATTATTCTTAAAAAAATTGGGAATTAAGTCCTTCCTGTTAGACCTATTCATGAGAAGGGAAGGGAATAAGCATGTTTACAGGGCCGGGTACTGTGCTGTTTTTTCTCATTTGATCCTTAAGACAAGCCTGTGAGGTAGGTGCTGTTAGTGTCCCCATTTAACAATTGAGGAAACCCTCACAATATATTTAGTCTATGACGTTTGGCTACAGGCAGTTGGACTGAGACTTATATTTTTAGTTAGTTCTCTTAACACTATGAAAGTAGTGATACCAAACCTTCTGAGTTTGGACAGCTTCGTCTACGTGAGTCTTCCCAGTTATTTGGTCTGACTCAGTTCTCTTTGGTCCTGGAGAATCAAATACAACCAAATTACTTGCTTATTTTTCCTGATTTCACTTGTTGCTTATTTCTTGAATCTTATTTTCTGGATTAAAAAGATGTATGTATACATATATCAATTATTCATGTATTTATATATACATGTATACAAACACATGCATATCTATGCATAGCCTTACCCAGAGAAATGAATACATATATGAGAGTTTACTTCCTAAGTAGCATTCCTGATGGCCTCTTTTTTTATTTGAGAGTTCTTGTTTTAGTTTCTCCTTTCTAAAGCCTTGTTGACTTCATAAGTCTACATCAGCGGTTCTCAACCTGTGGGTCACAACCCCTTTGGGGGTCAAACGGGGTCACCTAAGACCATGGGAAAACACATATTTCTGATGGTCTTAGGAACCGAGACACCACTCTTCTATCTGTCTCCGGGCGGGTCCGCCCACATGCAGATATGCCCCCATATGAGTATTAAAGGGTCACGGCGTTAGGAAGGTTGAGAACCACTGGTCTACATGTACCTATTCAGTACCAATCTGATCAGAGCTGCTGAACCATCATAATGTGTGCATATTTGGTGTTGAATTCTTAGTTCCTTCTCGGCTGTTGATTGTCTGTTTTTGTCATCTTGTCTCTCAGCCTTGTTATTTAATGGGAAGGCTTCTAAGAAGAGTTTATTTTTCAGTACTTCCCTCTTGCAGTGTTATTTTCCACCAGCCTATTGGGTTTGTAGCAGAAGCATTATGGCTAAAGTCGGTGTCTGTCTACCTTGCTTTCCATGCTTTTAGGGGTGGGGAAATGTTTACACCTTCTTTTTCTCTAATATTTCTATTTCAGAAGTCTGTGCTGTTGGTAGTGAACTACCTACGGACACAGAAGACAGTAGTACGAGTGAGCCCTGATGTTCCGCTGCAGAACATTCTCCCAGTTATCTGTGCAAAATGTGAAGTCAGCCCTGAACATGTCATTCTCTTAAGGGATAATATTGCCGGGGAGGAGCTGGAGCTTTCAAAGTCCCTGAATGAGCTGGGGATAAAGGAACTCTATGCGTGGGACAACAAAAGAGGTGAGAGCAGAGTTGCACTGTATATTCTATACCCCATCTCTGGATAATGCCATATCCATGATCGACCATGACCTGCCATCCTATTTGCAGTGCTTTGTTATTCAAGGCAATGCTGCACACTTTGGTTTTTACAAAGAATGAAATTTTGTCCTAAACTGGGAGGAGAAGTAGAATGGATATTTACTTGTTTGCTTTCTTCCAGTCCTGACTGTACCCTTTGGACTCAGACCACATCTCCTAGCCTCGGCCATCGACATTTTCTTCTCTATCTGTTGTACTTCAGGGCCATGAGACTTCTTCTTTTCCTTTTATTGGGAAATAATCTCTCTGTCTTCAGAAATATCACAATACTTTTGCCTGTGCTGCAAGTTTTCCCTGGGTCTGTGATTTCATTGATTGTGGGTACTCACTCCCTCCAGTGGAATGGATTGAAGTTCATCTGCCCCTTTACAATTCTTGTGTGATTCTTATCCTCCATAGAGAGATCTGACTAGTGAACCAGAGGCCTTCCTCCTGGTCACCTAACATTTCTTGAGTGCCAGGGCAACCTTAAAGTTGTACTCTGTATGGGTATGGATCATGGAAAAAATAATAAATGAACAGCTGCATTGTTTGGAAGAATGTGTTGTTAAGAGAACAATGAACAGAGTGCTGTAGAGTTCAGAAGGGGGAAAGATTATTCCCCTCTACTTGCAAAGGAGATCAGGGATAGGCAACTTTATGTATTTCTAATTATAAATCCTTCTTTGTATTACAGTTATTTGTCTCTGGGACCTCAACTCTCTTCATACGAGCAATTCATCCTTTATTTGCTGATTATAGTTTTCACTTGAGTCTTCCCAGCTTGGACAAATTACTAAACTTCTCTGGGTCTTAATTTTCTCATTTGTGTAAGATGGAAGGGTTGGATTATATTATCTCCATCATTCTGTGATTGTATGATGCCAGGGTTTAGAAAAAAGTCATTCTTACTAAACTGAAAACCACATGGGGGCAGGAATAGCACTTTAACTCTGTTCCCCAGAATACCTCAAACATAAAAGACACTCAAAAAGTGCCAAATTGAATTGAGAGAAGGAAAAACAAAGTAAATGGGGGAGGAGAGGTGGTAGGAAAAAGTATACTAGAATGATTACAGTCACTGAGAAAATGGGACTGGAAAAGTGGGAGTAAAGCCACTAAATAGGACTAGTAGCTCAGAAGGACTTTGGTTTTAGTGTCAAAACTCGAAGAGGGAACCATACCCACCTTGGTATTCCATTTGGCTCATTTGTGTCTTCAAAGCTCTTTGTCTGGAGGTTTCCCACCTGAAAGAAACCCTACATTGCACAAGTGAGTTCATTGGCAATGTAGTGTAATAGGAAAGAGCAGTATGCAGACCTGGGTTTGAATCTTACCTGTTACTTCCTACTATATATGTGACCTTGGACTAGTCATGTCCTCTTTCAGAGTTTTAGTTTCTTTATCTGTAAGTTAGAATGGGTTAGACTAGTCACAACTTAAAATGTCATCCAATTTTAAAGTCTGTGACCCGTGACCTCCCAGGCATTGGAGTCTGGAAGGAAGGCCTGGGTTCAAATCTCAGTTCTGATATTAACAGTGTGATCATGAAGAAGTCATGTTACCTATTTGAAGCCCAGTTTCCTTATCCTTAGAATGGGAATAATATGTGTAGTACCTACCCCATGAGGATTTTATGAAAATCACGTGAGATTTAATTTTAAAGTGCTTTGCATGCTTTAAAAACATTATATAAAATATAAAACAATCAGTAAACATTTGTTAAGCGCCCAGTGTTCCTAGCACTGTGCTGAGCACTGGGGATACAAAAAAAAAAAGAGGGAGAGAGAAAAGACAATGCCTACCCTCAAGGAGCTTACGTTTTTTTTTAACTTTTATTTATTTTAGTTTACAGCATTCATTTCCACAAAATTTTGAGTTATGAATTTTCTCCCCCATCTTTCCCCTACCCACCACCTCAAAACAACCATCCCATTGTATAACCCCTCCCCTAATCTGTTCTCTCCTATGTCCTCCCACATTGCCCCTCTGACTTTCCGGTAGGGCAGGATGGATCAAGGAGCTTACATTTTAGTGAGTCAACATGAGAACATTTACAAAACAAGCTATATACAGAATAAATAGGAAATTAACAGAGGGAAAGCACTAGAATTAGGTGGGATTGGAGGAGATTTCCTGTAAGAGATCAGAATTTAGTTGGGACTTAAAGGAAACCAGAAAAGTCAGGCAGAGATGAGGAAGGAGAGCCTTCTAGGTATGTCATTGTTAAGACAAGTGAAAATGACAAATGTAGAAGATGAATACTGGAAAAATTAAATTATTATTGTATGAGTAATTCATTTTAGTTGATTCAGTTGAGTACTTTCTATTAACCGTACATCAAGGGATTTTTTTTTAATTGGGATGAGAAAGCTGAGGATTTTGACATTGTCCCTGGTTTTAGAACAAAGGAAATAAACTTAATAGATGAAAATGAGGTTTTAAAAAAATTCTCCAGACTACACAAAATAATGATTTTAAGTTATCTTTTCTCCTCACATTTCTTTTTTTGTTTTTCTGAGGATATTTGTTTGGTAACTTATATTTGGGCTTTCCCCTACACTATAATTGGTGGTTATTTCAGTTCGCTTGTTATTAAACAACCTACCATGTGCAAGATACTTTTTGCCAGGTATTAAGGATCCAGAAGTAGAGAGCCTTCTCTCAAGAACCTTGCAGTCTAATAAGGAGAAGGAAAAAGACCTAAACAACTCTGCTGTGAGGGAGATTAAGGAGTATGAAGGGAAGCCCAGGTAAAGTACAAGGAGTAATTGGAGGAGAGAGTAAAGAATCCTTCATCAGGTGGTTGACTTTTGAGTAGGTCCTTGAAGAAAGGAACTTCAGCAGGCTAAAATACAAGTATAACAAGGACCTGATTATTATAAATAATGAATCCTTTGAAGTGGCCACAGGTATTCAGATCCTTACTATTCAATTACAATTACATAAATAAGATGATTGCTTCCAACCCAATGGGAATATGCCACACAAATTTGTATAGTGCAGCCACTTCCAGGGATTCATTAATTGGACCTAGTACTTAGTTGGTACAAAGGAAAATTTGAACAAAATATAGAAAGGAATATAAGCAGGGCCAGAACGGAGGACAAAGAAGTCCAGCTTGGCTGCCATGTAGACTGGTATGAAATATGCCAGGTCAGGTAACTCAGAGTTCACTTGCATATAGGACCTTGACTAGTGGAGAGCTATTGAACTTTTGAGTAGAGAAATGACTTGATCATAGGGTACTGGAGGTTCGAAATAAGTGTGGACCACCTAAAGTGATATCATCCATGTGGGAGATGCTATGGGATCTGCTTCTCAGAGATTGGTTCCATGGTTATTTTGTATTAGTACCTTGGGTACAGCCTATTCTATTGGCTATGTAGCCAAAAAGATTGGAGTCTAAAACATCTTGACTCAGCACTATGGGTCTTTTGCTACAATCCAACCTGCCTTGGATTCCTACAGTGCTTGATTTCCCAGGCTGGATTGCAGACTCTACTCTGTACCTAAAACAGAATAGAAGGAAGAAGTCCAAAACCCTAGGCCTACATTTCTTGGAATCATATAGCCTAAGAGGAAGAGAGGAAGAAGAGTTCCTAGGTTCCCTCTTCTTTTAGGTATGGTTTTACCAGCTGTGAATGAAGAGATGTGTGGTCCGGCACCATTTTAAAGATACTGTGCATCCTTCTGCTTACACACCAATAGAAAAGGCTGCTCTAAACCACATGGTAGGCTAGCACAGAGTATCCACATACTCCTTTTCCCCAGAAGCAGGTCCCTAGCATCTTCCATATGAATAACACCATCCTTGCTAGTCTAAGCATGTCCCAACTAATGATACACTAAGAATCAATCAACAAGTTCTTGTTATATCAATTACTGTGCTAGGTGCCAGAGATATGAGTGAGTTTATTCCAGAAATGATGTGAATGACAAGATGAATAGGGAATATTCTGAAGACTGGAAGAATCAGTTCATTACCTTGTCTATTTTAAGAATCTGGGTTTTAACCAGAGTAGCTATAATGGAAGCAGAGAGAAGAGACAAGATGTAGGCGAGATTGTAAGTTCAGATTGGATAAGATTTAGCAATTTATAAGATGTGTAGATATTAGGGAATGGGAAGAGTGAAAGATGAGTGCACAGTTATCAACCTGGGAGATTGGGGAGATTGTGGCACCAATAGCAGAGATGCAGAATTTGGTAGGATGGTGAGGTTAGGCAGGGAAATCATATCATCCTTAGTTATAGAGCTGGAAGGGACCTTGGAGGCTGAGTCCAGTGCTCTCATTTTACAGATGATGAAACTGAGGCTGAGAAAGGTCAAGTGACTTGATAAAGGGTCACACAACTAGCAGGTGTCTGAGGCAGGATTTGAACTCAGGTCTTCTGGTCCCAGCTCTGTCCATTGTAATATCTCACTGAAAAGATGTTGAATTCAATTTTTGGATATGCTGAGTATGAGGAATTATTGGTAAGATATCCAAGGAAGAGGACATTTGTACGTATGGCAGGAACTCTGGAGAAAGGTTGGGGGTGGAGATTCAGATTTAGAGTCATCGTGATAGAGGGGATAATTGAAGCTAGCAGTAAATGCGATTTCTAAATGGAAGAATATAGAAAGAGAAAGAGGGTCAAGGCCAGCATATTGGGGACAGCAGGAAAAGCCAGTGAAAGACACAAATAAGAGAGGTAGAATTCTATAAGAGAAATATCTAAGGAGCCAAAGGAGAAGACGGATATTAAGAAGGGAAAATATGCTCCATGCCACAGAGAAAATGAGAAATGGAAAAAAGGTTGAGAAAGTTCTTAATCATAGGCCTGAATTCCTCCCTCTCCCCTCCCCACCCCACACCAGAAAAAAAAAATGCCTTAAATATGGAGTACAGGCTTTCCTTCCTTAAAATGAAATTTTAAAAAAAAATCATATTTTGAGAACAATATTGTTTTTTCCCCCAATATACTTATTAAACTTAAATGAGAAAACCCTGGAGATATTTCTAATACTTCAATCCATGGTATGGTTGTATGTCATAGGATAATGGACCTTGAGCTGGAAGGGACCTTGCAGGCCATCTAGTCTAACCCCATCATGGTACAGATGACTCACTGAGGCCCAGAGAGGTTAACAGAAACATGAGTTTGCCTGGATATTAGTGAGATGATGAAATTCCAGATGTTGTTTGAAAGATAAATGCAGAGTGCTCTACCAGGAAAAGCTCTGAGGAAACCTGGTTTTCTGCCACTTAATTGCTCTCTAAACCCATGATTTCCTGTAACATAGCCCTGCCATCCAGCAGGTAAAACAGCCGATAGCGTACATACCTCCTGCCAAGGGATTCCCTGCCCTTTTGGCTAACAAGCCTTCCTAGGAAACTTCAGTGGCAGTCAGACAAAACAAACAGTGCCAAACACAGAAGAAAGGGAGGATGGATTCCTTTTCCTTGCTCTTTTTTTAGATGATCTTTCCTTCCCACTCCTTCCCGCAGCTCCTTTCCCATTTCAGACTCCCATTGAACTGCTTTTGGATCTAGCTAAGTGGCCCATTCCCTTCGTGATTCACATTTTTGGGAGCTCCCCTCCCCGGCCTGCAGCTGCCTGGGGGAATATTCAGCAGAGTTCCTCTAGGGTGATCACTTTACCACTGGATTAATTGATCTTCCTTCTTTGGTTTCCTGAGGCTTTGGGAATTAAGTCTGAAAGTTTTTCGGAACAACTCACCCCAAAAAAGAAGCTCTTCTGCCCTCTGCTGGTACAAAATTCCTAGCAGCTAAGAAATCAACCCAAAAAACAACAGACTTGTCCAGGTAGCTTTTAATGGACGCAGACACTTTGACTTAGTATACCCTAGAGGGACAACGTGGTGGAATGGGAAGAGATGAGTTACACTTGGAACCTAGAAAGGCCTGGATTCCAGTCCTGTCTCCAAAAATTATCTCTGTGAGCATATGCAAATCTGTTGGCCCCTAGAACCTCAATTTCCTGTTCTGTCAGAGAGGGTTAACAACACAGGTAACGCCTCCTTCCCAAGAGCAAATGAAACAAACGTCCAAAAAGCACTTTATAATCTGTTTTCATTATTTTTATATCTTTGGTTTTACCATTGTTGATTCTTTTTTTAACTCTTTTCCCCTGCTTGTTCTCTCATTGGCTCCTTTTTCTAGTTCTTCCGACCAAAACTCAATCAGAACCTTCTCTGGTCTATCGAGGTATAGTAAAGGAAAACTCAAGGTGTTAGCTGAGCCCTCTCTGGGATCTGCTTTGCATGGCTATGCCTCTGTTGTGGAATATGGCTGTGTGATATGGGACATAATGAAATAAGACAGCTTATGGTATCTGTGGATTTTCGAGTGGGAGGAGGGTTGTGTGTTTTAACTGCATCATGATTGATTACATCCTTTCCTAATTTCCTTTGGGGGGGGGGGGCGAGGATAAAAGTCGGGAATAACCACTGTCTAAAATTCTGCTATGCTGATTGCATCTGCTTATGAATGAGGCTGCCTTAGAAAATGAACACTTCAGGCATCATTGACACCCCACCCCCACCAAGTATCTGTAAACCTTCAGGTCAGGGCCCAGGTCATACACACAAAGTAAGAGATCACTTTTCCACATTCTGTCACTGTAAATGGAACCTTATGCCTTCCCAGTTCAGAGTGCCTTGGCCTTCGACTTTTTTATTCTGTTTTAGTATGAATTTTTAATCCATACTTTGCACTTATCTCTTTGTTTTCTTTGTTGATAACTGATTTTTTAAAATGTGCACCTTCAAAAGAATAGTGAAGTCGCAGAGACATCTTATACTGCCCTATGGGGTAGCTCAGGACTGCCTTTTAGAAATATCTTTAGGAAAGGAGAAAAGAGGGCCTTTTGGTACAACGGAGAGGGCATTGAATTTACAGGCAGAGGACCTGGGTTTAAATTCTGGGTCTGCTATTTATTTCCTGTGTGTAAGTCAAATAAGTCCCTCAAAACTTTAGTTTTCTTATCTCTAACATGAGGGAGTGTGAGATTTCTTCCAACACTAAAACTCTTTGATCCAAAAAAGAAAACCGTGGTTTTGATCTCAGCAACAACATCCTATAATCTGTGAGTGCATGGTACGTGTCAATACTGTGTGCCTAACCCACAGTTAATCTTCCTACATTCACACATTTTGACCAGTTTCAAAAGAAGAGCCTGGTTAACCACATGTATGTGAACATCTGTACGCGTGCACACACACACACACACACACACACAAAATTACTTTATATCAACCCAAATGTAGATATGTGAATTTAGATATAAAAATGCATTATAAACTAACTCTTCACTAATTCAGGTCAATTAACTGGGAAAGTGAGCACTCTGAATTAGTTACAGAACTTTTGATTATACAATGTTTTTGTTACTTCCACATGCATACAATTAATCAGCAGGGCACTATTAAGTGTACTCTGTTTGTCGGGCACTGTGCTAGCTATTGGGGATACAAAAACAAAATTGAAATCAACCCTGCCTTCATGGAGATTCTGTTCTATTGGAAGAGACAGGTATAAGTAGACAGAATATGTCGAATGTAAATATTAGATGCTTTTGGGGGTGAGTCAAAGCTGGGACCATCCAGGCAAAGATGTCTAGAAAGATGTAGGTGCCCTTAACAAAGATGGGGAAGTTTGGGGGAAGTAGAACTGGAGATGCCAAGGGGACATCGAGTGGGATGTCTGGAAGGCAGCTGGTCACAGAAAGACTGGAACTCAGGAAAGTGACTAGGGCTGTACATGTAAATGCTTGTTGAGGTTGACCTGGATTGTTTTATCATCTATAATAGAGCAAAAGTTTACCCTTCTGACTATTCCTTCTTCAATTTACCACCAATTTTGAATTAATAATATACAAATACATGATAGTTTACTTCTCACTCCATGCAGCTAATTAACTTGTGCAGTTTCTTAGACGTAGGACGTATCGTGAAATCTGGATTGATACGGCAGACTCCTTTAGGAGAAGCTGAAATTACTTTCTCTGCCTCCTGAGACCGATTCCTCTGTACCAACTGCCCAGCCTGAAAGTTACCTGTTCCCACATCCCAACTTTCCTTCTGAAGCCAAAATTGTTAACCTAAATAAAAATAGACAAAGTCTTTTTTGTTTTTTTACCCTTAGCTTAGTTGAGGCCAGAACCTCCTGGAGATTTAGGCAACTGTTAGTAATGGGGAGGGTATTAAACAGAGTGATTATGGGGATAAAACAAAGTATCCCTCGCATCAAGAAGCATATGCTTTTATGGCTGGGTCTAACCCAGACCCAAAAGGCCTTCTGGATCCTTGACCCCAGGAGTCATCTCGCTTGCCCAGAGAGATTTGCCCTTAATCACCACATCCTTCCCCACTGGTAATTTCTTCAGATGGATAAATGGGTGACTCTCTATGGAAGTAGGTGACAGGGCAAAGAAGCGTGCTTTCATGGCAATTATTTTGTCAGTAAACATTTATCAAGCACCTACTGTGTACCTGGCACTGGGCCAAGTGACAGATTTATGAAGAAAGATAAATAGCAGTTCTTGTTCTTGAGTAGCTTGCAAAGGGAACAACAGTTTGCAAACAACTATGTGCAAACAGGCTGTCTCTGTTCAGGACTAATTGGAAATTGTCAACAAAGAGAAGGCACTAGAATTGAGAGGGATCTGGAAAGGCTTCCTGAAGAAGATGAGATTTTAGCTGGAACTTGAAGGGAGTGAGGGAAGCCAGGAGGTGGAGACGAGGAGCGAGAACATTTCAGACTACTGAAAATGTGAGGAGTCGGGAGATGGGGTGGAGGTGTGTGTGTCTCTGTGTGTGTGTGTGTAGGTGTCGGTAGATAGATAGATATAAATATATAATGGTATTATTTTTTAACAAGTCCACATATGTTTAATTTGATCAGTCAGTTGACATTTATTAAGAGCCTACTATGTGCCAGTCACTGATAAACCTAACAAACTGTGTTATATTAGGTAAATTATTTTAAGTTTTCTGGACCTCAGTTTTCTGCATCTTTAAAATGGGAGGATTGGGCTAGACTCTGAGGATTCTAAGTCTTCCGTCTCTAAATTTTGATCCTGTATTTAGATAAAAAATGGAGATGAAGGCTAAATTTATGATTTTGCTGGCATAGGAAACTCACAGATGTGTAGCCTCTTTCTACCAAGGCAGGTTGGCATCCTCTCTATAATTTATTCTTAGAAAGGTACTTAGAGCACTAACAAATTAAGTGACTCATACAAACAGTATATGTCATTAGTAGGACTTGAATTCAGATCTTCCTGATCTTGAACCCCCCCCTCCCCCCAATCCACTACACCATCTTGCCTTTTTGAATTAATACAGCTATTTTGTATTTTAGAGGAAGCATAGTACAGGGTATAGAAAGCAGGCCTAAGCATAAGGTGCAGCTGGATTCCAGACCCACTTGTAATACCTGATAGACAAGACACAACCTCTCAATGGCCCCAAGCAATTCTTTAAACTTATAAGGTGCTGGAGAGATGTAGATATGCATTAGTAGAAGGAATTTCCTCATTGGAAGTTCCCTATACTTACTGGTCCCATACAATAATTGAAGTTTTTTAAAACGGCAATTCCAACTACAGTATTCCAGTATAGTGTTAGCATAATTTTATTTCATAAAACTTTTGTGTGACACAGCTGTATCCTGTAGAATTTAGATAAGGTTGTGACCAAAGACCTTTAAAAAAGATGTTGGAATTTAAGTTAACTTTTTTCCTTTAGGTGAGTTACATAAAGACTTCTTGAGGAGTTGTACATACGTATCTGAGATTAGGAGCTTTCATTGAAAACACTAACCTAAAGCTATTCAGATAATGGTTTTAGGAAGGTACACATTTTCCTTAACCTATCTTTCCTCTTGGGTGTTCATAAACCTTGACTTTGCTAACAGTCTTCTTCTTGTGTGCCCATAACACTTTCTAACTTTTGGCATGAATGTACAGACAGGAATAAAATAATCCTTAAACTTGCTTGGGGAGGTAGTATCTTGATCATCCTGGTTTATAAAATAATAATGTCCAGCTGATGGACTAGAGCTCTGGTTGTTGTAAATATGCAGAGAGAAACAAACCTCCTGCAAGGAAAGCCAATTCCTTTTCCTTCTTCCTGCTGGCCTCAGTTTACCCATCAGTAAAATGAGGTTAATAATAACTACTCCTCCCACCTTCTAGGATAATTGTGAGACTCAAATAGATGATGACTGAAAAAGCAACTTCAGAGTGTGATCTGTAACAATATAAAGATTTGATTTTTTTTTTTTTTGGTGAAATATGTACATTATTCATAGGGGGTTTTTATAGAATGTCATAAACTATGAAAATGGAGAACCTATCCTCATTACTCCAAAGCACTCAATTTAGGCTTCAGCTGTCAAGGTCTAAGGAGAATTTAACCAACTTAACTCTTGGAATAGCAAGAGGTTCTTTGCCTTACAAATCTAGAAACTGGCATCTTTGTTGTGCACATTTAACAGTAATGTTAACGGTGACACTTATATATGCCTTTGACATTATTAGACAGCCTGGCAATGGGCTGGATAGCTAAAATCTTCAATCAAAGTCAATTGAAATTTGAAATACTTAAGATATTCAAATGTGGTTACTTTTGACAAGGATTATCCAATTATGATGCACAAAAGTTAGAAGGTATTTGAAGCAAATCTTTCCCCTGCTTTCCTGAGAGAGAAAGAGAGAGCCCACCAGAGAATATAATCATGGAAGAAAAACTGCCCAGACTGAAGGAGATCAGAGAGAAGATTTTGGTAATGGATCTGGTAATGTAGGTCATGAAAGTTTCTAATTTCAGAGTTTCTGATACCATCAGTGTTGTTCTCTAAACTGAAGAGCAGATTTTTTTTTCAAATAGAAAGTGTTGTTGTACCTCATATAATAAAGCCTCTTTGATCCCATATTTAATTCCTGGAGCATGGCACCTATTACACTGTTCCTATAGTCCCTAAGGCCTGAGAAATTTCTATTCAGAGCACTGTACACCCCCACCCATCTATCCCCCAAAATGCCTTTCTTTAAATTTTGTTAAAGATGTCTAACCTGCAGGAAAAAAAATCCCACTTAGGTTTATTTTTGTTCTGAAATAGGTTTTTAAGGGGTTAGGCAGCTATCACTAAACTACTAATAGAAGCTGGAGACTCACTTAATACTGATTGTTGTTTCATGTTTTTCTTTTACTCTTCAACTCATTTTAAAACTTGGAATTTTTTGAAGTCCTAAGTCATCAAGATTTGCCAGTGAGAAATAACTGTCACCAATTTAATTATTTTCAGAGACCTATAGAAAATCACTGGACAGTGATGTCGTGGACAAAGAGAAGAAGAAATTTCTGGGGTTTTTCAAAGTCAGTAAAAGAAGCAATAAGGTAATAACTCAGCTGCTTTTTCTAGCACAGAAATAACATTGTGTGTCAAATACTCTCTTATTTTCTAAAAGAGTATTTATTTTTCAGAAAATTAGTTCCTTGAGGTATACATTGACTTACCAGTAATTTGTAAAGTGCGACTCAGTGCATTTATGATTTCAGAAATAACCCCAGGTCTGAAAAAATCTTGTTTTTCACCAGTGTGTTAGAATAGAACTTGTATAAGATTCACCCCCTCTCCTTATACTGTGAAACTGGAGAATATGACCACAAAACTCAAGGACAGCGGTGGGGAACCAATAGCCTTAAGGCCACGTGTGGCTCTCTAGGTCCTCAAATGCAGCATGGAGGCCTCAGGTTCCCCACCCCTGGAAGGAGAACTTAACCAGCTCAACTCCTGACGTGTGGATGTTCTTGGCCTTACAAATTTGATTGCTGAAGTATATTTGCCTACTAAGCTCTTCCACTGTTGTGTGGAATACAGCCCATATAATTTACTTCTCCTTATAATATTAAATATTTTTAAACTTGGTATTTTGGGAATATCATTGCAAAGCGTTTCAGAGTTAACATGCCTCCACACTAGATGTCTGATAGAAAATAACTGATTTGATTGTTATATGAGGAACGCATTTGTTTTGCGCTATCATTTAGAGGCTGTCCAAAGCTATTAACGCTTTCTTGACTAAGAAACAAAAATATCTGGTAAATGTGTGTGAACCATAGTCAGTGTAACTTGTGTTGTTTTCTTTTGATATTATGTTTTCATTTATCCCATTTTCTTCATTAAAAAAAAGACCAAAGAAGAGTATACAAAAGGCTTTTTTGATCAATGGGAAGCTTTATTTTGCGTCTCAATTCTGCGGTTCCTAATGATAAGCAGTTGAGGTTTTAAGCAGCAGGCACTAAAAAACTTGTAGTGACCAAAGTAAATTCGTATTTGACTTCACTGAGGCCTCCAGTTCCTTGACGTATATTGACTAAGGGATGGGAGAATTAGAATATTTCTGATTGTCCTTTGTTTGCTTTGGGAGAAATATCTTAACTATGGCATAAAGAGAATTGAGAGATAGTAAAGACAATTTTGTAAAAACTGATATTTATTTAATCTTTCTATCTATTAAGTTTTCTTTTGCTTTCTCCACTGCAGTATTTCTGGTATCTCATTAATTAACTAAGGGGCATCTAGGTGGCATAATGGTTGGAGTACTGGACCTAGTGTCAGAAAGACTCATCATCCTGTGTTCAAATCTGGCCTCAGACACTTACTAGCTGTGTGATCCTGGGCACTTAACCCTGTTGGCCTCAGTTTCTTCATCTGTAAAGTGAGATGGAGAAGGAAATGGCTAACTGCTCCAAGATCTCTGCCAAAAAAAGCCCAAATGGGGTCACAGAGTTGAACATGACTAAAAGTGGCTTAATAACAACAAAAAACTAATTAATTTTTCTTCCGTTAACGATTTTTGTTTAAATTGTGACTGTTTTCTTTTTTGTCCATTAGAATTACTCTTATTTGTAGTGAATTAACCTCCATTTACTTTTATTTGGGGGGAGGCAGAGAGGTGGCACAGTGGATTCAAATCCTGCCTTAGACCCTTAACTCTGATCCTAAGTAAGTCACCTACTCCCTCATAGTCTCTCAGCTATAAAATGGGTTAAGATTATGTTTAAAAATACCTACTTAAAAATACCTAATTGAAGATAATGTATATGAAGTGCATTGCAAACCATATAACCAAGAGTGTGCTGGTAAATATTTAACAACTGGATTTCTGGAGGGAAAAGAAATATAAAGGCAAGCTACTTCCAAGTTTTATCTGCATTATTAACATTGCATCTATCAGTCTTAAGTCTAGACAATCAAGAAAACAGTAAATCAAATCCTTCTTTGTAGCTTTGCCAAGGTGTAAATACTCACTGAAAATTTAACATTCAGCTCTTGTGATCTGGGTCAAGCCGGCTGTAGCATCCTTCAGCTTATATATTGCACTATGTAAATGTTAGCCTTCTTTTATTTGTTTGTTTCATCTTTTCCTACTGGTTGGATTCTTTAGCCCTCTCCCTGTACACCTCTAATTTCCTATTTTTCCTCTCTTCTTTTGTGTCAGTGCCTTTTTAAGTATGTGTGTCAACTGACTTTTGGTTAAGCAAAAATATTTTGCACTCTGTAAAGAAGGTTAATATAATAATCATAATAACTCAGTCATATAATACTTAGAAAGTTTAAAAGCATTTTAGAGCCAGTATCTCAGTTAACTTTGGTTAACTGCTCACATTTCTAGAATGCTTTCAGAATTCCAAACCACTTGCTCAAATAACTCCATGAGGTGGTCAGTTTAGATATTATCCCCATTCTATGGGTGGAAAAAAATGAATCAGAGGGCCAGAGTGTTTGAATGAATTCACATTGCCCAAAGTTACATAACTAGTCATAGGAAAGTCCAGGGCTTAAACCCAGGTCTCCTGGCGGTAAAGTCAGTACTCCTTCTACTACAATTCTCTCCTTGCTTTTTGGATGAGTTTCTGTAACCTTATTAATCTTACCAAAGGCACTGACACAAAATTATATCAGCCATGTAGTAGCAAAACTAGGAAAACTCACCCTTAGATGGACCAGCCAATGGTTTATTTCACTAAGGCCCTAAATTTCATTATGCTCTCTTGTTTTGTTCTACTCTTGTAAAAGATTCTAAAGTGTGGTGTGTGTTTTTTAAGTAGCCATGACAACATTAATTCTCATAATATGTCATTGTGATTACCAAAATAATATCCATTCATCATCTGTGTAGTGATACAAGTTGTTCATGAGATTTTTCAGTATCCTAATATCAGAGAAATAGACCATATGCTAAAAGTAGTCAAATTCTTCAGTTGAACCAGTCAACTATTTTTATTTTTTATTCTGAAATGTTGAGCTGGTCTTAAGACTTGAAATGTTAGATATCTTAAAAAGAAAAATATTGTAGCTCCAAGAGCAAAAGTATTTTTTACATGCTGTAGCAATCTTTTTCTGTTTTCTCATCTAAAAAAAGAGACAATTGAACGAAAGAATCCATTAAACTCATCATCTTATGTCATACAAAAATTTGGTAAGAAACTCATACTCTACGTATATGTTTATTTCCTATTGAATTTATCTGACATCTGTGTTAATGTAGTAAAACTAGAATTTTGGTTGGTTGGCCAATGATACTTTATTAAACTCTTGGGAAAGATGATATAAATCAAAGAAATGCCCCCTCTCCCTGAAAAAGTTTCCAGAGTCGTAGGAGACGCAAAAGAAATTTCAGAAACCTCAGAGACATCTAATCCAACTCATAACCGAGTCAAATACTCCTTTATGTGCAACGAAGAAAAAATGGAAAGCTAAATACAGCTAGCTAAAACAATATGTCAAAGGGGCAGTAACCCTGGGCTCTGGATTTTAATATGTTAACCAAATAGGTGTGGTAGTCATGCCCTAACTTTTGGGGATATTGGTATCTCTAACATCACCCCTTATTCATAGCTAGTTCCCAAGGAACCCATAAGAGAATGTGGCTCTTAATTGATTTTGGTAGTCTTGGACTTCTAGTGCTTTTGGTGATTGCGTTGCTCATTGTTTATTTGAGGTCTTAAATTTTTTTTCACCTGATTCTATGGGTAACTTACTTGTGTTCCAGGCTGAGCAGCAGGGGATGCTAAGAGTGGACAGTGATGAGGATATTTTAAAGTCAACCACTGAAAAGAACTTTAATGTGAGTACTAACCCTGCTAATAGGTGCTTATAGCTAACCATATCTATAGGACTGGCTGTCATAACCGAGAAAAAGGAAATTAAAGTTACAAATCACCTCATAGTGTATGCCACAAGATCTTAAGTATCCGTGTTTGGTACCCATTGTACACATGTATAAATGCACACGCGTGTGCGCACACACACACACACACACACACACACTGCTCCATATTGTTAGCAGTGTCATCAATAATCACTCTGGCCTAAGCACTTGGTTATTGACCTGTTCACCTGTCCAAACTATGTTAGAGTAAGGCAGATTCAAAAGTATTTTTGGAATGAGCAGGTTACCTTTGTTATGTTTAATGGAAATCAAAGCCTGAAGTAGCTATGGAAGTCACTGGGTATGTGAGTTTCAACTTACGGGTGTGTTCCTCCCTGCCCCTCTCTCATCAGCTGACTGGTTCAGAACTGCTCATTTAGGAAATCTTACCTTCCTCGTTTTAACTATGTATAATTGGGTCCCAATTAGTACCAATAAGTAAACCCAGAAAGTGATCTTGTTATTCAAATTTATATTGCATACTTCCATTTGACTGGAACCAGTTACCATATTTTATGGGCTTATGCATTTTTGTTGTTGTTTGGGACATTTAGGTGGCACAGTGGATAGAGTGTCACCACTGGAGTTTGGAAAACCTGAGTTCAACTCTGGCCTCAGATACTTACTAGCAGTGTGACATTGAGCAAATCTCTTAATCTTGTTTGCCTCGGTTTCCTCATCTGTAAAATGAACTGGAGAAAGAAATGGCAAAGCACTCTAGTATCTTTCCAAGAAAACTCCAAAAGCGGTTACAAGGAGTTGGACGCGACTGGAAATGACTAAACAACAAAACAATTATAATTTTAAATGATGTGAATTTGAATACATACGACCATTCATGATATTTATTATTTAGACCAATCAAAACCTAGCTTTATTGAGTTTCATGGCATAAGAGACAACATCTAGGAAATGTATAGTCAGAAAAGGTGACATGCTGATCATGTAGCAAGAGCAAGAGAGAGTGCTGGAACCCATGAAATATTTGAAAATCAATAGGAAGATCATTCTGCGTATTGGGAATGGTTCTTGGAAGTGTTATGGAAAAGCATAAACAAGAAGAACATAGGATGTGATCAACCTGTCAATCAACAAGTATTTATTAAATACCCACTATAATATGTGGGGTGCTGGAGATGTGGAGGGGAAAAAAAAACAAAGTAAAATAAGGAATTTCCTTTTTTTTTTCAAGGAGCTTACATTTTATCGGGAAAGACATGCGTGCATGCACACACACAGAGAAAGAATGCCTACGTCACGGAGATTAGTTACTCATTGAAGCAGCAAAGTACCATTGAATTGTCATTTACCTTTTACAAATGAATCATTAATAAGCATTTCTTAAATGACTTGTATAGCTAGCAGATGCTTGGGACACAAACGCAGAAATGAAGGAATCCCTACCCTCAAAGAGCTTACATTCTATTGGAGGGAGATAATATGTAGACATATAAATGAATACAATGTGATTTCTGATGTGGAAGTCATAAGGAGGGGGAGAGATCAGAAAAAGGTCTCACAGATGGCACTTGACTAAACTTTGAAGGAAAATAGGAATTCTAAGAAGTAGAGGTGGAGAAGGACTGCATTCCATGTGTAGTGGGACCGTCTGTGTAAAAGCATGGAGACATGAAACTTTGGAGGTAAGAAACAGCAAGAAAGACAGTTTGGCTAAACCAGAGACACAGTCTGTGAGAAAGGGTGGGCTGGAGGCGAATTGTGGAATTGCTTTAAGTGTTAAACAGTGGTATTTGTGTTTGATCCTAAAATTATTACACACACTGGAGCTTTTTGAGCAGGAAAGTGATGTGGTCAGACCTGTGCTTCAAGGAATACCATTCTGGCAGCTTTGTGGAGGATGAATTAGAAGTGGGAAAGACCCTAGGCAAAGATATCACTTTGGAGGCTACTTCAGTGATCCAGGCAGGAGGTCCTGAGGACCTGAACTGGGTTTGATGACTATAAAGGGAGAGAAGGGGATGAATGTGTGACAGGTGTAAAGATGGAGCGGACAAGACTTGACAGCTGATTAGGTAGGGATGAAAGGTGAGGGAAAACTAAAAGATAACTCTGAGGCTGTTCTTAAGGTCCATTAGTGATGCAAAATTGTGGGTCAGGAGAGAGATTGGGGCTATAAATATATTGGGGAAACCTCAAAATGGGATTCTTGAGGTCTCCAGTCATAACCATTGGCATTTAGATGCAAATTCTTCCAAATGGAGTTCTACTAAGGCAAGTCAAAATAGTTGCCTTACTAGAACAGTTCCTTATTTTAAAATATCAGTCATCCCAGTAAGACGCTTTTCAATAACAAGCATTTAAAGGTAAGTTATTTCTTAACAGTAATTGATCATAATGCATTTTTAAACTGTGCTGTTATAAAAGGTAGTACTGAAATAAATCTGTGGGGTGAAAATAAACAGTATATTTCTATGGTGCGATTTTAAAGAAGCATACAGGGCTTTCACCAAAGAAGAATGAGCAAGGCTAGAACATAGAAAGCCTTGTTTCATCACAATACCAAAATACAAAAGGGACCCACTGTGTCTGACATCATATAGACAGAACAACCAAATAAGGGATATATTTTTCATTCTTTAGCATTATTATCCTGCCATTCATAGCAGCCTGAGTTTGCACTACTTTAGGAAAGTCCTTTGGTGAGGCCCTCAGATTTCGGCACCAGGTTGTTATAATCTCCTTTGGGCTCCTGAATTTTTTTCAGGTGCCATACTTACTATTTATGTGAGCCTCTGAATTCTCCCACTCTGAAAACTGCAAAATTATGATGTACAACATCAATTTATCTCATTGCCCCATCCATTTATGTACTCATCTACTTGGGCCCCATTATTTTAGGTTTTTCATGAAAACCGCAGCAAAGACAGACCTATTCTGACACTGCCCTGTTTTAATTAGCTGTATTAGCTTCCTCTTTGATTGGAATTCTAAATTTCAGACACAGGACTGGAAATTTAGAGGCCGACATTATCCTTGGCTTATCTTAGGGCTAGGTTTCCTAGCACTATTTGTTTCATTTGAAAGTAAATTCAGATGTAAGGCTCAAGTCTTGAATACCTGTATTAGAGAAGTAACAACTAGATGGGGGCAACAATATTCTTCTTATTGCTATTGTAGCTGTGACAGTGTTGTCTGTACATAGTAGTAGGCAGCCAGTCCTGCTAAAGACAGAGGATGGAAATCAGTTACAGAATGGCTAAATGTATTTAAAATCTGACAGTCACAATGGTTGGCTTTGATATCCCTAAAGAGGAAAATTGTCCTAAAAGTTTACCCCATCATTGTGAGTAAGAAGGGCCTTAGCTAGGGAAAGTCCTAGGGCCTTATTAATAATACCAGGGGCAGGGATCCTTGTTCCCAAAATACTTCCTAAGTACCGAGATTTAATTTTTGTGTGTCATAGACCCCTTTGGCAGTCTGGTGAAGCTTATGGAGCCTTTCTCACAGTTTCTCTTGTTTTTAAATAATTGAAGGAATTGCTAAATTTCAAATAGAGGTGATCGCTTCCAAATTCATAGATCCCCCGAAATCTCCCCACAGATCCCTTGATGATCTGTGCCCTCCTAGATTAAGAACTTCCATTCTATACATTATTTATGAGTGATAGAAACTTGATAAAGCATTTTATCATACTTCTTATATCTCATTTTTGCATTTTATTACCAAGATGTCCAACCCCAGAATTTGATAGTTCTTCTCTGTAGGCATGTTCAGTCTAACTTCATCACTGTGTTTGTGGCTCCATTTGCTCTCATCCCAAAGTGACAACCTGATTTTATGTGTGGTGATAATTATGACTGATTATGTGTGGTGATAATTATAGGTAGAGATCTTTGTTATAATAATCAGTAGCACAAGTTTCATATTGAATTGTGTAAATAGCATATGCTCAAATACATCTTGTTACATTTGAAATTTCAAGTAACTTTGAAGCCTGCAGTCTGGGCTGCATATATATATATGTTTTTTTTTTTATTTTTAAATTTTCTGTGTAAATAGTCAGAATGATCTGACTATGAGTGATATACATTTCTTTGGGACTGGGGCTTCAGTTTTTGTTTTCATATCTCAAACATCTGGCACAGTCCCTGCCGTATCATAGTGGTTCAATAGATGCTGATTAAGTTAAACTCAAGAGAATCTTTTAGTGGCCTTCAAAGTGCCTTGTACATAGTAGGAGCTTAATCTGCATTGAACAAAATTGGATGTGCTCCTTTAAATTACAAATGACCTAAGTGTTAACTCATGATGTGGTGGTGTTTTTATAACTAAATGAGCACTTGAAATATCCTTTCCCATATGATTTTATGCAGTTTATTCATGATATAAATTGTCCTTGCATGACCCAGGAATTCTTCCTTTTCCTGCCTGATAGGGAGAAAATTAAGAGAATGACCTGATGTCTATAAAATTGAGCTGTTTTTAATACTGGTGTGAATTGTCTGAATGACTTCAGATAGTAGACTGAGACTTCTGGGAAATATGCAATTCAAGAGGACAGGTTAAGTAGCTTCAGGGCAACAGTTAAAGTAAATAATAGAGTATCCAAACTGGAGCCAACCTCAGAGATTAGCTCTTCCAACCCTTTCATTTTATTTATGGAGAAAATGAGACCCAGGAAAGTTCAATGACTTGCCCAAAGTTTTCCTCATTATGACAGATCTTAGGATCATTGACGTAGAGCTGAAAGAGACCCTAAAAGCCATCTATCCAAACATCAGACAATGTAGTAAGTGTCTGAGCCAGTCCTCTTGACATCAGAGCCAGTGCACTTTTCAATGGGCTATCCTGTCTTCCTGGGTCTTAAACCCAGAGCTGTTGATTCCTAGTCCAGTGCCCTCTCTAGTATGCTGCACTAGATAACTTAGAAAGGTCTTTTAAAATGTGAGTGAAGGTGCTGCTCTACTTGAGTGATTCCATGCACTCAGGATCTAAGTGACATGGACACAGCAAGGGTACAGAGTGCTAGTCAGGAAAAGGGTAGTGGGAAGATGTGTGGTGGGCATAAGTACATTGTAGTACATTATAAATAATGACTTGTGTGTGAGAAGTGCCTTAAAAGATATCCAGGGCAGTGGTGGGGAACCTGTAGCCTTGAGGCCACATGTAGCCTTCTGGGTCCTTGGGTGCAGCCTTTTGACTGAATCCATGTTTTATAGAAGAGATCCTTTTATTAAGGGAATTTGTTCTGTGAAGTTTAGATTCAGTCAAAGGGTTGCACTTGAGGACCAGGAGGGTTACATGTGACTTTGAGGCTACAGGTTCCCCACCCCTGATCCAGGGGATACATGAGTAGAAAATGAATAGTAGGTGGACTGCTTGAGTTCTATCCTGGTGCCCCTGTAATGTTAAAAGACCTGGAGGAAAGCTTCAGACATGGTTGGGCCCTCTTGCAGCATATTTAGGATAAGATATTGGATCAACTCACTGTGTTGTACATATAACTTCATGTCTGTAAGTTAAACATTCTTCATCTGCTTGGTTTTTCCTGACTAATTAAACCAATCTCTTTGGGATTATTGTGGATCTCATCTAGAAGGTCCTGCAGTATTCCAGGCCTGGTTACAATCAACATCATCTGGAAGACTTCCCCATCCATAGGGAATTCCTCTTCCATTTGGCCTGCACTAGACATCATCCATAACAAAAACAAACACTTTTTTGAGTGTATAACACACCTTCCTGTTTTATACCTTATTTGGAATGGGTATGACCAAAGTTTGTTATCTTTAACAAATAATTTTTCATTATCTTAAGTCTTTATTTTGCTCATTTGAATCAAATAAATATTCTATAACGAACAAATAAGAAACATTTTGCAGTTTATATTCTGTGTCTTTCCCCCCAACTCACCAGCTTCACATCAGTGTTATCCTCACTCTCCGCTCTTATTCACCCCATGCATGTATCTGATCAATTGCCATATCTTGTTTCCACCACCACAACTTCTCTGGTATATGCCCCCTTCTCTTTGCTTACATAGCTATCATCCTATATTTAGGCCTTTGTCACCTCATCTTCCAGTGGCCTAGACCACTGTAGTAGCCTCCTAATTGAACTCTCTACCTTAGCTCTCCCCCATTCACATGGTCTTCCACATTGCTGTCGAAAGCCTAGGTCTAACCATGTCACCTCCCAACTCAACTCCAGTTTCACCCTATTACCAGTGGGATCAAATATAAAATCCTCTGTTAGATATTTTAAATCTATATATCTTGGTCTCTTTCACCACTTTATGGATAAGACATAATTGACTCACTTGATGTTCCTCCATTTCTTCTCTCATTGTCTTTACATGAGCTATCTACCATACCTAGAATGCCTGCCCTCCTTGCTGCTGCCTCTTAGTTTGCCCGGTCCCCCTTCTACAGGAGATCTTTTATAAAAATATCTTTAAAACGTATTTGTAATAGAAGGGAAGGAAGATTGGGAGAGGGGGTAATCAGGAGCAAACACTTTTGGGGAGGGACAGGGTCAAAGGAGAGAATAGAATAGAATAAATATAGTTAGTCTTTCATGGCAAATTAACCCCAGTTGCTGTCCCCTTCCCCCTTCCTCCCCCAAAAGAAATCTGTCTTGCTCTATAGGAAAATAGAAGGGAAGGGGAGAAGAGAAGGGATGGGGGTGTGATAGAAGGGAGGGTAGGGGACGTCTAATCAGAAAGCATTCCTTCTTGGGGTGGGGGAGGGGAGAGATGGGGAGAAAATTTGCAACTCAAAATCTTGTAGAAGTGAATGTTGAAAACTAAAAATTAATTGATTAATAAAAAGATGAATAAAAAATTGTAAAGCACTTAACACAGTCCCTGGCATAGAGTAGATGTGATATAAATGCTTATTCCCTTCCATGGCCCTTATAGCCTTTCCTTTTAAAGTTACCTTCCATCCACCTTGTATGGATCTTGCATAGATTTATATACTGTTGTCTTTCCCCATTACGGTGTAAGCTTCTTGAAGGCTGTGACAATTTATAGCAGCAGGACTTCTTAAAGTCCCTAGCACATAGTAGACCTTAAAAAAATGCTCATAGATTTTATCTTAGTCTGTTGTATGTCAAGATGTCTGCCATAAAATATAATTTGCAAAAGCCTTCCTGTTTCCTTCTCATATTTTCATCAAAAAAATCCCCTTGAATGTGTGTACATTATTCTCAGAAGTTATTTTTAGAGTTAAGAAAGTAGGCATATGAGTCAGTAGACTGAACTTGACTAGATTGCCTTTTTTCAATAGTATCAGAGTTTGTGATTTTTTCCCAGATGTTTATGATTGTTCATCTTTTAGCTATCTTGAGAACCAAACCCTTAATGCCCTCAGAATTGTATCACCTCCATCACGGATTCCCTTTGTAAAATGGCTTTGTACAAATTGTACATGCTGCATATGTGAGGCAGCTAGGTGATGCCAGAGTGCACAGTGTGCTGAGCCTTAGACTCAGGAAGGCCCAAATTCAAATGTGATCTGTGTCATGCTGGAAGAGTCACTTAACCCCTGCCTCAGTTTTCTCAACTGTAAAGTAAGAACAATAACAGCACCTACCTCCCAGAATTATGAGGGTCAAACGAGATGTTTGTAATGTGCTTAACACAGTACCTGGCACATAATGATAGGTGCTTAATAAGTTTTCATTCCCTCTCATAAAAAGACAACTCTACATTATCGTATGTTTGACCCAAAATGAATATTAACTCTCTTTAAGGCTGCACCAGTGATTTTTGATTCAGAAAAGGCACCTCCTTTGGTAGAAGCTGCCTGCCACCTGTGAAGATTTGTACTTCGGCAATTGAAGCTCATTGTCACTTGAGAAACTGAGACTAGAGATAAGTCTAATTCACCCAACCTGTTGATACCTGGAGTGGACTTGAACTCAGGTAGTACTGACAGCTTGACCAGCCTCTGATCTACTATGCCATGCCTTCTCTCATTTTAGTATTTCATTGTTTGTGCGTAGAGGAGAACTGGACACAGCAAAATCCATGACTTCATTGTTTTAGGAACCCCTGATGAAGAAACTCCACTGTCCATGCACATCAGCAGCTGCCCTCCAACTTACTGTCTTAGTTCTTTCATAAAAGTACATAAATGGTAGCGAACACTCTAATACGTGACAATTTCATATACCTTCTTAAAACTGAGAAGCTCTCTGGAGAATTTTGATAATCTTTTCCTCTTTAAAAAACAAACAACCTGTCTAGGAAGATTTGAACCATTTTTCCCCCTGTAAGACTTTGCTCTTTCACAGTACAGTTGAAAGAGGGTTGGATTTGGAAATAAAAGACCTTAATTTGAGTTTTGGCTCTGCCACTTACAACTTTAGACAAGTTGCTTTAACAGATTTGAGCATCTGTTTTCTCATTTGTAAATTAAGTTGAAGTTAGTGATTTCTAAGCTTCCTCCCTACTCTAAAACCCTATTCATCCAGGCTGTTGGGGGGAAAAAATGCATGTGAAAAGCTTAACACTTAAAGAAAGGCATCTTGTAAACAGGAAACATCGTATTTTTGTGGATGGAAATATTCTTAGTGTTTGGGACTTCATTTCCATTGTTAATAAGGAAAGTATTTTTATTCCACCTCAAGACATAGCCCACCATAGCAGCTTTGTTAAGTGCTGGAGGGCTCTGGTTGTTCCAAGTGAGACTGGCTTAACCTTAGACAGTGTGTCAATTGATTGCATAGGGACATATGTTAGGAACTGAGTGCTCCAGGGAAATCCTTCAGAAATAGAATGGTGCAGTTTTAAGAGTTGTCAGCAAAGTTATAGAAAAATAAGCTGTCAAGGAATTCCCACTTGAAATATTTCCCTGCTAGCCTGAATGCCAGACCCATCCCAGAACCTGTATACATTTCACTATTTGTAAAAATTGGCTATTTGTGCCCCAAAAGGCTTAGCAAGGCAGAGCTGGAGCTGTGGGCTGCTCCTGCCACAGGGTGTCAGTGTCTACACAAGCACAGCTAATCCATCTGAAACCTGATAGTCATACCCAGGAAGAGCTAAAATTAGCTTTGTTTATTTTGGGGGTCCTGATGTTTTCATAAATCAAGGTCAAGAAAACATATCTCAAGCGCTGAACCACATGTGTCTCTAATGTGGGGCTTGTTTATGTCATAAATCAATTTGGGGAAAAGATATTTTAAAAGTACAGCCACACTCATTTTGAACTTAGATTTTTCTAACTCCAGTCAAAGTCTTATCATATAGAAGGCTCCTATCAAGCTGATGGGGTATGGGGGGAAATCCAATGGGATGAAAAAATGGCCTGTGTTTCTTTTCACACCTGTGTTGAGTCATTAAAGTGGTTTTTCATGTTGTCTGCTTTTCTGATGGCAAGTCTGGAGACCATCAGCAAGTAGGGTATAAAAATGATGCTGGGATTATTCACAGGAGCCGAGGCTTATAGTGGGAAAATCACATGGCTGTAGGCATGACTGATGGTGTAGAATGTTGTGTTTGGGTCCCCAGTGCCCAGCACATAGTAGATGCTTCGTGCTGTAGATTTTTGTGGAGTTTTTCATAATGCCAACACTTTGGCCTGTGAGTACCCTCTGAACAAAGGCTACACTTTGTTCAGTGAAAAGGAAAACACATGTAAGCTTTTAATCATACATTCTGAAATGTATTGGGTGGATACTCCTAGATCAAAATATTCATTTCTCTCTGATTCTTTTGCTCTGCAAGCCTATGAGACACTTGGAAATTTTTCTTTAATCTTTCTTTAAAGACTAAAAAAAAAAACCTACGCGTCTTCTGATTTGACCAACAGACATGGTATAGTTGTACTATGGAGAGCTAGAGCTGAAAGGGACGTGAAGTTTAAACCCCTCATTTTACTGACTGGGAGACTAAGGGCATGAAGTAGAATGACTTGTTGAGGGTCATAGATACTCTTAGTGATGGAGGAGTTAAGACTTCAGCCTGCTTTCTCTTGTATCAGGCTTATATTGCATGTCTGGTGAAATGGATAGCTCAGAGTCAGAGGGTTCAAACAAACAGCCCTCTACCTTTGCCCAGGTGGTTGAAAGCAATTCTGGAATATAAAAGTAGGTAAAAATCCTTAAGTAAGGAGATGAAAACGTAGGTCCCCTGACAACAATCTTGTTTTTATGCCTTTATTGCCTAAAAGGTCCCCCAGGTGGGTCCCAGATTAATACGCCTTGGGGTAAGGGTATCCCCAAATGCCCCAAGTCTGGCCCACAACTTCCTTGCTGTCAACAGTGCTGGTGGGTGGGTGGGTACCATGGCAATGTGAGGGATTAACTCACACCTCCTCAGCTCTGCTGGCATCCTGGCCCACTACATCTCGATGCCCAATTTTGGCTCCTTTCTTCCTCTTCCTTTCAACACAAATACAATAAGAGCCTGTGATTCCATGAGGTTGAATTTTTCTCTTGCCAAATGGGTCTGTCAATGCAGATCTCATTGAAATTTATCTGTGACTTAGTCATTAAGATCTAGAGTATTGCCTGAGGCTTTTAGAGGCTAAGTAACATGCAAATTCCTTCACAATCATTCCTGGTCTTCTTGCTCTCCTCCACATTCACTCTTGACCCTCCTGGTCTCCTGTCTTCATGCATCTGTTGTTCCACCTCTGTCACTACTCCCTGCCCAGGATTCACACTTTCTTCCCTGCTGCCTCTTAGAATCCTTAATTTCCTTCAAAGCTCAGCTCAGATAGCATCTTTTGATCACATGAGACCTTTACCAATGCCCTCAAATACAGTGCTTCATCCGAAAAATGACCATGTATTCGTTTTGTATGTAGTAGGCATATACTTAGAAGTACACATGGGCTCCCAAGTTATAAGTTCCTTTAAAGTCAAGGAATATTTAATTTTGTCTTTGTATCTCTTAGGACCTGATACATAGGCACATAACAAATGGTTGTTGAGTGAGGCAGTTAGGTGATTGGGTGAATAGAGCTCACTTGACTTGGAGTTAGGAAGCACTGAGTTCAAATCCAGCCTCAAACAATTGCTAGTTTATGTGATCCCGGGTAATTCACTTAGCCTCTGACAACCTCTTCATCTGTGAAATGGGGATGATAATAATAGAACCTACCTGACAGAGTTGTTGTGGCATATTGCAAAGTGCATATTGCAATGCTTGACATATAGCTGATGCTTAATAATTGTTTTCTTCTCCCACCCTAGTCTCCCTTTTCCCACTGATTGATTGACTTCCCCAAGGCCACACAATAAGTAAAAGCCAGAGGCAAGATTTGAACTAAGATTCCCTTCCTTTAAGCCCTGTCTCATTTTATCCACTATTCTAAACTGCCACCCTATTTTTCAAATTGAGCTAGAAATGTGGTAATTTATACTATTATGTATGAAATTACTCATCAGCACTAATTATATATTGTGTAATTGCACTAAATGTGATGCAGATTTTTTTTTTTGAAGTAGAAAATCCAAACCTAAGAATCATGTTCAGGCATTGTGTGTTGATTTTAAGGTTCAAAAATGGAACATATGACTGAGCTACAGCAACAGGCGAGATGGGAGTGAGATTCCAAGATAAGTATGAGCCAGATGTTATCCGGATACTTATTTATCATGAGTAGGACGAAAAGGAAGTTAAGTAACTCATATGCATTAACATTTGCCTGTAGTGTGTTACTGTGGACAGGAGATAATGGAGAATTGAGAGAATGATGGTTTCCTTAAGTGACAGACTATACTCTAAAATCCTGATCACATTTTTATTACAAATATATCTGGTACTGATGTGTGTATCTTTATTGAAACAAGATGTACCTTCTTAACCCTTCAGTGGTAGCCAATAATATGTACCCAGGGATCAATTGTGACGTCTAGAAAGCTACTTATGTATGTATTGGGTGGGGCAGGGATAGAGAGGAGATCATTTTGATAAAGTTTAGTCTTGTTTAATTTCTGTATTCTATATGTTAGAAAGAGGAGCCCCTGTACATCTTTTTGCACTAGTTCCATTCTCTCTAACAGCTCTTAAGACCAGGCTTAGCTTGGTGCTCTAAGATCGCAGACCAGAAGATCTTGGAAACAGCTCAGGAAAATCTGAGGAATTTCTTGAAACTAAGGATCTCTTTCCCAGTTGAGATCCAGGAACTCGCCACAGTAGACAATACTTTCCATGGGAAAACAATCCCTTTCTGTGACCTTTACCTGTTCTAGTAGAAGCTGCATTTCCAGGCAGCTATAGGGACTTAAATTTGTATCCCAATTGTCTTTATGTTTCAGTGAACTTTGGAGGCCTGAAATTCATTAAAAAAGTAGGAGACAAAGTCATTTAGAGACTTGACATAGCTTCTTAAACTACAGTAGAAGCATTGTGATATAGTGGGAAAAGCTTTGAATTTGGAGTCAGACGTCCTGGATTTAAATCTTAACTCTCTTGCTTGTTACTGAACAAGGCATTTCTACTCTCTGGCCTGTTTCCTCATCTGTAAAAGGAGAATTGAACTAAATCTCTGAGATTTCTTCCAACCCCAAATCTTAAGATTTTATTTAAATGCATATATGTGTGTTCAATTTTATGCTTACATTTAATAAAGCAATTTAAATATATTCATTTCTCCTATAGACACATTCCCATGGTCTGCTGTCTCCTTTTTCCTTTGTGAAATAGTATCTAAACCATTCAATAATTTTTGAATAGATGCTACAGTTTCCTTTAATGAAACTTCCCATTATTCTAATTCTCTTAGGATCACAGGGATTACAAATGATAATTAGCTATTTCCTAGTGGCCACAAAGCATGTGGATGTCAAGTCCTTGGGATTTCTATTTATGACTTTGCCATTGACTCAGAGATGTTCTATATGGGATTCATACTTTAATCAGTGGGTGGACTGAAGTTACAAGCCTAGGAATTAGTGGCTCATGATTAACCCTAAATTAAACAGTTAACCTCTTTGTTAAGGATGAAGATTGCCTGTCCTCTGTCTTCCATTTCCTAATATGAGAGTACCTCGCTACTTTTGTTGAGTGCAAGTCACTGGTCCAGATGAATAGCATCCTCAGATACTGAAAGAACTGGTATATGTGATCTTTGAAAGAAACTCAAGAGATCTGAAAGATGTTCTGTAGAATTGGAGACATGTGGTGTCCCGATTTTAAAATAGTAAGAGAAAGGAGACTGTAGACCAGAGGCCAGCAAGCTTGTCTTTGATTCCTGGCAAAATTCTAGAATATAATCATCTATTTTCTGTATGACATGATTTCCAGAGCCCTCACATTCCTGGCTAACTGTGTTAAAGGAATTTCATAATGATCCTACCCTTCCAATGAGTACGCATTTGTTAAGTGTTTACTCTGTGTCAGGAATTGTGCTAAACTGGGATTGAAAATACGAGTAAAAAAGAAAGACAGTCCTTGTTCTCAAGGAGTTTATATGCTGTAGAGGAAGACAACACATAATCCAGATCTGAAGAGATCTTCTAAGGTGAAAATGTTTCTGGTATATGATGAAGTATAGAGTGGTGGGAAATGAATATTTCTTACTTTGAATTGGTAATAATAACAGCTCACATATAAATAATGCATTAAGGTTTGCAAGGTGCTTTATGTAAATAATATCTTTTGATTCTCACACCTGTCCTCTAAGATATGTTCTATTATAAACACTACCCCCTCCATTTTACATGTGAGGAAACTGAGAATGAGAGATGCTAGGGGTGCTGCCCAGAATCACAGACCTAGTAAGTGCTGGAGGCAGGAGGGAACACTAGGCTTCTTCCTATGATGGTTTCTCCTCTTAGTTACACTGGAAAGAATACATCTCTTCACCCCATGACCAGATTGTCCAACTTATAGGTAGGATCTCCTTAGATGATAAATGGATGGAACAAAGAATCAAACTTGGGGAGAGGGGTATACCAGCCTTGTGATTCTATGGACCTAAGAATATGAAATCATAGATACCATTCTAGAAGGGACCTCAGAGGTCATATAGTCCAACTCCTAAATTTTTACAAATGAAGAAACTGAGGCTTATAGAGATAAATGATTTGCACAAGATCACACTGGTAGTTAAGTGGCAGACCCAGGACTTGACTCCACCTCCCTATCTATTATACGACATAGTCTCTATATAGAATCATACTGAATGCAGGAGTGTTGATACTGGTCAGTGGATCTGTGTCTTCATCTTGGTAAGTCCAATCTGAATGTTAATATATTTGAGGTTTGGTGTAATCTAATGCTTACTTAAAAGAGTGAGATTTTATGTAATGGACATCTAGGAAGGATAGAAGAGACAGTTAAGAGAGAAGAAGTCCTTGCTTTGCCTGGTTTTTCAGAAAATCAGAACTGTATGAATGCAAATGAGTAAAGATGAAAGGCTGAAACACTGAAAATAGGTATAGCTGTGTATGAGGAGTGTTTTAAAACTCATAACCCTAATTAGTATACCTAACTTTAAGTTTTGTGTTCTGATAACTTTACAAAGTGAGAAAGCCTATTTAATTTACAGAATCTGTTAAATGTATGTCCTTTCATGAGGGTTCCCAGAAAGGTGAAAAGGACTTTCCTATACCTGGAAGCTATGAGTTATCCCTTTGTCATACATGCTCTTCAAACTTGAGCCTGTTTTCCCTTGGACTTTGTATATATTTGTGGGAGAGTATGTCCCCAAACATTTGGCAGATGTGCAGGGAGTAAAAAGTTTTATAACAACTCCTCTTACCATAGCTCCTTATTTTAATACCCCAAGTTAAAAGCTAGTTAACTCTGACTAGCTAATCGATATCAACTAGATAATTAATGGGAACACACCAAATGGGGGCTCATGGTTAACATGCTCAACTGTCCCATCTCCAAGGGCTATCCCCAAGGGGGAGAAATATTTGAGTTCCCTTGGAATCCAACCCATTATTTTAAGAGAGAACTGGGAAATAATCCCAGAGAGGGTGCTACACTGCTTTACAAGTCATCTGAAAATGAAAGAAAGAGAAGAGAAAAGAAATTAAAAAAAGAAAAAAGATATTCTCACTCTACAAGAAACCATTATAAATATTGTCAAAATAAAGTATGTTGGTATTTTTAAATTAGGGTTTGCCTACATTGGATCAACCTGACCTAGTCTTTGGTGCACAGTGGTTGTAGTGCCCCTAGGAAAATGTATTCCAAAGCTAAAATTTATTATAAGATTAAACCAAACTTTCATAGGCCACAGCAACTCAGAACAAATTCTCTGTTTTCTCAATCAAGTCAGACTTCTGAACCCTTAGGGGCCCTGGGCTTTATCTGCCTCTTAGAAATATGCCAGACTCCCACATTTATCCCAGGGTAGAACTTCTACTCCTGAGATGATAGGAGCTCATTAGGTTGTGCCACTATAATTATCTCCGTTTACAAATTGTAAAAGAGAGTTTTAAAGAAAATATTATTTGTTCAATGTTACCCAGCTATTAAATGACAGGACTGGACCTTGAACTCAGGTTTCCCTGCTCCCAAGTCCTTTCTTTACACTTGTGTACATCTGCATCTAACATGGTTTTTGAGTCCCTCAGAATCTCTTCAGGACTCTAGAGGAAAGGTGCATTTAGGGGAGTAGGCCTGTGATTATATTCGTTTAGGGGATTTCCAAATAAGGAAACTCTTTTTACCAATGTGGATGAGGACCTTCTCTGCAACTTAGAGTCTTTAGAGAATTGCCTAGTGTTATTCAAAGGTTCAATGATTTGCCCAGGATCACTAAGCCACTTTATTTCAAAGGTGAATCATCAAGTTTGGAGCTTTGCCCAGTTGGCCCTGTTGCCTGGAAAATTGGAAAGATGACTTCTTGTTCTAAACCTGTAGATCAGTGGTTCTGAACCTTCCTAATGCCGTGACTCTTTAATACTCATATGTGGGCAGACCCACCTGGAGACGGATAGAGGAGTGTCTCCGTTCCTAAGACCATCGGAAATATGTGTTTTCCCATGGTCTTAGGCGACCCCTGTGACCCCTGTGAAAGGGGCATTCGACCCCTAAAGGGGTTACGACCCACCGGTTGTGAACCGCTGCTGTAGATCCATCTGAGTTCCTGTGCTTGTTACTTCAGGAGATATGGGGACTCCATGTCGCGTCTTCCAAAGAGAACTGGAGTGTAGCGAGAAAGGGAATTTGGTTGGCAGAGAAGATTCTAAAAATTACCCATATTTTCTTACTTACCTTGATATTTGAATATTAGACCACATTTTTAAACCTGTGCGATGTGTGATAAATAGAATAATAAATCTGAAATCAGAAGACTCCACATTCCAAATCCTGACTGTCACTTGTTACTTTGTGACCAGAGGTAAGTCATTTAACTTTCTGAATCTCAGTTTTTCCTTCTGTAGAATGAGAGGGTTGGATTAGAACCTCCTTCAAATTATAAATCATATAAACTTATTATTTTTTTTACTAAAAATAGGCACACTTACTGTGCCTAATTCCTTTTTAAGTATTAGAAAAACACAATTTTAAAAATACACACATGCATATGTCATAAATGCAAGTTGTCCTAAAAGTCTTAATGCACTTTAAAGCTTTTAAAAGTTAAATCTATTATTCTTTTCACTACACATAAGACCTTTGGGATACCTTGGATATACCAAAATTAGTATGTGTGCGCACACCTCTGTGTGTGTGTGTGTGTGTGTGTGTGTGTATGTGTATACATGCATACGTGAACTGATGTTCTACCACACATGCACACACAGAAGACACTTAAGATTGTCTTTGAGCTCAGGAGTAGGAGCAAAACCATTTTTTTGTATGTGTTTCAATGAATTGGATACGTTTAAAAATTTTTTTAAAGTGAGACATTAAGGTAGAAGTCAAGCAAAGACTAAAGGTGCAGTTTGGAGTGGGAATGCCTGGCAAATTAATCTATCTCAATGCTCATTAACTCTAAGAGCTACTGGCATCTTCCCAAAGGGCCAAGAGTTCCCAGCTCATTCTGCTACATCCATCATCTCATTGACTCAGATGACTCAGTTTCTAAAAACTGAAAATGCAAGTCTATAGACTTTGTAAACTCTTAATAAACCCTGCCTATAGCTGCTGTTGGCTGTATGGCAAAGTCAGGGTTCAGTATGCATCTAAATGGGTAAGTCCTCTGTCATATCCAAATAGCTGTGCCATCTTCTAGCTCAGATAGGAGGTGATGATTGGGACCAGAGGTTTGGACCAAGATCCGAAAGCACCCCTTGCACCTAAGTGATGTGTTTGGAAAGTACCAGCAAAGTATTTGTTCTTAGCTTACTCCTTAGCTTAATAAAGAGTACATCTAGCTCCCAAGACTGTGTTAGTTATATCTCCTGGACATGCAACTGATGATGATCCTTTAAATATATAGATATACACACATACATGTATGTAGCATAACTATCCAGTGCCCAGCATAGTACCTGGCACATAGGTGATTAATTTTTTTTTTTACTGTCTATAACAGAGATTAGTAAATACCTTAAAAGTGATTGAAATAGTTCCATCCTCCTAACTTTCTACACCCCCAAACTGAGTTGAGATGAAGCACAAAAAGTCTGTGGATAAATACAAAAAGCAACAACCACCTCCACCTACCCACCCAATTTAAAACAGGATTGATAATGGAACTGTTTTGTAACCCTAACCATAGTTACTTCAGATGCTATACCACATACCTGTAATTAGACAGAGAGAATGAACTCTGGTATGCAATGAAGCCTCACAATTTGAATGTGTGATGCTGCTTGACTGGTAGGACTTGGTGATGGACGCTGCATTGAAGGTGTCTCTATTGAAGTTTGTTCTTTTTTGAAAGAGATACTGAAACTGACTTGAAACAGAAGATATTCTGAAGTGCTCTCATTAGATTTAAGATTTGAACAGTGGATTGGGAGCATTCTCTATTCCAAAGGAATTTTGGAGGGTGGAAAAACAAGACATAGCATGGAAAGAAAGGTGAGAGTATTGTTTTGCCTGTATAACTTGTGCCTTGAATCTCATAGTGGTATTATAGCTTGTTGAATGATAGTTACTTGTGGGGTTTGGTTTTGTTTGGATGGGGAGAGGTTTAATATTAGCAAGACCAGAGATCGCTGATATAATACCTTAAAAGTTGCCAGTGTGTCATAGTTAGCTATTTATCCTCAATTCAGCTAACTAGGATTAAGAAGATTTTACTCCAACTGAAAGAGGTCTGTAAATGCAAATTGCAGTAAAAAAAAAAAAAGAGGGGGGGTATAATTTACGTTAAAGTAACACCAACTTATAACATTTTAAAAATCGTTTCCATTGATGCTTAAATTTTCCTAATCTCACTCTATAGATATAATGCATATGTCCCCGTCAGTATGCTAATGTTTGATTTTTTAAAAATCAAATAAATGATTTCATTTTCTTTGGTGGTAGTGTGAGTTCTGCTTCATGGAATGAATTATGAGGGAACTTGGGAATTTGATACCTTTTGTGTGCATTCTAGGCAGCTCTGTGAGTAGTAAAGATTGAATGTCACAAAATATGTGGTGGATCTGAATTACAACTCTACCTAGTCAAGTTTTACAACAACATGGGCATCCCTCAAACATGTATTATCCCCTCCCTTGCTCCCACCCCTACTTCCTGTATCCACTTCCTGTTTATTCTTCTATTGATGGGGAAAGTTGTAAAAAATAATAATAATAATTCTAGAATCCTAGTCCAATCTAATAATGGTAAATGGAGTTTAGCACACATAGGTGATTTAAGGGCTAGTTTTAATCATGTGTACATTGGGGTCTGATTATCTTTTAAGAGTGAATCAACTTGTTCCCCTATTTCGGAGGTAGTACATTGGATAGAGTCTTGGACCTGAAATAAGGAAAACCTGAGTTCAAATCCAGACTCAGACACTTCATCTCTGTGTGACCTTAGACAAGTCATTTAACCTCTGTCAGCCCATTTCCTCATCTAGAAAATGGAATAATAATAGCACACACCTCACAGGGTTATTGTGAGGATCAGATGAGAATATTTGTAAAGTACTTAAAATGTGTAAAAGGGTAATGTGTAAAAAGCTTGAAATGCTGTTATAAATGCTAGCTATTATTATTATTACATCTCACCCATTAAATGACATTGGGGAGTGGTCGTTTCTCCCCCCTTCTTGTTTAAAGTAGTTGAGGCTTCAATAGACAAAAAGAGCTGTTAACATTTCTTTTGCGAATGTAAGCTCCTTTAAAGCAAAGACTGTTTGGATTTTTTTTCTCATTTCCCCAGTACCTAGCAAAGTGCTCAGCCTGTAATCGGTGTTTAATAAATGCTTGTTGAGTTGGATTGAGTCGAACTGCATTTCAGCGTCTCCTCGTTGGCTATAGTGTGGCTCCATCGTGGCACTGAGAGATGGAATAATAAATCCAAGGATTTAGATCTTTGGGCTACTGAACAGGTGGACTGAGATATCTGCAAGCACATTTGTTAAGCACTGCATATTTTACTGTCAGGAGAAGTACCTTTCAGTTGAGAATGCAGGTTTTGTTCTGGAGAGGTGCAAACAAGTGAAGTAACTTAAGCAGAACAGGGGGGAAAGGAGACAGGATATCTAACTTTGATCGGAAACTTATAATTGATCCATTCATGCAAAATATATTTATTATGCACCTTCTATGTGCATTATGCTCTATTATGCTCTGTGGTGGTACAAAGGAAAATACAGCTCAGTCCCTACCTTCAAAGAGTTTATAGACTAGGAAACTAATAGATTGGTTTAATTTAGACATGTCTTGTAATAGCATTTCTGAGGGAGTAGAGAGAGGATAGGAGAATGTCTGGACTGAAAACAATGTTCTAGGAAGACCATATATTATTGTTGCATTTCAAAGGATTAAGCATATAATTTGCCCAACACTTGAAACTTTTTAACACAGTGATTATATAATAGGAGGCAAGAAATGTATCATATGAAGATAATAGAGTTAAGAGGTAGCAGGAGCATTAGAGTTTATTCAGTTCCAAACTATCATCACATACATGGACAAACTGAGACGCACAGGTTAAATGACTTATTCAAGGTTATATAAATCAAATAGCAGACCTGGAATTCAAACCTTAGTCTTCTAACTCAAAATCCATTATCTTTCCATCATAGACGTTGTACATGAATCTTGGCATTTTCTCTTGTAGTATTAGGTGAATTAATTGCTAGTGCCATTTTCTGTCCTTGAAATATTGATTCATGCATAGTGATCGTTATAGCTCTGGGCAGGTATACTATATATTCCATCTGATGATGTCAAACAATAATTAAGCTTCTCAGTATCCCTATGTGGTAGAGAGATATTATTATCTCCATTTTAGAGCTGATGAAATGGGGACACAGAGGGGATAAGTGTTTTGCCCAAGGTCACATAACAAGGTGTTAGAGTCAAGTAAGATAGTACAATCTTCTTGGGGCGGCCCTTTATGACCTCGTTGAGTCAGATGAAATTTATTCTTGTCCTTCAAATTAAATTACACCCTTGTTCTTGCTTTCCATCCTAGGATGCCTCCACTGGAGCCAATAATTAGCATAGTTTATATAATACCTTTCATTTAAGGATTTAAAAGCCCTTTATACACAGATAAATACCCTGCTATTCCATTCTCTGAATCTGGCATCCAAAAGACAAACAGCAAAACATGCAGAATCATAGAACAGAAGGGGAAAAAAAACCCATCCTCATGTTCTCCTACATATTACTCCAAAACTGTCCATTAACAGGTGTAAACTGAGACATGTTGTATAAGTGTTTAAGACGAGGACACAATCAGTGTAGTGAACAGTAAGTAGGTAGAAACCAAGGTTACTGGGCTATCCCAATTCACCCTTCAGAAAACAAGAGCCTTAGTTCCTGGAGAAAGTGGGTGTGAATACTGCATCCTTGTAACCCATCTTCTCAATCCCCACTATGTGATCTCTAGTTGAACCGTAGAGAACTTTCCCCTTCTAGTTTGCCTAAATCCAGTTTATGACTTAAAGGTTGGAGAACTGAATTATTCTCATTTCACAGAGACATGCTTCCTTAATTCTTTAATTGTAGTTATAACTCTGCCATTAATTAGCTATGTGACAGTGGATTGATCACTTAGTCTCCCTGGCTTTCAGTTTCTTAATCTGTAAATTAAGGAAATGAGACCAAATGATCCCTTGAGTCTTTGTTAGCATCCAAGTCCGATGACTAGTCTGGATTCTTGGGGTTCGTTCTTCCCTTCCTGTACCTATGTCTTATCTAGCCCTTTGCAGTAGAACATATTGATTAATTGAGAGCAACGTGCAAGTTAGTCTTGTAAAAGTTGTAGAGCAGTGGATTTGACAAGAGCAAAAGAGAGGGAGAACATATGAGGGGGACTTCTAAAACTATTAATCAGCCATTTCAGCAGCCAAGCTTCTCTTTCTTTTTGGTCTGGCAAACGTACAGATGAGAGATACTGTGCAGGGACCGTTTCTGTGCAAACAGAGAAGGCCCTTCAAATGTAAACATTTGAGCAGCTGGCATAGGAGATTAGTGAAGCGGTGGTGGGAGGGGAGCAAAAGTGGATATTGGCGCCAACTAAATTTAACTAATGCTAAGTAAGTACCTTGTCCTAATGTAAGGGGTATAGGGTCAGAAAGACTGTATTGACTAGCTAAAAATAATAACAATTGCTCACTTAAGTAAAAAGTAATTAATTTGACTTTTAATTAACAAGCAATAAAAACAGTATTCCCTGTTTAAAATCTCTTCTCTCTTTAATCAGGAAAGTTAAGAAGTCTAGTTTGGGCACCCAGGTAGAATATTGGCACCTGTAATGTCTGTCTGGGAATACAGTTTCAGTGGTTGGCCTGTGATACTGATATTTCATTAAGATGTTTCACTTATTTCCGGTCTCCTCAGGTAATTTATGACAACAATGGTTCCCTGCCACACTATTTTAAATTGATTTTTCTGCTGCCTCATGCAGGTTATATCTTGTAGGGGAAAGGCAATGCAAATGAAGGGATGTAGCCAAACTTTATTGGAAATTCGTGACATCAGGTGCGCTATTAATGACTGCAGAGCAGTGGGGCAGGCTATGCTTTTCAGAGTAAGGTTTTATTAGATTGAGAACTCGTTGAGGGCAGGGACTGTCTTTTGTCCTTCTTTGTATCTACAGCACTTAAAGCACAGAGCCCAGAGCATTTCAAGTGCTTAATTAATGTTCATAGAGTGACTGAGATGGCAGAAATCTTGTGAGGTTCTTATGCTTGCATGCCATGGGTTATGAGTTTGTGAGGTAGGAATGATGAATAAGTAAAATCCCATCACTTCCACTAGAAAACAGTTCAAAGGACACTTCTTGTAGGGTCATAGACTGCTAGGTGGCTTGGAGGATAGAGCATTGCACCTGTAGTCTAAAAGACCTGAGTTCAGATCCAGCCACTTAATACATGTGTGATTCTGGGCAAGTCACTTACTTTCTATTTACCTCAATTTCCTCATCAACAAAATGGGAATAATAATAGGACCTACCTCTCAGGGTTGTTTGAGGATCATCTGAGATAATATATGTAAAGTACCTAATACATAGTAGGTACTGTTTAAATGCTATCTGTTATTTATTATTGTTGTTGTGGTTATCATAGGATTTAGAATGGGAAAGAACATAGTGCCTTGAGATCATCAAATCCAGGAATTCTTAACATGGGGTCTATGGATTTGTTTTTTTTAAGTATCCTGATATCCCTATGTCAGTCTGTTTGATTTCCTTTACAACCTTATGTATTTTAGCTTATGCTTTTAAAAATATTACTATGAGGCTTCACTAAACTGCCAGAGGAATCCATGCCACAAAAATGGGTAAGAATCCAACCCCCTGAGGAAATGAAGGCCCTGCGAAGTTAAAGGACTTGCCCAAGATCATCTAGCCAGTGAAGTGGCAGAATCTGAATTTGTACTCATATCTTGTGACTCTAGATACTATGTTGTTTCCATGATGAACCACCGCTTTACTTTAGTGAGCCCTTAGAACAATGTCCTTGTATGGGAAGGGAGAATGTTTTGGGTAATAATTTTGATGCAGCTTGTAAAATGAGTTTGTCTTCATCCTGGGAAAGAATTTATACTTTAAGGTGAGGCATAAGGAGTTGAGCTTTAAGGACCAAGTGCTCTTCTCTTTGTGTTCTTATACACTCTGTGTGTGTGTGTGTGTTTCCTAGTGATAACTAAAATACATTTTCAGCCTCTCCTAAGGTTTGGTTGAACGGTTTTCTCTTTTGTTCAGAGAAAGTGAAGAGAGCCCTCACCAGTTTGGGCTGATCAGAAGTGGATGAGTTGTCAGCTTGTATACTTGGAGGCAATTACCCACATCATTGACGTCGAAGATATGTGTTAGTGTATTTAGAGTTTGAATACTATTTTTTCAAAAAGCAAATTCTTTTTGGAGGGGTCTTCTGGAATTGTGGTGGGAGCTAGGTTGGTGTGTTAGAATCGACTCCACGGATTTTCTCCCTGTCCTTGGCCAAATTGAAGCCTCTTACAATGCCTGTGTTGACGAGCTGGTAAAATGCATGCTAGATGGCCATCTTGAGTAGGTAGGTAAGTAGCCAGCTGATCAACACTAGCCAATGAATATTGACTAATGGCTTAGTGGCAAATGAAGAGGGAAATCTTTACTTCTGGAGCAGGGGCTATATCTTTGACTTTGTCCTGTTCAGTGGTTTTAATCAAAGATGTGGATAATGATATAGAAAGCAAGTTTTATCACATTTACACATGATGTAGATTTGAGGAGGATTGCTGACAATCCAAATTCAAATCTGTCTCAAAAGACAGTGATAGCTGTCTGATGTTATGGCATCACCACACTGGAAGGGAACATCAAAAACCTAACCAGTACCTGAGCAAGGAATCCCTTCTATAATCTAACCAGAAGGTAGTCATTCAACTTTCGCTCAAAGACTCCCATTGATGGTTATTACTTTTTTTTTTTAATACTATGTGCCAGGCAGTATGCTAAGCAGTTTATTTTTTTTTTACAGTATTTTTAATATTTTATTTTTCCCAATTACATGTAAAAACAATTTTGGTCATTCACATTTTTAAATTTTGAGTTTTAAATTTTTTCCTTCCCTCTCCTCCCTTCTCCCTGAGACAATAAGCAATGTATATTATACATATGTAAGCATGCAAAACACATCTACGTATTAGTCATGTTGGAATCCCTGCTTTGTAAGACAAACCATTCCATCTGTATCCCATTTTATCAGAAATATTTTCTTTTACATTAAGATTAAAATTTCCTATTGGCATCTATCCACGTTACTTGTGATCCTGCCATATGGAGCCAAGCAGAGCAGTCCAAACCTTATTCTATGTGAGAGCCCTAATTGAAGATAGCGTCTCCTGACCTTCCCCCAAGTCTTCCCTTCTTCAGCCTGAACATCCCTACTTCCTGCCCCATTCCCACCCTGGTTGTCATCTCCAGAATACTCCCCAGCTTAGATTATTAGATCATTTCCTTCTTTGACATGACACCCAAAACTGAATCCAGCATTCTAGGTAAGGTCTGACCAGGGTAGACTACAGAAGAGTTCTTACTTTTCTAGTTCTAAAAAAAACAACATGCTCTTCTTACTGCAAACCGATGTTGCATTAAACTTTTTTATTTGTTTCTGTTCTATCACACTATTGACTCATTGAACTTGCAGTTTACCTAAACTTTGCCTAGCTATTTTTTGAAATAAAGTGCTGTCTAGCCTGGTCTCCCATCTCCTATTTTTGAGGCTGATTTTTCAACTCACATCTAAGTCTTTATGTTTAGCCCTATTAAGTTACATGTTTTTAGATTTGCCCCACTATTCCACCTACAGTTGGAAGTTCTTCATGAATCCTGAGCCTTTTACAAAGTGTGTTAGCTAGCTGTCTCGGCTTTGGGTCATCTGCAGATTACATAAGCCTGTCTTTATTATTTTTTTGAAGTTATTGATTTAAAAAAACATTAAGTAGCATAAGGCCCAGCAGGGGTCCATGATGTACTCTTCTGGAGTCTGCCTTTCCAGTCAACATTGAGCAATTAATGAGCTTAGTCATTAAAATAGCTCTGAATCAATCAGATTATCCTATTGTCTTGCCCACATCTCTTCATCTTTCCACAGGATCATAAGATACTTTGAATGTTTTGCTTAAAATGTAGGCTAACTATATCTCTGGCAATCCCCTGATCCACTAGTCTAGTAATCCTGTCAACAAATTAGGTGAGGTTAGTCCGGCATGACCCCGTTTTGAGGAAGCCATGCTGGTCCTTTGTGACCGTAGGAGGAAGAACATGTCAGTTTTGATTTTTCTCTTCTAATAGGACATACTGGTGATTTTTAACAGCTCAACATGATATGTGTTTTAAAATAAACTTATTGAGTTTAACAAGTACCTCTATAATGTAGGTTTTTGAATCATATATACTCTTGGCCTGTTAGCCTGGATCAGAAATACAGGTTGATACCTAAGACTTGACTGTTGAACAACTATTTACAGCAGGTATGCTGAGTGTGAGTGTTGGAATTTCCTGCTGGCTAATTAGGAGAAGGGGAAAAACCCATACCATGGCATGTGGCTAAGAAACAGAGTGTGGGCATGCCTCCTGCCTCTTGGTTGAGAGACTCAGAAAGAGAAATCTATTTTTAGACAGGGCCATTATTGCTCAGTTAATAAATATTTGTTAACTGCCTGCTATGTGCTGGGCAGCGTGCTCAGCCCTGGGGATACAAAGAAAGACAAAAAAACCAGTGCCTGCCCTCAAGGCTCTCACAACCTAACATAAATTTGTTTCATTTGACTATACTTATTTGTTACAAGGAAGCTCTTGGGTGGAGGGTGATGAAGGAAAGGAAGTTGGACAGGGATAGTAATATCAGAAAGAAAAACAGGAGTTACAGTGCAGTCATTGAGGAAATACAGAGATGCAAGTAGAAGTTAGTTCAGAAGGGAACACAGACAAAGCAGGGCAATATTAGTGCCATTTTAAAAAGTTTAATTTACATGTTAAAAAACAAGGTGTACGTCATAAATATTCATAGTTTGATTTGCAGTGCTCTCCTTTTTATATATTGAAATGTTCATATTTGTCAATTGTTCATAATAAAAACAATTTTTTAAGGAAACAGGATATGGAAGAGACCTGCTTCTCAGTTCAGTGTTTGTAATACAGTCAATCTTCTTTGTCCAGCACAGAGTGACTGTGAATCTAAAGGATGGGAAGGAATTGCCAATGGACGAGGAAATGAGGATTCTTTGTAAAAATGTCAGTGTGGAGTCTTCAGGCAACTTCCTTTCCTAATGATAACCTCCTGGGGAAAGATAAAAAGTTGCCTCAGACATGAAAGCATTGGGCATATTTTGGAAATCAGTTTACCAACAAGCTTTTATTAAGTGTTTACTGTGTGCCAAGTACTCATGCAAAGGTAGAAATGGCACAGTCCCTGCCTTCAGGGTGCTTATATTCTGTCAAAGGAGACAACATGTACATGAAGAAGTATAAATGGAAGGTAATTTGAGGAGGAAGGCACAAGTAACCGGGGGAAGGAGGCAAGACTTCATGCTATAGACAGAGGGTAAACTACACATAAGTTGTAGAGAGCTAAATAACACTCATGGAGGGAGACAAAGGAGACAGAAACAGCCTATTCAAATTTTCCTGGTCAGAAACTAACAGCTCAACTTTTAGAAAATGCTATGTCAGAGTCCAGGAAGAGGTAATAGAGTCAGTGAGGAAGGGTATGCACAGAAATAGCACACTTTTCACCAAGAACCAACAGGGCACAGACAGGAAAAAACCTGATTCTTCAGGTCAAAAAGGTTAGATATTGTTTGAGAATGGAGAAAGAAAAATTAGTCCATAGGAAAGATTCCTCTGAGAGTCAGAAGAGGAAGAAAACTAAGGTGACAACTGTAGGAAACCCTCAGAATTCAAGTATGGACAAATTGGTTGTTATTTGAAGAATAAGAATAAAAAAATTATGTTCTTGTAGCTTTGCAAATCTGCAGCACTAATGACCACACACCTGTTTCGTGGGAATATTAGCATGACTGAGTTAGTAAATATGCTTCCAAGCCACTGAGTATCTCAAAAAAGAATAACATTTGGGAGAAGAATATTTCACCTTCTGTCTCTAGGTAGAGGCAACATGGTGCCTTGGCTAGAGAGCTGCTCTACAAGTCAGGAGGATCTGGGTTCTAGTCCCTCCTGTGACAAATAGTAGCTGTGTGACCTGCGGCAATTCGTTTATACTTTTTAGCGCCTTTCTAAGACTATAAGATGCAAGAAAAGGTGAATATATCCATTGATTAGAGAAAGTTCTTCAGGGAGAGAACCTTAAACTAATGAAATTGCATGTCATTTGGGAAGAAAGGAAAGGAAAAAAGAGGGAGAGGGATGGGGGGGGAGAGAAAGGGAGAGAAAGAAACAAGAAAGAAAACCAGCTTTAGGCAGGAATGGAATTTTAACAGATGTTCGAATGTAAGTGCATATATGGGCAGAGGCTGTTTGATTTTTGCATTTCTGTCCCCACTTCCCAGCACAGTTCCTGGCGCATTGTTGTTCACTCGTTCATTTGTGTCTGATTCTTTGTGACCTTGTGGCCCATGGCACATCAGTGCTGTTTACGGGATTCTCTGAGCAAAGGTACTGGAGCGGTTTGCTGTTTCCTTCTCCAGTAGATTAAAGCAAACAAAAACTAAGTGACTTGCCCAAGGTCACGCAGCTAGTAAGGGTCTGAGGCTGGATTCCTGACTCCAGACCTAGTGCTTTACCATAAACACTGAGCCCTGCAGCTGCCTCTTCCTGGCACATAGTAAGTGAGGAATAAAAGGTTATTGATTAAGCAAATAGAGATTTAGAGAGATATAGTTAACTGCAAAAAGAAAAAACACGAGATGTGATTTCAGTCAGTCGTGCTATGCTTGAGGAACAGTGAGTAGTTGTGCGTGCTGTCTGGAGACTAGAGTATGTCTAAGGAAGCACTGAAAGACATGACTGCAGAGATAGCCTGGGACCACATTGAATGTATTGGTTAGGGAGTTTGGATTTCCTTCCATAGGCAGTGGCGAGTCAATGAAGGTTTTTGAGCAGAGGGCTGGTATAATGGTATAGTAGAATGCAGCCTAGATGTGGCATCAGGAGTTCTAACTTTAGATCTTTGCTAAAATTCATTTTACTTACTCATTTGCAAAAATGGCGTAATGTGAATCACATGATCTCAATCAAGGGCTGTTTTGAGGAAAGTGCTTTGTAAACCTTAGTTCCCTATACACATATAAGTAGTTACTTTCAGAACCTTTGTTAAGAAAGGTAAAAATTAGGCTTGCTACAGTTATTGTTGTTGTTTCCCGACATTATGTATTTTCTACCAGTAGTGTAATAATAGGCCATCAGAGCCCATTATCTTCTACCGCCTCATTTTTCAGATAAAATAGGGAGAGAGGAAGTGTTCTTCCCTTTAAATATGTCTTGAACGCTCCATGTGTCATTCCTATTGCTTGATATATTCATGCTTCAAATCCCAGGTATTTCATTTAATTAGGTGGCATTGGGCAAGTCACTTTGATTTTCTGGACCTTGGTTTTTCTCATATGTGAAATGAATGGAATGGATTAGGTGGCTTTAGTGGCCCTTCCAACTCTGACCATCCTCTGACTCATTCTGTGTATTCCTGGTGGGGAAATTTGAATATGATTCACCATTTCTGTTAGTGACCCAACTCAAACCACTTGCCAAGTACAAAATTATGCACCGATCACATGTGTACCCAAAATTTATGGGGAAGTATCACATAGAAAGTCTTTTATCCCATATTCTCAGATTCTGATCAGTGGTCTAGAATAGCCTCACACAGAACTTTTAATGGATAGTGTGTATTTTGATTCTGATGGAGTTGTAAATGTATGGGAATGAACAGACAAAATGAACAAAGTTGCAGAGTCTTGGAGATGAAATATTTATGTTGTCAGAAAAGATGGCCAAGGATCATCTGTTAACATGGTATATGGGTTTCTTTTTAAGAATATTAAGTGTATTGATGTGCTTTAAAATAACAATGAAGATGTTTCCAGGTCATGTGATGATCAAGATACCAGGCTAACCATTTTCTCTGACCCCCACTTACTCTCAAAAAAATAAAAACAACCACCACCACCAAAAAGAAATTAAGTACCTGCTATAGAACAGTTATAGCTGATTCCTCAGAACAAGAAAGTAAGATCTAAGGTAAAAACCTGATGAGTAAATGCTAAAGATCATTAATCCTTAACGCTCTGACTTCAGTAACTCCACAAAGCAGCTTCTGTACTTCTAACAGGAATGCACATACTGTTAATCTATGTTACCGCCTGCCCACTTTGCACCCACAAGACATACACTGATTATGTCTGGCCACAAGAGGAGAAAGAGGAAGGAAAATGATGTGCCTTCTTTTGGGGGCAGCTCCTAGGTTAGGGCTTCCCAGGACTGTAGAGACTTGTCTAGAATGTCCTTTCCCAACCCTACAGAAAACAGAAGACAATGATTCAACCCACACAGGGATTTAAGCCAGGGGAAGAACTCCAGCAGGGTCCCACAGCAATGACTGTACCTAACCCGAAAGAAAAGGAAATGGAGCACATATAGGGCCAATCCTTTTCCCCCAGAAACTACTTAGAGCAGAGACCAAGGCCAGTATAATGCAAATCCCACAAAACAGCAGGAGGCTGAGACAACGTTGTAGTCCAACCCCAAGGGTGTTATCAAAGGAGTAGAAGGGATTTAAAAAAAAAAAAGTGAGTGACAGAAGAACGTTAAGGAAAAAAAAGACTGGAGCACCAAAGATTTTAAGAGGAATAAAATCCAATTAAAGACCAAAAAGAGAAATGTGTATATAAATCTTCAAAGAGAGTACACAACTCTGCTAATAAATATTACAAGACAACAGAAAGTGAACCGATTCTTCATGAAACCTAGAAATATTAATTTGGAGAGAAAGCTGGCAGAGGAGAAGCAAAAGGCAATGAAGATGAAAGAGCTCATGATAACTATACAAGCCACTGACCTCAAAAGAAGATGGACAGATACAATGTAAGCATCATAGGACTACCAGAAAGATATGACAGATCAAACCATAACCTAGGAAGTATCACAAGAAAATTGCTCAGAACTTCAGAAACAAAGCACCAATCAAAAGAATCTACCAGATAAAACCCTGTGCTTTAAACTCCAAGACATTAGTGATTAAATTTAATAATTAATAACATACAGCAAATTGCTTAGAAGAAAGTCCTTCACATACAAAGGAATGAAGCTTCAAATAAGGTAAGACTTTTCTATTGGGGTGGCTAGGTAGCGCAGTGAATAGAGCACCAGCCCTGGAGTCAGGAGGACCTGAGTTCAAATTTGACCTCAGACACTTAATACTTACCTGCTGTGTGACCTTGGGCAAGTCACTTATCCTCAATTACCCAGCCTTGCCCCCTCCAAAAATAAAAAAAAATAAGTTAGCACACTGCCTGACACATTAATAAATATTATTTTTTTAAAAAGGCTTTTCTCTCAATAAGAAGCCACAGAAAGGAATGAAACTTCAAATAAAGTGAAACTTTTCTATTGGTAAGAAACCACAGAGAAGAATGAAATGAAATATCCTGAAAAGCAAAAGAGCTCAAGATACATGTCCAAATGATATATACCATGAACTTGAAATGAGTCCCCAGTGGAAAAAAAGATGAAGTGTCAACAAAAGACTTTTGTGGTATCCAAAAAACAAAATAAACAACACAGATGTGGACAGAATACAGTGACTTGCATACTCCTTGGATAGAAATGTGAGAAAGATTAATGAGTACAATTATCAAGGAAAGAGTAGTAATAAAACAAATCGCCCCACATTTGAAGTGTTTTTTAAAGATAAAGAGATTCATCAAAGGAAAAAAAGGGGAATCATTAAGAGCTGGAAAAAGTGTCCAAAGTTACTTCTGGAATCAGAATTTAAAGAAATGACATAAGTGGAGATAGAGGAACTGATCCTCCTAGAGAACCAATGACAGAGTTATAGAATGGATTGGTGCATAAATTGTGAGCAGGAGGTGAAGAACAGAGGGGAATGTGTGATGTCTCTGTGTCCCCATGACTGAAAAACAAAGGGATGATCATTGGTATAACCTTTCAGCAAGACACATTGCCTAGAGAATGGGAGGGAACTGAAACAGAGGGAACAGAAGGAGGAGGTCCTAACCTAGTGAGGGGAGGACATCCCATTAAAATCCACTTTCATGAGGGAAGAAGTAAATGGAGGCAGTGGGAGAGAAGGACTTTCTTCTAAGTTTAATTTGGGGAAACTTGGGATACTAGGAGACGCCCTTCTCTGAGAGAGTATTAGGCTTCTATGGACATGTTTCAGGAGAAGGGAGGTACTGACTCTTAAGGGTAAGCTGGATTCTGAATTGAGATGTCACGGCCAATTAGAAGTAGATTGATTATGGGGGAAGAAAAAGGGGTAGCAATATGTGGAGTTAAATAGGGTAATTTCTACCATAGGACATGTTGCTTCTCTCATGAATTGATACTTCTAAGAGTGAGACACCTGAAAAAATGGAGAATAGAGCAAAATGTTTGAATGTAACACATAGAAATAGAGGAGAAGAGGGAACTCATATCTGGTATATCAGAAATACTAACCCTAAATAAGCAAAAGAAAAAAATAAATGAAGATAATTAATACCATAAAACGATTAGAGGAAAGGATTGGTATACCAGCAAAAGGGGGAGTGGAAAAGAGAGCTTGTGATAATAGGACTACATCAAAATAATTTAGTAAAACTACCCTTGGAATATCATATTGAATGTCAAAGGGAATGGGAAAAAGTATTTTTAAAATGGAATTTTATTTATTTCATTATATATTTCCCAGTTACTTGCAAAAAAAAATTTCAGCAGTCTTTAAAATTTTGAATTCTAAATTCTTTCATTCCCTTTTATCCTGCTCCCACCTTGAGAAGACAAGCAATTTGATATCAATTATAAATGCACAGTCATCAAAACATGTCCATATTAGCCATGCTGCAAAAGAAAACAGATAAAAAAAGCTGTTTTTTTTTTTCAAAAAAATATGCAATTCAATCTGCATTCAGAGTTCATCAGTTCTCACTGTAGAGATGGAGAGCATTTTTCATCATCAGTCCTTTGGAACTGACTTGGATCATTGCCTTGATCAGAGTAGCTAAGTCTTTCATAGTTGATCATCCTTACAATATTGCTGTTACTGTGTACGTTGTTTTCCTGGTTCTGCTCCTTTTACTTTGCATGAGGTTATATAAGTCTTTCCAGGTTTTTCTGAAAGCACACTGCACAGAGTTTTTATAGCACAAAAGTATTCCGTCACAATCATATACCACAATTTGTTCAGCCATTCCACAATTGATAGACATATCCTCAATTCCTAATTCTTTCCCACCACAAAAAGAGCTGCTATAAATGTTTTGTATAAATAAGTCATTTCCCCCTTTTCTTTGATCTCTTTGGGATATACCCTAGCATTATGGTATTACTGGGTCAAAGGCTATGCACCATTTTATAGCTCTTTGGGCAGAGTTCCAAATTGTTTTCCAGAATGATTGGACTAGTTTACAATTCCACCAACAGTGTATTAGTGTCTCAATTTTTCTGCATTCCTTCCAGCTTTGTCATTTTCCTTTTCTGTCATTTTAAACAATCTGATAGGTATAAAGTAGTATCTCCAAGTTGTTTTAATTTGCATTTCTTTGATCAGTAGCAATTTAGAGTATTTTTTCATGTGACTGTTTATAAATTTGATTTCTTCTCTGCCTATTCATATCCTTTGGCAATTTATTAACTGTTTAGAGTTGTAAATTTTCTCCTAAGTCCTTTTTTGGGCTGCATTCCATTAGGAAGTTAGCTCATTCTTGTCATTCTCTTTAAGGAAAATATTGATTGTTTCTAAGATTTCTTCTTTGGAGCACTTTGGACCACTCATTCTTTAGGATTAGGTTGCTTAGTTGTCAAATAATTTTTAATCTGTGAATCATAGCCTTTTATTAAATATAAATTTTATTGCATTATGATCTCCAAAAGGTACATTTGATATTTCTGCTTTTCTGCATTTGGTTGTAAGGTTTTATGCCATAATACATGGTTAATTTTTGTGAAAGTGCCATATATAACTGTGAAAAAGATATATTCCTTTCTATTCCCATTCAGTTTTCCTTAGTAGTCTGCCTTATCTCACTTTTCTAAGATTCTAAGAGTAACTAATCCCTTTAATCCTGCTCCCAGAATAAAAATTTCTAATTTTCTAAGATTAACTTCTTTCTATTTTATTTTGTGCTTAGATTTATCTAGCTCTGAGAGGGGACAGTTGAGGTCCCCCATTGGTATAGTATATTTCCTCCTGCAATTTAATTAACTTTTTCTTTAAGAATTTGCAATTTCACACATCTTTAATATTGATCTTACTTCGTTGTCTATGGTTCCTTTTAACAAGAAGTAGTATTGTTGCTTATCCCTTTTAATTAGATCTATTTTTGCTTTTTATTTGTCATGATTGCTACCTCTGCCTTTTTTACTTTTACTTTAGATTCTGCTCCAACCCCTTATTTTAACTTTTTGCATATCTCATTTTTTCAAGTGTATTTCCTGTGAGCAACGTATTATTGGATTCTTATTTCCAATCTATTCTGTTATCTGCTTGTATATAGATGGTAACACAATAATAATAGTAAACTTTAGTGTTCCTCTCTAAGAGCTAGGTAAAGGGAACTGAAGGATAAAAAGAAAAATTTAAGACTGAAAAACCAGTTGAAGAATTCAAAGATTTATTTCATGTTTTGAATGGGACAACTAAAGAAAATATATACGGGCAAGATGGTGACATAGAAGCAGGAAAACTCTGTGGCTCCCCCCATAACCATCTCAAATACCTATAAAATATGACTCTAAACAAATTTTAGAGATCCAGAACCCACAAACTGATAGAGAAACAAATCTCCCACTGAAGGCAGCCCAGCAGGCGGATGGCAAGGGTTCATCACAATGCGCTGGGAGCTAGCCCATGTGAACCTGCAGTTTTAGCCCCAGGGTGGCCAGGACAAGCTGCAGCTGGAGCATTCGGGAGAGTGGATCACTGGCAGTTGTGGCAGTTTCCAGAATTATCATCCCATAAGGGCCAAGGACAAAGTGAAAGGTCAGTGGAACTTGGCTAAATTTGGGGGAGTGGGTGCGGCTGTCTGCTCCTGGAGCCAGAAGTGGCGGCCCTACAGCCACCTCCACATGGCTGCTTCAGAGCTCCCAGCCTACAGATTGCAAGGGGGGCCAAGCGACCATTCAGAGGCTAAGTGCTCTTGCCTTAACCTGCCTGAATTGGGATTATGGTCTTGGGTGGTGGTCCGTGACCAGTGAGCCAAAGCTGGTGGGGGCTGTAGAGATGGCGGCCTCCGAATAGCTCTGGAAGCTGCGAAAAGCCGTGCGATTTGGGACAAAGCTCTCCCCTCTGGGAGCAGAGTTCCACTGCCACATAAAACTAAAAAGTCAAGTAATTGACTGGCAACATGAGCAGGCAAAGGAAGCAAAGAAAGCTTAGCAATCCAACTTTAGATTCCTTTTTTGGGGACAAAAAGGATCAAAGCATGGAACGGGAGGAAGACAACACAGTCAGAACTCCTGCACCAAAAGCTTCCAAGAAAAATGTAAATTGATTACAGGCCATAGAGGAGCTTAAGAAGGATTTTGAAAACCAAATAAGAGAAGAGGAAGAAAAATTGGGAAGGGAAATGAGAATGATGCAAGAAAATCATGAAAAGAGAGTCAACAACCTGACTGAAGAAAATAACACCTTAAAAAATAAACCAATCCAAATAGCAAAAGAGGCCCAAAAAGCCAGTGAGGAGAAGAATGCCTTAAAAAGCTGAATTTCCCAGATGGAAAAAGAATCTCAAAAGGTCACTAAGGAGAATAATTCCTTCAGAATTAGATTGGAGCAAATGGAAGCGAATGACTTCATGAGAAATCAAGATACTATTAAAACAGATCCAAACAAATGAAAAAATGGAAGGCAATGTGAAATATCTCATTGAAAAAAACACTGACCTGGAAAATAGATCCAAGAGAGACAATTTAAAAATTATTGGACTACCTGAAAGCCATGATCAGACAAAGAACTTAGAATTCATCCTTCAAGAAATTCTCAAGGAAAATTGCCTTGATATTTTAGAACCAGAGGGCAAAATAGAAATTGAAAGAATTCACTGATCACCTCTTAAAAAAGATCCCCAAAAGAAAACGCCTAGGAATGTTATAGCCAGGTTCCGGAGTTCCTAGCTCAAGGAGAAAATATTACAAGCTGCCAAGAAGAAACAGTTTGAATACTGTGGATACACAATCAGGATAACACAGGATTTAACAGCTTTTACATTAAGGGATTGAAGGGCCTGGAATATGATATTCCAGAGATCAAAGGAGCTAGGATTAAAACCAAGAATCACCTACCCAGCAAAATTGAGTATAATGTTTCAGGGGAAAATACAGTCATTCAGTGAGGTGGAGGACTTTCAAGCATTCTTGATGAAAAAACCAGAGCTGAATAAAACGTTTGACATTCATATACAAAAAGCATGAGAAGGTAAACAGGGGAAAGAAATCATAAGGAACTTATCAAAGTTGAACTGTTTACACACCTACATGGAAAAATGATAATTGTAACTTATGAAGCTTTTCTCAGTATTAGGATAGTTCAAGGGAATTTAAATGTATATATGTATACATACACATATGTCTGTGTAGGAGGGTATATATGTGTATCAGTACATATGTGAGTGTGTATATATGTGTATAGATATGCATGGACAGAGGGCATAGGATCAATTGAATAGGAAGGGATGATATTTTAAAAGGTGAAATTGAGAGGTGGGAGAGGAATATAATGAGAGGAGACAGGGAGAGACGGAATAGGGTTAATTGTCTCATGGAAGAGGCAAGGGATAAGTGCTACAATGGAAGCAAAGAACAGGAAGGCAAAAAGGAGTGGGTCAACCTTACTCTCATTGAATTTGGCTTAAGGAGGGAATGATATATTCTAAATTGGATATCTAACCCTATGGAAGAGTAAGGGGAAGGAGATGAGTGGGGGGGAAGATGGAGGGGAGGGCACGTTCAGGGGGAGGGTTATTAGAAACGCACATTTACGTAAAGGGACAGGGACAAAATAGAAAATAGAACAAGTGGGGTGCGGGATAGGATGGAAGGAAATATAGTCAGTCTTTCACAATATGTCCATTGTGGAGATGTTTTGCATAACTACACACGTATGTCCTGTATTGAATTGCTTGTCTTTCCATTGGGGCTGGGTGACAAGGGAGGAAGGGAAAGAATCCAGAATTTAAAGTTTTAAAATCAAATGTCTATGTATATATATATATATGTGTGTGTGTGTGTGTGTGTCTATATATATATATATGTGTGTGTGTGTGTGTGTGTCTATATATATATATATATATATATACATATATACACATATATACATGGAGGAGGAGGAGTAATAGCAGCAGTAGCAGTTGTAGTTGTAGTAGTAGCAGTAGCAGTAGTATTTACATGCAACTGAGAATGAAAATACACTGGCACTGGGGTAGGGAGATCCATCCTGCCCTACCAGAAAGTCAGAGGGGTGATGGGAGAGCATGTAGGAGAGAGCAGATTGGGGGGAGGGGGTATACAGTGGGATTACTGTTTTGGGGTGATGGGTAGGGGAAGGACGGGGAGAAAATGTTAACTCAAAATCTTGTGGAAATGAATGATGTAAACTAAAAGACAGAAGTTAATAAAAAATAATTTTTTTTAAAATGAGAAACAAACACAAAGAAAATCAAGAAAATATATATATGGCTTATTACCATATGGCATGTGTTTATAAAAAGTGGCTATATATCGTAACATAGAGAAATCCTAACTAAATGTCAAAAAAGTTAAAATACTAAACATTTTCTTTACAAGTCATAATGCAGTAAAAATAGTAATTCAGGCAACGTAAGCAAAAGAAACAGATCTAAATGAAGACTCAATAATGAAATTATAAATAAGTCAGTCAAGAACAAATCACAGAAGCGATGAATAACCATGTAAAAAAAACGATGATAATGATGAGGCAACAGACTAAAATTTTTAAAATGCATCTAAAGCAATCTTCAGGTCATCCCTCAACATGTGCCTTAACAAATTAGAAAAAGAGCAGATTAATGAATTAAATATGCATTTTAAAATACGAGAAATCCAACAAACAAATCCAAAAGAGGCTCCAAGGAACTCTTGAAAATTTTAAAAGAAATAGATAAATTAGAAGGCAAAGAAGACAGTGGAAATAATTTTGTAAAGCTAAAAGTTGTTTTGGTTTGGGTTTTTTTTTTTTTACTAGAGTAACAAAATTGATCAACTTAAAGTCTACCTGACTAAGAATTGCACAGAAAATTAATTAAATAAAAATCTGATTAAAAAAGGAAAGATGATGTTAATTTATTTTTAAATAGCATTTTCTGTAATCAGGTTGTATCTATACCAAAAATTCAAGGATAATTCATCATTAGGAAATCTATTAGCTTAATTAATCAGATTAGAAATAAAACCTCCAAACTTCATGACTACCTCAATAGGTACAGGGAAAACCTTTGACAAAATACAACATTCAGTTTATACTAGCACTCTACGAAGCATTAGCATAAAAAGATTTTTAAAATTTGATTAAAGTATCTATTTAAAACCAAAAGCTAGCTTTAAATGTAATGGAGAAAATATTAGAAGTCCTCCCAGTAAATAAAAGAGTAAAGTCAGGATGCCCTCTTTCCTCAATGTTATTTGATCTAGTTCTAAAGATAAAATGTTAGCAAGAGCAATAAGACAGGAGAAAGAAATTAAAGATAGACAAAAAGGAGATAAACTTATCCCTATTTGATGACGACATGATGAGTAAAGTTGTGGGCTAATAATAATAGTATAGGTAACATAGCACCTTATAAAAGCAGTATATAATAAAATGTTTTGCATCTCTAGAAATCAATCTGTCCAAGCATACTTCTTGCTTTTAAAGAAAGAGTAAACTTAGGTAACTTTGAGATTATTCAGTGCTCAGGGCTGTGCTATTATAATAAAAATTACACTATCATAAAAATCACAACAACCTCCCCAAAGGATACTTTACCAAGCTAAACAGAAACTAAATAATAAAATTCATTTGGAGCAACAAGTGACCTAGAAGAGTAAGAAAAATATGAAAGAATGCAAGGACAAATAAAACCTTCAGCCCTCATATTATAATAGCAGTCATCATAGTCATTTGGTAATGGTTTTTAAAAAAAGGAGAAAATTAATGGAACAAAGTAGACAAGAAAGAATCAGAAATAATTGAACTCAAATCAAACCCAATAAGCCTGAGAACATAAATTATTTCCCTATTTCATAAAAACTTCAATCTGGCAAATTACAGATCTAGATTTATATATCTTTAGACCAACAACTTACTCCAAGTCCATGATTAAATTAAAAATGGACATGTGAACTGAATATTTGTGAAGATCATAGTAGGATAATTAGAAGAGAAACTTATCATTTATCTTTTACAGCTATAGATGGTGAGTTCATGACAAAAGGGATAATTCTGAAAGATAAACTATTTTTGAATTACCTGAAGTATAAAAAAATCTTTTGCATGAACAAAATGCGACTTAAAAAGGGGAGCAGTTGGGGGAAGGAGAATCTTTATGTCACATGTCTCAGACAAAGATCTAATGTCCAGGACATAAAGAAGGCTAACAAATATAAAGGATATTTGCAAATAAAAATCATCAAAGAATTTGAACAAATATTCCTCAGAAGAATTATAAATTAGTAATGAGCATGTGAAAAATACTCCAAATGATTAATAATAAGGGAAGTAAAAATTTTGAGGTTTCTTCTCACACCCAGCAAATTGTCAAAGATTACAAAGATGGGAATAATGCATTTTGGAGAAGCTCTGGAAAGATAAGCAAACAAATGCATTATTGGTAAAGCCGTGAATTGGTACAGATGTTCTGGAAAGCAATCTGGAATTAAGTATACACCTAACAGGAAAAATCTCTGGGTCAAAGGCTATATACATTTTAGTCTCTTCCTTTGTATAATTCCAAATTGCATTCCAAAATGGAAATACTGTCTTTAGCAATATAATTATCAATAATCACACTTCTTTTGACAAATATTTATTCATGTTTTTGACTGTTATCTGTTGTGATCAGACATGTGTATGTGCACACACATTTACTTATGTGTAAACACACAAACCAATGTAAACACCCATGTGTATGCAGATATAAACATGCACATATATGTGCATACGTACATTATGAGTGTTGGAGAGCACTGCTTTGGTGATCTCAATTCACATACTAACCTTTAAGTTTACAAGGTGCTTAACAATAGATAAGAAGTCACTCAGCCCCTTTGAGCTTCAGTCCCCTCTGCTATAAAATAGATATAACATTACTCATACCCCCTACTTGAACAGGGTAATTGTGAGGAAAGCTCTTAATAAACCATGTAAAACATTGAATAACTACAAGTTATGTGTGCTAGTTAAGTTTTACCTCCTCTAAGAACCCCCTATTCACCTTTAAGTCCTCATTCTCTTACATTCTTTGGTGCCCATCATTTGTACTATTAAAATTAATGCTTTATGGGGGCGGCTAGGTGGTGCAGTGAATAGAGCACTGGCCCTGGAATCAGGAGGACCTGAGTTCAAATCTGGCCTCAGACACTTAACACAAAAAAACCAGCCATGTGACCTTGGACAAGTCACTTAACCCCAATTGCCCTATCTTCCCCCCCTCCAAAAAAAAAAGCAAAAAAAAAAATTAATACATTATGACATATTACCTTCTGTTTCTATACCAAAATTATATGCCTTATTATATTAGCATATAGTAACATATTTGTACATCCATACAAAATGTGTATGCATACAAGTAGTTATTATACATAGTAATAGTAGCTAGCATTTTATGGCACTTTAAGATTTGCAAAGCACTTTACAAATATTATCTCATTTTAAATCCTCACAACAACACTGGGAGGCAGCTAATATTATTCCCATTTTACAGATGCAGAAACTGAGATAAACAGAGATTAAGTGACTTGCCTAGGGTCACACAGCTAGTCATTTCTCTGAGGCTGAATTTCAACTTGGGCCTTCCTGACTTAAAGTCCAGTTCTTTATCTACTGCACCATCTCATTGCTTCAAGTATATGTCTATATATGTATATACTTCAAGTATATGTCTGTATATGTATATACATATATATGTATATAAAGTACTTTTGTACTTTAATTGTGTGTGTGTTGTGTATGTGAGAGAGGTTTTTTTTCCCTTCATTTATTTTTAAATATTTTTAGTTTGCACTCCTTTGGTGCTCCGTAATATCTAATACAGTGCTTGATGTGTGATAGATGATAAATAAATACTTATTGGTTTATTATGAGTCAAATGCTTAAAGGGCAAGAGTATGGAAGGAGGGGAAAACCTTGTCCTAGAAGGCAGAATTAGAAGCTTGGGGTAGAAGTTTTTAAGAGGCAGATTTAGGCTCAATGAAGGAAAAAAGTTCTGCTTTTCCTAAAACAATAGAAGCTCTTCAGAGGTAGAATGTGTAACTTCCTAGGGTGTGCAGCCCTCCTTAGTGGAGGACTTTGGGCAGAGTTTGACCTCAGAACCGTGTAGAAAGAATTCTTTTTCTGGCACAGGTTGCAGTAGAAAGTTCTGAGTTCACTCCCAGTTCTAAAAGTCTATGAATTGGTACAATAACAGTAGTTCAGTGTAATAAAATAAAGTGTTTGGCCTTATTACTTCAGTGGAAGTCAACTGGCACCATGTTAGAAACCATTGAAGTCCCAGTGCTCTATTTTCATAATAATTATAGATGGTTCTTATGTCTATATTATGACCCAAGAAACTGAATGTCAGAGGAAAATTATCTTCACTTTCCTTGCATCCTTTTTAAACTTTCTATTGTCTATCAAGTGCTTGCAGCCATAGGGGCAGCTAAATGATTAGGGAATGTCAGCCTTACATACACCAAATGTGGCTCAATAGTTCTCAAGCTTCCCAAAGCCTTCTTGGCCTATGGTATATATGTACTCATAGCTGGGTTAACCACCTTCCCCTGTTTCTTCTGGCCCCTATCTTTCTTTGTCTCTCTGTTTCCATATTGTGACACTTGTTTGTTCCCTCTACCATTCAGAATCAGTCTTTCCTAACACCAGAATTTACATTATCTTTCCATTCCCTGGCCAGAGTTGTAGGGAACAATCAAAAAGTTGTTCAAAGAAATGCAGAAACTTACAACTCAAAGGGGAAGGACCTTGCAGCATCAGATGGAAAAGCATTAGTGCAAGTAGTTTAAAAAATAAAAAAAAGGCAAAAGGTATTTTTGGTTCTTCATCCCCCAGTGAAGATAGTAGGGCCCCCAAGTCTTTATGAGTGGCTGTGATCAAACAAATTTAGCACCCGGTAGCAAATCTTCTGGTGATAAATCTCTTTTATTTATTTTTTTTAATTAACTTTTGTTTATTTTTAGTTTACATCATTCATTTCCACAAGATTTTGAGTTACAATTTTTCTCCCTGTCTGTCCCCTACCCACCACCCCAAAACAGTGATCCCACTGTATGACCCCTCCCCCAATCTGGATAAATCTCTTTTAACTTCTCTTGAGTTAGTGACAGGCATTCACAGTTCATCAAAGGATCAATATTTGAAGCTTTTTCCAGCATGGTAGGATCTCCAGGCCTTGAATTTCTCTGCTGTAGTCTTCATAAACTCAAGGTTACTTCCATGCCATGATATTAATGAAGTAAAACAATACAAAATAAAAATAATATAATCAAAGCAACAGAAGGAGAGGAACTAAATAGAATTTTGTGGAAAATACCAAGATCCCTATAAAAAACCATTTTGGTGACCAGAAGCCCATCTATACCTTGCCACATTAATCTAAAACTTATATTGTCTCTCCTCCCTAACATCTACCTCACACCCCAACAAACATTCATAACCTGCTGGTCCTCAATCCCTTTGCGTCTAGGCATGTCAGATTACACTTAGCTACAGAGTCTCATTCTGAGACTGAACAAATACATGGCTGCATACTTATAATATAGCAGATAGGGATAAGAAAAATCGGTGTATATTTCAAAACAAGTAATGATTTTCTTCGTTCCTACTTTCTTATATAATCCTCTATTCCTTGGATTTGAGTTAATCAGGCACAGCAAATAAGCTGGATTGAATGTCAAGAATGCCAGTTCGCTTTGCCTGGCTATGGGCTAGCCTGATAAGAATTCCCGCCTGCTTCTTGGAAAGCTACTCTCCTTCAGTCGGATGAGAGGCACAGGGAGATAGGAAGGGGAGTACCCGTCGTGTCTGGAAGAAAACCTCTTCAGCCTCCCCCTCTTCTCCTGATGATGCTTTAAGCCACCTGCCACGGAAGCAAAGCCATTCCTTTTCCCCTCTACTTGCCGCTAGAAGACAGAATCCCCCAGAACATGCCAGACAATGACTTGTGTTTATGATGGCTTTGCATTTTTTAAGTAAAGAAAAGATTCCCTTTTGGTCCAGGCTGAGGCCCCAGGGAATAAAGATTTGCCTTCAAGCTTTTTGGCTGCAGTCTACCGACTAAACCGCGGGGCATTAAAAGATCATCATGGGCTGTTTAAGGTGACTTGACGTGCAAATTTAGTTTCTAGAAATCCAGGTGTCTTAAATCTGCCCTTTCTGTCAGGGATTTTTGAATTCTAGCTGCTCATGGAGGTATTAAATTAGTACTCATAAAGTCTACTCCTTAATTAATAGGAATTTACACTCATGGTAGGTGAATGAGGTGAATGAGGGTGACGGATAACAGACATTTAGTTTTCCTCGCATTTGTTTATTTTGGTTTTTTAAAGGTTTTGTTGTTGTAGTTTCTTAAGTTTTTTTTTTAATCTGAGATGATTTTATTTAACAGAAGTTTCCCTCTGCTCTTGGTCACTAACAGTATTTCTTAACTGGAATTTTATCAGCTCTGACAGACTCAGTGTCAGTACTAACCACGAAAAATCATATAAATAGACTTAAGTATTTGTAGTGTCCCAAAAAAAACAATTTCCTAAACTAATCGACTGACTTTAGTGCAGTGTTCAGGAAACAACAAAAGTTAGGGAGAACAGAAGATTATCATGTACCAAAATAGGTAAGGATTATAGAGTGCAGAGAGTCCACAAAGGTAAGGAAGAAGAGAGCAAAAAGTAAGTGCCATTTCCAGACTAAGGCAGACAGAGGGTAAGTGACTTGCCCAAGGTCTCACAATTAGTACATGTCTTACATGAGATTTGAATTCAGGTTTTTCTGACTCCAGGTCTAACACTCTATCTACTGAACCATCTAAAGAATGAGTAGGGCAACATAATTCCAAATGCTTAGCAATGTTGTGACTTTTGATCCTAGGCAAGAGGTGAATTATATTCTTCCCTGTTTTTTTCCCATCTGCTGTGTGGATGGCCCACATATATTTATATTTTAATTCAGGGAAAGGAAAAACAGGTAACAAAATCCTGAATTCCAGAAGAATAAGAGCCTTCAAAGACTATCTTGCTATGCTATCCACTTCTTTTTTGAGACTGCAGTGTGTTAGAATAAGCTCTTGCTGGCACAGTATTGCTAGGCCTATATAGGTTTCTAAAATTGAACTGTGTAACCTTTCCACTTTGATGAAGGTGCCTTCCTTGAACCAGAAATTCAGTGGATTCCTAGGATCATAGGCATTAATATCAGATGGATGCATGAATGAATGAGATAGAATGAAGAAAAGATTTAAAAGGATGGGATAGGACTTGGCAAACCCTGTAGGAAGGGGTTATATAGTGTCAGCAACCAATCCAGAATAATATTACTAAAAACTCTGTTTTGAGTAGGCAAAACTCTTTTCACACAGTCCTGTGAGAACCATTTACTGCTGAGGCATCTGTGTTTGGGGGTTTCTGATCTATAGGATCAGCAATTAAGAAAACAAATGTATGGTGCTAAATTTAGCAATTTAGGTTGTGTACATCACCTTGGTAGTAAGGCATGCCTCTTCCACAACAAATAATAGGACTCCTTATGCCAGCTATTGATTTATTCTCAGTGATTAAATGGAGGAGAGAAATCTCTAAGATTCTTTCCTGCTCCAAAAGTTAGTGATTCTAATGATCCTGTTGAAAGGAAAAAAGATGCTGGAGTGGTTTGCAGTTTTCTTTTTATAGGTGAGCAACTGAGGCAAACAGAATTAAGGACTTGCCTAGGGTCACACAGGTAGCAAGTATCACAGGCCAGATTTGAACTCAGAAAGGCAAGTCTTCCTGACTTCAGACCTAGAACTCTATCCACTGCTCTACCAGTGCCCCAAAATGTGTTACTGGGTATTGTTTTTCAGTTGTTTCTGACTCTTCCTGACCCCATTTGGTGTTTTATTGACAAAGATACTAGAATGGTTTGTCATTTCCTTCCCCAGATCATTTTACAGATGTGGAAACTGAGGCAATCAGGATTAAGTGACTTGCCTAGAGTCACATAGCTAATAAGTGTCTGAGGCCAGATTTGAACTCAGGAAGATGAGTCTTCTTGACTCCAGGCCCAGTATTCTATCTACTGCACCACCTAGCTGCCCCATATTTCTAGAAACTAATTATTTCCTAAAACTATTGCTATTAATTAGTCTAAAAAAAACCAAAACAGTTTATGTAAATAAGTTTCACCTTTATAAGGTGATCCAGCAGTGTGGATTCTAAGGACAATGATCTGCTTAGGTTCAGTCAGTTCATTAAATTTTGCATTCTAAGATTATTTAAAAATGAATTCACTCCAAGCTGACCTTTATAT